>OY720675.1:215806401-216406401 GCA_963170755.1 Amphimallon solstitiale | reverse complement strand
TTTAATAAATTGGATCGTTTTCGAAGTGAATATTTTGGATTTTTCACGACCGATAGCATCACATCAGTGACAATATCTTCAGTTCTAACCCATGCCCGATGTTTCTTTCTAAGTTTATTATTAACATTTCCAGAAGTCTTGAATTTACATATTACATATCTGACAGTTGTGAAATGTATTCTTTTATCAGGGCGTCTATTATTAAAGATTTCTGCTGCTTCCCTGCATGTTTTATAATTTTCTTCAACAATGAGTACAATTTCAATTTTATCACTAATACCTACTCAATTTTACTGGCATTTCTAATTACACTGATGTAACATTTAACAATTGTTGACAGTTATTAGATATTCCAACGCACTCGATCCAGAACGTGTTTAATATGGATGAACAGCACAAAATCAGACACTTATCATGAAAGGGATCTTACGATGTTTCGTACTGTGCATTAATACAACAATTGCTGACGTGTTTATTTAAATAATCTTGTAATTTTTATCTGAGAAAATCATTAATCTGCAAGTGTGCCTAAGTTTTTGCTACTTAGTAACAAATAAAATAAATATTTTGCTATCCACTACAGTTTGAATGTATTTTACTCTCACTCCAAACAATCATTTTGATTTTGCCTGTATTCTGGCCAATGTATTAAAAAAATTGTAGGTACTTGATTATGGATCCACAAAGTCATGCAGAGCTTTTTAAAAAGGAAATTTTTTTTTTGTGAAATGTGAGATAAACTTTTTCTCCATTTGTATAACACTTTTAGGAACACACTGTATGTAGGAGGCAGAATTTAGTAAAAAGTTGCATTCATAGAATTGTACCTACTTTTATGTTTCAGTGGATATTCTATAATTACTGTAACACATTTGTAAAATATGTATATTATGTATATTAGTACTTAGAAGAGAGAGAGAGAGAGAGAGAGAGAGAGAGAAAGAGAGAGAGAGAGAGAGAGAGAGAGAGAGAGAGAGAGAGAGATTTGTCTTTGTGAACCTATGCGGTACGAATTTATGTTGCTCTTAAAAATAGTATGTATCTGAAAATCGCCATATTTTGAGATACGAGGTTTTGACATCTTAGCGACGAAATGTAATATTCAATTTTGTTACCAGAATCTAGGCTGTCTGTAAAAGCTTTTGTATTAAAAATTGGCGTTTTTTATAATTCTCGCATATGCTATGGTATTGAACTGGGTCATAGTACTGGAACGAGCACGCAAACGTAGACTGGCACAAATATATGACCACTGTGTTAAAACGGGCACGTTGCATTTGTATCATATAAGCGTTTGAGTGGAATAAAGATAAACATCCGCTCCATCAACAGCCGCACTCGTCGCTCTGTTAAAACGAGCGCGCCTAATTGGCATCATATAAGCGTCTGAGTGAAATAAAGAACGGCATCCCCCCCACGAGCAGCTGCACTCGTCTAACAGTCGAGCCTCATTTACGGAGAGCAGCGCATGCCTTCCAATTCTATGGATATGTATGGTTGAGATTTCGTATCTGGCAATGCAGAAGTCGTCAAATCATTTAGTGAATTAAGAAGTATAATTAGAGTAAATAAAATCGGAGACATTAATGTAATTTATTTTTACTCGTTCTTGTAATATTCAGCTTCGATAAATTGTATTCAAAATTAGTTCTGTGCAGAATAATGTAATGTAATCAATGAAACTGGGGTCAAATATATGAAGACTTGGACAAAAACCAATTTAAAAACGCAGAAGAATGTGATACCATATGGGTTTTCCGTATCTCGATCACCACTAGGTCGCTGTGTGATGTCATCGCGAGGATGCGCACGGCGAGTGAATACGCGAGACTGTACCATCCTTAGTGTGACGTTTCGCAAGAAGTGGAAACCAGGCAACCGCCAAAAAATTGACGAACGATGACATACATTGCCAGATAAAAAATCCGGACTATATTAGTTCTTATGTTTATTAATCTTGAGAATAACAATTCTTGGAAATTCAGTGTGATACTTACTACAAGTCCCCAAAATTAAAAAGATTAACTTTGAAAAATAGATGAAAAATATTAAAATATGTACATGACTATTACTTTTAACGAAATCGCTGATTGTTAAAACATATAATTATTATATATATATGAAGCATACTATTGTATTGATATAAATCTTAGATACCTACGTAGATATACTTTTAAAAGAAAATTGCATAAGTATGCTTTATAACATTATTATCCATTTCATTTCATTTTTAACCTCATGTACATAGCTTCTACGTAATTTATGAACAAATAGTATTTATGTTGTATGATATTTATTAAATTTTAGTTAGGTACCCACTTAATGTATTTTGACCATAAGCAATTAGTATTAAGCAAACGTATTTGTACTTTTTTTTACTAAATGTACGTATATAAATCAGATATAAAATTGTTTTATATTTAAAATTGGTTTTTAGTAGTATACCTATATATTACTTCTCACCCAAGAAAATTTGGAAAATGAAAGATATTGATGAGAATTTAATCAAGAAAATAAAATTCGACATTTTTAAATTCCACAAAGTTATCCTAAGAACTTACACAATCAAAAATTAAACACACGAACAATTTTACAATTTAATAAATACCCATCTTTAGACAGCCCAAAAAAAAGCTCATCCCATTTCTGGACGAAAGCAATTTGGGCTCATAAAGAAATTGTTAAAAATCCCACGATCGAAATTCATTAAAATTCGTAAATTGTTGAACACCACAAAAATACAATAGAAATCGTAAAACATCAATAATCAGGAACATCAGTTTGAGCTAAAATTACTAAAATACAAGATCTGACCTAGTCATAACATAGAGACAACGTTTTTCTACGGCATCTTGTTGTGATTTTCATTTTGTAGAAAGCCCAAACTAGTTTCTCATTTCTATATTAAGGAATTGTCTATGAAAAGATGGTTAAAATCATTAAAGTTCTCCCCAATGAACTGTATATACTAACTGGAAGGGGGGGGGGGGTATTTCCATTTAAGAGAGAAATTTGTCAGGCGCAATAGAAAGAGATAGTGCTACGTTGTGGTATATCCATCCTTAATTGTTGCATGTTCGTTTACGGAGTTTATTTGCTATTTACTTTAAAACACGATAATTATATAAAAATCATTCTATGGATAATTTTTCTCCTTTTATAACACCTACAACAGATAATAATGTATAATAAATACGCTAAAGTAGATTTATTTAAAAAAATATATACTTA
Organism: Amphimallon solstitiale; assembly: GCA_963170755.1. Classification (NCBI taxonomy): domain Eukaryota; kingdom Metazoa; phylum Arthropoda; class Insecta; order Coleoptera; family Scarabaeidae; genus Amphimallon; species Amphimallon solstitiale. Next base: position 216,403,170 of record OY720675.1, on the reverse strand, counting down.
TTTAAAACGGCGGCGGCTATTTATGTAGCCGTTAGTCAGACAAAGATGAGAATACCACAATGCAGCGGGTTGTATATTCCACAATGTTGCCTCAGTCATCGTTAACTTACCCGCCTTTCCAGTTATATGTGTACAGGGTTAGTTTTAAATAGCGTCATTAAAAAAGGGGGTGAAAGAAAAATATGAGTAATGCCCGTACAAAAAAAAAATCGGGGTACAATGTGCACGCAATGACGAGAAATTGATTTTTCTTTCTTCGAGTCCGAGCCTGTCGCAGTTAATATACAAACACAATAATTTTCATATAGAGGAATTTAAGTTTCAAAATAATATACTTCTATTTAACGAAAAAGGAAACATGGTAATGCTCCGAGATGGTCGACGCTTTCCACATCAAGGCGAAAAAAAAAACAGAAAATCTTTTCTTAAAGGTTGTAATTATTTACATTTTATCGTTTTTTTGGAAGAACCTTAAACTGGAATTACTAGTGGTATTTACGTAAATGCGTATAGGATAAACACAGTTATGGACCGACTTTAACTGCATTTTGGCCCTAAAAAATTATAAATTTTTGATGAGTTACAAATAAATTTCTTTTTTGATATTCAGTTAGACCTTGACACGTATTTTTCAGATTCGCATAGCCTGATACCTATTTAGCGGCAACCTGTATACCATGTGCTTGCCGTCAAGCTTGGGATACAGTTTACTGTAAGATAAAACGACAACACCGAGACTTTGTATGAGTTAGTACGAGAAAGCAATATACAAACTGCAGTACAGCTGCTATCTATCCTTGTTGCCCTGATTAAACGATAGTCAGTCTAGCCTCAGCGTAAATGTACTCGAATCCCTCTTTTCCAACACTACACTCAACCAAAAAGCAGTTTGTATATTGCTTTTTCCTACTAACTCATACAAACTCTCGGTGTCGTCGTTTTATCTTACAGTAAACTGTATCAGCAGCTTGACGGCTAGCACATGGTATATATGTTACCGTGAAAGACCGAAAGTAGTGAATGTCAACATCCGCCGGTGGATGTCGACAAATACCAAATGCCTTGGTGAAAGTCCGAACATTTCTTAATTGTATTATAGATTCGGACTTTTACCGGTATATGTCGACAAACACAAATGAGGTCCGGTGAATGTCGGAAACGGCAGGTCGCAACAAGTTTTTAGACGGTTCCAGCATCTTGTTTCAGTTAGCTTTGCCTTCGTCAGTCTAACGCAACGTTTGACAGCCTGCGGGCACGCTCCCTAACCTAATTTAATTTTCTTATTAGAAATTATAATTTGTATTCAATGGCTACTACAGTGAATCGTGATAAGTTTTTTGAAAAGTTACATGCCTTAATTGGAAGTAAACGAGAAGACAATTGTTTTTATTTTTCACAAGAAAAGTACTCTAAAATCGTTTCTGAAGTAATTTCTGCTAAAAGTAAGTGTAGTACACCTTTGGACTACAGACGTTTAAAACGTTTTGACATTTTAAAAGTTAGTGATGAAGAAAAGTTAATTGTGCCATTAAAACCAGGAGAAACGAATATCCAGTATTATGTTACTAATGATGAGTTGTTTACAATACTTTCTGAAACTCACATAAGAACAGGCCATGGAGGAAGAACACGAATGCTTAAAGAATTGCAAGTTAGATACAAAAATATTACTTATGAAGTTGTAATGTTGTATTTAAATTTGTGTAAACAATGTCAAATGAAACACAGTGCGCCTAAAAAAGGTATTGTTGTGAAACCAATGGTCAGTTCCGAATTGAACTCTAGATGTCAAGTCGACTTGATAGACTTGCAATCACACAGGGATGGCGATTACAAGTTTATATTGGTATATCAAGATCATTTAACCAAATTTGTCCAGTTACGACCTTTAAAAAGCAAGAGAGCGGAAGAAGTAGCTTATCACCTTCTCCAAATTTTTTTAACATTTGGTGCTCCCGCTATATTGCATTCGGATAATGGTAGAGAGTTCAGTAATCGAGTCATATCTGAACTATGCGCTATGTGGAAAGATGTTAAAATAGTGCACGGAAAGCCTCGTCACAGTCAAACACAAGGCTCAGTTGAAAGAGCCAATCAGGACATACAAAATATGTTAACTGCATGGATGCAAGACAATGATTCAAACAAGTGGTCAGAAGGTTTGCCGTTTGTCCAATTCGCCAAAAACACAACTTATCACGAAGGAATACGCCAGAGTCCTTATGAAGCCCTGTTTGGCGTTAAACCAAAAAGGGGTATAACATCGTCATCACTCCCCCGCGGGCAAATTGCAAACATTGAGACCGAAGAACAGCTAGAAGCTTATGTTGAAGAAAATTTGGGTAGTGACCATATTGAAAGAGGCATGGATAATGAAAATACCATTGGAGCTGATCCGCAACCTGGCACGTCTTCATCTCAAGCACTGACTGACTCGCAACCTAACACGTCTTCATCTCAAGCACTGACTGACTCGCAACCTAACACGTCTTCATCTCAAGCACTGACTGACCCGCAACCTAACACGTCTTCATCTCAAGCACTGACTGATCCGCCACCTAGCACATCTTCATCTCAAGTACTGACTGAACAACACGAGCTAATTTCTTCAAAAAGAGTAGCTGCAAAAGAGAGTCTTCTACTTCAAGCAACAAAAATGTTGCGAACCTCAAAAAAAAAGTTTCCTCCTGCCCAAATTGGTGATACCGTAAGAATTCAAGTCCCTGATGTCGACCGTGGTCGTACAGACCCTCGAAATGTGTTAGCGGTTGTTGTTGGAATAGAGGATTCAGCCTTTTATAGACTAGCTAACAAAAATGGTACCTTGAAGCAGCTTTTCACCCGTAATCAGTTCGTAATTTGTAAAGAAAAGTTAGTTTCCATGGACGAAGTTTCAACAAAAGAAATGTCGCTAAGAGAAGCAGCTTCTGCTAATTCAAAAAGTGGAGGGCAAGGCTACACACGTTGTAACTGCAAAAGAAAGTGTTCCACGACTAAATGCAGTTGTAAAAGCAAGGAACTTTTGTGCAATTCGAAGTGTCATGGTAGTTTATGTTGTTGCAATAAATAAGATATTGTTATTATTTTTTATATTTCATTTTATATTTTTATGTTCTACTGTTTGTTTTGAGTTCAACAAAGTCTTTTTCCCATATTATTTTAATAAATAAAGACCTATGGGGTTTTTTTTTTATTTAAAAAAAAATGTTTTTAACATACACCATGAGTGCATGCTGAATGTCGACAATCGCCGGTGTAAGTTAGAAATAATGAAATTTCACCAATATTTCGGACATACGTCAAGCAACGTTGAGAATGTTGACATTCACCGGTGAATCTCGACATTCACCAGATTTCGGTCTTTCACAGTAACATATATATTTCACTGGTTCTCCCTCTTTGTAGATAACCTGAAAATACTCTAAAAGATTCTTGGACTACCACGACAAATATAATGCAGACACCATAGGAAAAATTAATTTAATAGGTAATTTAACAGATTTAGAAATATCCCAAAAATTAGACAATAAATAAAGTAAAACAAAGATGAGATAAAACTACAGAAAAATGATATCAGATCGGCAGTTTAAAAATGCCTTCTCTGGATTGTAAAAATTGAAGATGATTAGAAAAATCACTAAGCTTCATTTTTATTGAAAAATATAACAGGGTCTTAGTAGAAAGTGAAAGATTTTATATAAATTAATATAGGTACTTCCGTAGCTGGGAAAACTGAAAACAAGTATTCCAATACTTAATTCAGACAGTAAGAAACCATTTTCAAAGAGAAATCTATTTTCAGAAAGACTAGTTACCAAACACGTCATTTTTCTTTTACAGTATACTTCCTCATAGTGTAGGATTAGCACATTCACCTGAAAAACACTAGGTTGTGAGTTCCAATCATTAAAATTGGTTTTAAGGAAACTAAATTTATAAATAAACAAAAATTGCTGCATAAAGAATATTTAATAAAAGAGCTATGTGTAATAACAAAAATATATAACAAATAGATTTATATGTAGCTATATTACTATTAAAGGCAAGTAAAATGCGTTTTAGTTTACTCTAGATATAATTTTTATATGTCATTATTTAAAGTCTACACACACTCTCTCTAATATCTAAAATATATAATACTTTTCTGACATTTAAATACACCGATTAAGTGTATACGTTAATATTTAATTCAATCCCACAATTATTGTGCGAAATATAGGGAAATATAATTCAAAATAGTTCTCTATTATATATTTTGATAATAAATAAATTTATCTTTGCTCCAACTGGATAATTTGTTACATGTATAACCAAGTTACAGGAGGACAGATATATGTATATATATATATATGTTTAATCGCCAGTTTTATGTTAAAACGACATAGAACACACGACGTCAAAATAAAGAGTTTTTTAGAAAAATAATACCTGATATTTCAATTTAAGATTTCGAAAAAATATTTTAAAAATGGGTTTGCTTTTTTTTTAGTTCTGCCTCGTGCTTGAAAGGAAACTCAAACTTAAAAAAATAGCTCACAAATGAATTGTATTATTGATTTACAGTAAATTAACTCATACATTTTATCATTAAAATAAACATTATTGCATAAGCATGTTAATAGATATTAATATGTAGAGATGCTGCTTACATAGAATGTCCAACAATGAACGTCAAATCATTCCCGTTTAACGAAATCTTAAGCTAAAATAAACGGTTGATGCTTAGAATATATATTTCCATTACTTACCTAAAGTGACACTACACTAACTGAAAGTCCTAATACATACACACGAACTCAAATGATTATTATTTAATTAAATTACAAAATCCTTCAATTTCTCAATGAAAAGAGTGCATTTTTAGAGAACTCACTCTATTAGTTACATGTTAAAAGCAGTAAATCCAAACAAGCATGAAATCGAGTAGTAGCCAAGCATTTTTTAGAACAAACAGTGTATGTGTAAGAATTTTCAGTTGTACATTATAAATTGTGATGTTACAAGAATTGAAGTACTCATATGATTTTGCTAAAACACTAATTAAAAACTTTTAAGTATTACAAAATATTAGTTTATAGCTATGATCAGAACAGGCCATTTTATTAAATCACATTATTGAAACTTATACTTAAGTAATGTAACATATTAAAACTATAATTTAATGTTAAAGTTTCAAACAACAAACGCTATTAAATAACTTCTCTCTTGATGCAGGGCTAATTCTATTAGTTTTTACAAGTAAAAATTGAAATAAATTCAAATTGAGTTCAAAACAGTTTTATTCAATTCACAACAATTGTTTCACCCTACTAGGGCTTCATCAGGTGATGAATATTATAATACAAAATATTCATCACCTGATGAAGCCCTAGTAGGGTGAAACAATTGTTGTGAATTGAATAAAACTGTTTTGAACTCAATTTGAATTTATTTCAATTTTTACTTGTAAACTATGGAGTTTCAACACGTATCTCCGTCTTCAATCAATTATCTATTAGTTTTTGCTGTCGATGAAGTAAGATCTTAAGTAAATTCAAATTTATAAACAATTGATAAAATTTGCAAAATATCCCTTGAGAAATTTTACGAAACACGGAGATGTCAGAGAATTAAAAGTTCTTAGCTTAATAAAAGTACACAGATTCACATGTCATTGAACGTATTAAAAAAACTTTGCTGGAAATAAAAGTCTAATACGAAGAAATAACAAAACAAAAGATCAAAGATGGAATTAGTACTAGAATTAGCTATAAACGCTTACAACATAAGAGAATACCAGTAATGTAAAGATAAAATCACAGAATAAGCCCTAGTCCAATGAATATTAGAAATATATATATATGTAATAGTTAGCTTTTAATTTACATTTATTAACCGAATTTGAATTCCAATCATACATGCTTAAAATCCTACCATTCGAAATTGAATTAGCTAAAATCACAGTGTTCAATTGAAAGCTCTGTAATTTCCTGAAGTAAAATTCGAATATTCACCCTTAAGCTAATATAAACATTATTAAAATTGTAATAATATAATCATTGGTACTGAAGTATTAAGATCAAGTTGCACTAAAAGTTTATAATACAGCTAACTTAAATACTTTATTTACATGTTTCATAATAACGGTAATATATACCTAAAAAATGAAACAAATTCATGAAATATTACATAAGTGAGATGGATTTAAAAACAAAAATCATAGCATAGTAAAATCAATCATACACTTGTCAAAATCTGTAAATATACAAAATTTAACTTGTATAGAAATAGTTTATGTTCTTAAGTTAAAAAATAACACTATAAATTTGACGCCCAACGTGGGGCAAAATTTGTAGTATTTCTAACAGATGTCCTCGTGTATATGTAATTATAGTAAAATTTACATTTGATTGCCAAAACTGCAATTGGTTAGTAATATTTTCAGGTGAATGTAGAACTTTTATACTAAAGAAATTTAATAAGATTAAACTTAATCTATTTTTCCATCATTTTATTACTTTTCAAAAGAGGCACTGCATTTTTGCTTACTATAAGCATATAACAATGTCTTTTTATAATATTAAATGCAACAATATAGTACTATCTAGGTCCTTCACAAATATTAATAATCTCCCTAAACTTATACTTTAGATAAATAAGTAGAAATTATTAGTTTTTGTACTTGGTATTTTAGAACTTTGTTGAAAGTGGTTTTATTAGTAAGTAGTAATACACTGAAAAGCATCCATTCTCACGAATACAATTAAGTAATAACTAATGGATTAGACATGAGAAAATGAATCACAACCGCTAATGGAATATTCACAACCCAACGAAATAAAATTATCAAAAAAATATGTGCAATACATCAAACTTAATAAAGAGAAAGTATTATACAAAGTTATTGAATATATAAAAAAATATATATATATAAAAAGTCATGTTATTAAATCGAATACAAAAAAAGCAAGCTGTCACATTAATATAGCATTAATAATATATACATATATATATAGTACATTTTGTATTATATACTTACAAAACTATTTAATCTTAATGAAAAATATAAACAAATAATTTTACTTGTTTCCCCTGTCTCTATAGCATATATTGAAGAAACGAAATTGGATCTGTTCTATACATCATCTTAGTGAATTTTCACTAGAGCTTCAAAAGCTTTGATCAATGTTAAGACACACCAAACATGCTTTACAACTTAGAATATACCTACACACCATCTTTACCATTATTAATTGGTATACATGAAAAAGTTCATACTCTCTAAAATATTTTCTCATTTCGTTTATCTTTCCTTGTTACCATATCTGTATAGCACATCAAAATAAAACGAAAACTATGCGTAATATAAATATTCTGTTAATATACAGAGGATAGCAATAGTTCAACTGAATTTTACTTTTCTCGGCTTTTTAATATGAAAGTAAATAACTTAAATAGGTATTTGATCCAACGGACCACCATAATTTTGGCAAATCTCACTCAGGTAACAAAGAGTAGTAGAAGCAACATCCCTTATGATATTCCTTGTAATTGTGTGTCGGCAACAGAAAATGAAACTACGTGCCGGTTTCATTTGAAAAGCTGTGTCGTCGTCAAAGTCTACGACTTTAATGTATAAATTTCTGTATCCATTGCTTTTTACCTTATATCATTCTGGAAACAGCAATATATAATAAATGTCTAACGGATGTAATATTAGATTATTTTACTCTAACTAAACACTTCTTCATAGACACGATTGTTCATCTATTTACAGCTTCGTATTTAAATTGAATGCATAGACTATGACGTTACTGTTTAAAAGATCAACATTCTATAACCTTTTATATTGATTTAACGCTTCATAAGTACGACACACATATTAAAAGAACATATATGTATTTTAAATATTAATTAAACACATAACTTCAAAAAAAGTCGCATCATAGATGCCATATTATTGACGGCATCTATGATGCGACCTTTTTGAAGTTATGTGTTTAATTTTCTATTCTCGAAGGTCTTCGGATTTATCGTCCTTAGTGCATCATTATATAAAATGCGAACTAAAAAGGGAAGTATAGGGCTTGATTAACACTAGGTAATATGATAACTATACGATAACATTAGAGTTGGCATATGCTTCCGGTGCAAACTCTATACTGACAATTCACAGTAACGTTGCAATACTAGTGCAAGAACTTTAAAAAAAATTATTAGATTATAGATGATGTAATACTGCATTTCAGTCCCGAGCAGCAATAAAACTATAAGTAAAAACTGAATTGAATCATCGCATTGTTAGTAGATGACGATATAAATGATAAAGAAATTCCTCAAAATATATCAAACTTTATTTTGTCATCCTGGGGAGATGTCGATTAATTTCATTATAAACACGACAGGTTCTAGCAGCTATTCTATCCCACTCACCTTGAATGGTAAGTACATTGAAAATATCGGCAAAGATCCCCATTTTAGTGGTGGTAACAACTAACACCACGTGGTAAACAATGCCGACTTAGGCGTTAACTAACCCAGGAGTGACAATTCATAGAAAACGCGGAAATGTATAAATTTTAAACTTCTGGTGTAGTGTAACTGTACACACTGAACGTATTTCTGAAACACGTACCTGCGGTTGCTCTATACTAGAAATTTCCAATAACTCATTTTTACTTTACACATTTTCACGTTATGATCTTTCTGTTTTGTCAGTCCTGAATCAATTAACGCATAAGCTGGCATCGTCGACCAGGTGGTGAAATTGATTGCGGCCTCCAATCAATTAAAGATCGAACAGTAACTACAACTGGCGTCCTACTTTTCTTATTAGTTTACTATATATAGTACATCATCCGGCCGATCTTTATCTGTACAAAATTCAGTTGTATCATCTTATGTCACGAAAAAGCTATTCAATTCAGTTAATTCAATGATATAAACAGTGATTCCTGTATAGCAATGTACACGAGCACAAAGAGGAATTAATAAGGGCTTTCAAGTTAAAGGTTAAAATGAACTAGGTCAAATTACCGAGATCAAAATGAAACTACCCTCGCCGGAACAAGTAATTATTAAGAGATCGAGTAGTTCATTATTTTCGGTTTGTCTACTTATTATCACAAATAAGAGAGATTATGACGTGAGACACACTACAAAACAGACAATAACCAAATTACATTTGGGTATTATCACATTGAGGAGACGGGGGTAAGTAACAGCACTGCGAAAAAGATCAGAACGACACTAACAAAAGGAACAAGTGGGGGGGGGGGGGTAATAGAAATTCCGATTGACGTCTAATGTGAAAGCGCTTAATGCATAACTGAAAATAGAAAAACGATGTTTTAAGGCTTTTAATTTTTCGAAAATTTTCAAATTAGTTTTGTATATATTTGATACCAAAATATCTCTGATGTTAAGAATAGAATCGAATATTGTCGTTGATAAGATGGCTATCACCTTCCTATATAAATAAGATGCATTTCCAACCCTCAATAACTTGACGTCAATAAAACCGTAACGTATGACGATGACAAATCAATTAGCAGTTTCAAACAGCTACTAATTGATATTTGTTTGGTATTTTTATGACTTTGGAAAATGTCTACTCTTTTTAATAGATATTTAAATGTACTTAAAAAAGAATTTGGAAGGGAACTAAAACTCTTACAATAAATTTTAAAAATGTTGTCCTTGAACGTCTTAGCTATATTCTAAATGATAACAAAACAACATTAAAAATGCAAGAAGTTGCCATTTAGACATTTTTAATGATATAAATTACTCAAGGTCATAAAAAAACAGATACCATCCGCTGAAAGCTTTTTGAAAACCCCAGTTAATTTATTTTTGCATTTTACCCGAAAATCATCCGTTTCAATTCGATTTAGGTGTTTTCAGACATCTGAACGTACTGTATAAGACTATATTGTAGGTTTCCACAAATATTGTTATACCGTAGTGGACAAATTTTAATTTCTGGTACGAAAGTAGAAGCGGTTAACACAGTTAGCACAGCGAAATAAAGTAAAGACAAACATATAGCGAGGCTACCAAGTACACCCGGCAAACGTTTCCTATGAAATGTGAATATCCCCCGACTGCGTTGCTTCTCCCACCACTGTTGGAAAGCGGGCATCGCTGCATTTATAATGCATGGGATAGATAGCTAGTATAGAAGTATAAACAGAAATTAAAAATTGTCGATATACACGGTGGCCAGAAAAATGCGGACAAACGCCAGGTAGAACGATTCTTTGTGCAATTCTGAGGCGATAATCTTAATCCAAAAAAGTTATACGGTCCTTCCTTACGGCATACGAGACCATCAAACATTAAGTTGTACGGCTAAAATTTAGCAAAATTCGTCAAATTTATCTATGTAAAATCATTGTGGTGAAATTTAGAAATGGAATTATCTCAAATGCATTGATGTAACTAATCGATTAATACCAATGGTTTACAAAAAAAAAAAAAAAAAAAAAAAAAAAAAAAAAAAAAAAAAAAAAAAAACACTGTACTACTTTTTTCAATTAGGATTGTCAACTCAGAATTAAACAAAGATTTGGCCTGCGTGGCGTTTGTCCGCATTTTTCTGGCCACCGTGTATATATAATTATAATTAGATTTTTCTTTGCCGTAAATTCAATAATATAATAGGTATTTTCTTTGGGAATAGCGGCATAATATGAATAAAACTATAATTGATTGTGACGTTTCAACATTTATTTATGTTTTTTCAGACCTATTTAATTTTGTTTATTTTTGCATTAATGATCGTCTTTTATATTATTTCTTGACGATCATTAATGCAAAAAAAAAAACTAAATAGGTCTGAAGAAAACATAAATAAATCTTGAAACGTCACAATCAATTATAGTTTTATTCATATTATGCCGCTATTCCCAAAGAAAATACCTATTATAATATATATAAATATATATGTCATCTACTATCCTCAGGTATATCCTCAAGGGTGTTGCTTCTTCTGTATTACATGAAACATAGTGGTGACAGACAAAAAAGCTGTCCTGTAAGATAGTGGTCGAAACATTGACATCAGAATGAAAAACGATAAGTTTCATCCCAGAAGCGAAGAAATGATCCTAATAAGACATCATTTTGAACAATATTCATCATTTATTACTATTTTTCTTCTCTGCGTGGATAACTAAATTTTTTCATGTATACCATTAATCCATAATTACCTATTTATTTCGTTACATTCAAATTCACTATCTAAATGCATTTTAAAACTGTGTATATAGATATAACTGTTTTGGAAAAATATAGATAGACAATATATGTATTTATTTATCCTATATGCGAAAATTACTTTCAATGGAGCGCACTTAGTATTCTTTAAAACAGTGTTGATAAAAATCACGATTTTTAACTAATAAACGGAAAAGACATTATGATTTAAATGAGAAAATCTCTATTTTCGTATGTAGTATAACCAAAAAGATAACTTGTAGAAATAAAATTTGATACCCAAAGTAGTACATAGAAGAATTACGATTTACTCTTAATTCAAGAAGTGATTTGAAATTCTACTTAAGTATTAAAAACTATGCTGAATTTAAAGTACTTATCGTTTGGCAAGCTGCTTCAGACTTAGCTGTTCAGTATGGGATTACATGCTACATTTTCCTATTAATCAAGATGACATTTCGCAACATTGTCTTAAAAATGTATGTATACATTTGGGAGCACTCCAAGGGCCTGTAGAAAATGTAACAAAGAAACATGTTGTACTTGCAAGGCTTGTCAGCAGGCTTAGAATACATATTTAGTAAGTAAGTTAAAATGAGTTAGGTGAAAGTGAAAATTTTAATCAATGTGAAATGAGTGGTTGTGAATCAGACAACCCAACTCACAAGAAAAAGATGTGTATTCAGTAGATTATAGGTTCCATCTGTAGTAACCACTTTTCCAGTTAAACTGTTTTGCTAAAAGGACGAGTTAAGTAAGACTAGCAAACAGAATTTGACGAGCTAGCCAGAGCCATTTAAACACAAACAACATTTTAAATCCAGTGTCCTTCTGCTTTTATGAAATATTTGCAGAAAAGCAATAAAGGTTATAATGGTTGGTCAAATTTTCATAAAACTAAAAAATATTCATTCATAGAGGAAGCATGAATTAGTCAGATGCAATCAAATGATGCAAAACCAGAAACCAGTGTTAAATCTCTCTTGACCACTCAAATCGCACACAGCAATGTACTTTCCCAACCAACAAGAAAGAGATGTGCAATCACAGGAAAATTAAGTGCCATCTGTGGCAACAGCTTTTCAAGTTTAAGCTATTTCATTATAAAGATGTGTTAAAAGTAGAAAATAGAATTGGACAAATTCATACTCAACTAAAACCATCAACATTTTAAAACCACTTTCGTTTCTTTTGTTGAAATGTTGTTGATCGAATATTCACAAAACAAAAAATCTTTATTAGTAGAGGCAGCACGGTGTAATCATCTAATCAAATCCATCAGTCAGAAACCAGTGCCTCTTAAGCAATCAGGGCACCTTCAAACAAAAATCTAATAATATGTATGGTGGTGGTAGCAAAAGCTAGAAACAATTTTCCTGTGTAAAATGCAGATATATCAAGATACATAACTATCATGAATATGAACAAGCGCAAAAATAAATATATGTAACTCTAACTTTATTCATTTAGTCAGAGATAAAGGGAACACATGAATAGTAACAGTTGTTCTTTCCAGCTGTAAAGAATGAAAACAAGCTTATTATAATTAATAATCAAGTTGGAAATCAAATCCTTTCAAATATAAACGTACCATAGTTTAAGCTCTTAAAGAAAATTAAGTACAGAAGTAATAACTTTAAATATTTCATTCTATATGCAATTACTTCGACAGCAGGTAAAATGTATTTTTTCTACTCCTGTGTTTAATATGCCATTTATCACACGTTTCCATGACGCTAAGTGACCTTTTAAACACACCTTGACAAGCTGTGGCTTCATGCTCTTTAGTCACGGGGTGAACTCAGCACCGGGCACTTTAGTCAGGGGCTGAAGTTAGCTCTAAATCTTTTGAAATGCAAAAATCAATTGAAACTCAAACAAGATGGTTGTGACTTGTCATCGATCTCTAAATTTTTTGAAATGCAAAAATCAATTGAAACTCAAACAAGATGGTTGTGACTTGTCATCGATCTGTTAAACTACCCCAACGTGACATAACAGACAACTAATTTTGAATTGTTTTGATTATATGCTGTCGTAGAAAACGTATAGTACGAAACCCGTGTTATAAACTCGTTACTAAAATGAAACTTAACACATAATCATAATATGAATTTGACCATTCAAACATTAAAAATAGGCTAGGCAACGAAAAAGCGACTAAATTAGTAACTTTTTTAAAGTTTCAAATATTTATCACTTCAAGTTTTATTTATAAAAACAAAAATTAATAAAAAAAAACTTTCATTAAAAATGAACTTTGTATTTATTGTCCTCTATGTGTTTTTAAGAAAAAATCATGATTTTTAAAATAAAAATCACTTAATATAAATCAATGATTTTCATCAAATGACTTATAGTCTATCCCCCCTGGAATCAAAGTATTGCCCTTATGGAGATCGCACGCGACGTTGCATAATTTCAATGTTGGATGCTTAGACCATTTAAACATATAGACACGCCGTAACTACAAGTAGTGAAGCAAACATTATTCTACGCGGGTGACGTCACTGGTGGGCACGATGAAACTACATAGTTACTAGCATTAAATTTTGGTCGTCAATGTCATTAAAAACTCTTTCTCATCTGTCACGAATTAAAAATTTCATCTAATTTTCACAGTAATTGTCAAAATTAAATTTAGTTGTCATAATAGTGAGTTTGCGGTCACACATTTTTCCTTACGTTAAACGGCCATTTTTGCTTATAATATAACGTAACCAACAAAAAAGAAAAACCGTTTGCGGTATCGTAAAAATTAAATTAACGTTATAAATGACATCCTCCGACAATTTGTTGCCGATATGACGAAGATTTTTTGACACATACACATAATCTGACATTACCTCAAAGCGGTGAACTGTGGCAGTGAAATCAGCTGTTTACAGGGACAAATATCATATTGGTTCCCTTATTTTCAGAAATAGCGTACCGAAAATAGTTATATCGTATGTTTTTTTAATGAAATCTGGGTTATGAATTATAACGAAGATTTTTATAAGGGAAAATAGTTCACCGCAAACTCTATAATAATGGCACAAAAATCTGAATATACGTTAGACGTTTGACATACAACAACAGAAACAAGCCCACCCGTGAATGTGACGTCACTGGTGGGCTTGTTTAAGCGTTATGTTTGCTTCAGTTCGTATTCAAGGCGGGACGGAAAACGGCGTGTCTATATATTTAAATGGTCTACGGTTGGATGGGTATTAGGTAAATTTCAAATGGCAGTGTTGGTATAACGTATATTTCATAACGGTAGTAATGGCGGTAATTACTGATTGTCACATTGACATTGGGTGTTTAAATATTCTTCGTTTTTGTATATTATTCATCACATGTCCTAATTACGTCAAGCGACTTGAAAACGTTTTATGTACCAAATAAGGACAGTTATACTACGTGAGCATTTTGAACTGTCCTGGGTTGGCTACAAAAAAGTCCCAGTATTATCAAAAACTAGGAAATGCTTATTTCCGTGAATTGCCCATACTAAATTTATGTCAAATGTCAAAACCATAATGTATTGAAGTGTCTTGTTCTTTCGTATTTTCATTTATTGTCGCTTTTCTGTCTATTTCAAGACAATATACCTCGTATACCATGCCTTTTACGATAGAACAGGATACGTTGATCGTAATGTGGCACATTGCAAGAGGATAGATTATGGAAATATTCATTGGAATCGTGTTTTCAGCAATTTGTAACGGAAAATGGAAATCTGCAAATAAACGTGGACACATTCACTTGTCATTGCAATAGAGTGATTGAAAGGTTTAAGGAAACGGGGAGTGTTTGCAAATGTAAACCTGAAAAAGTACCAACAGTTTTAACTGAAGATGTTGTCAGACACTAGGCAGCGAATAGAAGTTAGTCCCACAAAATCTGTACGAAAGCTGTCTCTTGAAACTGGTAAAGAGATCTAATTAACTTAAACGTAATTTGTTATACAGCATTATGTATTTAAATTGTAGGTATTTTCTACGGAAGTACTCATAAGGCACTGAAAACAAACTTACATATGCACCCATGTAAAGTTTCTGTACTACAGCATTGACGTGGTAATCACTTTAAGCAGAGATTGAAACTCTCAAAATTGCCATATCTGGTCAACAGATAATCCACATGTTTTGTTGAAAATAGTCTCCATCCTATCAAAGTTGGTGTTTGGGTTGCAATGTCGAAAAGAAGGATTATTAGACCAATTTTTTTTCATTATACAATTAATGCAATACGATACCGAGAACAAATATTGGAACCCATTATTAACAGCCTTCATGAAGATGAATTAAACCTGGGGTACTTCCAACAAGATGGGGCAACTGCACATACTGCGTAACAAACTATTAATTATTTGCAAGAATATTGTGGTGACCGATTGATTAGTCAAAATCCATGGCCAGCCAATTCACCTGGTTTAACCTCACTGGATTTTTTTCTCTTTGGCCATGTAAAAAATAAAATGTTACAGAACAGACTGCATAATCTTGATGAACTTGAAGAGGCAATTACAATATAATTGTAAAATATTACACCGGAAACACTCCACAATGTGTTCAATAACATGAGAAGACGTGTCAATCTATTTCGAACAACTTTTATAAAATGTATTCATTTGGGGATTAATTATGGGATTATGTTACAGTTATAAAATTGGGGTTTCCTAAAATTGTAACATATTTATTATTATTTATGATAAAAAATAAAGTGCAATTACTATATTTCTAAAAAAATTTAAATAGTAAACCTAACCACAAAAATAAATAAAAAAAGGCCTGCCAATTACTGTGTTCCTATTACAAAATCGGAATGGCCAACTCAGGATAGTTCAAAATGCTCACTTTGTATATGTATCAATATAAAATAGCAAAGGGGGGCTATACTCTATAAGTGTCCATACTTCGATTAAAATGAAAATCAATTGGAATAGACTATAAATCAGATCAATACTGTTTTAAAAATCAATTACCGCGACATCTATTTTCTAGGATATATTCATCTTCTGACATTTACAGATTTCAAAATACTTTGCCTAGTACCAAACGTCTCATTTAAGCTAATGCTGGCCCTAAAGAAATTATTATTTCCCATATGTTTAATCACTGCTAGAATCCGATTTCTTTTCTCTTAAAGGAAATGGCTTACTAATACCCAGGACATTTTGTACTTTGTGTTCTGTTTCACTGATATACACCAGCTGATACAATTTGTCCTTCGCTTTATTATTGAAATCTGAGAATTTAATGGTATACTCTTGGGGTTGTAAAACTGCCTGGGAATGAGACGGATTTCTGGGCGCAGGCATAGGACTTGAATTTTTGTAGACGTACTCGTAGGAAATGTAGTCATCCAAGCTGAGGAAGTTATTCTGTAATGTAAAAAAAGTAAATTACATTTCTGATAGAAACAGTAATTAAAGTAAATAAATATTTGCACAAAGTGTGTATAAATTAGCCCAAAAGATACGCGCAACAACATTCTGGCTGTCATGAAATATTACCTATAAAAGCTCTTTTAGGACTGTCATAAATAAAAATAAGATTTGTCCACAAAAAGTGACTTCTATTTAAAAATATAGATATACCAATTATTCATTTTATCGCGTTCACTATTTTCTATCTGCAATAATTCCGTATTTATCAGCTTGTATGTGGTAATAGATTGATTGTCTATGTTACAATATATTTTTTAAAAGTGAATTTAACAGATAAAAAGTGGTATCAAGTCATTTTAAAAGAAATGCAAATATCTGTCTTATGCCTATAAAGTGAAAATAGAAACATTACAACATGATATAAAAACCAAATTATTAATATTATTTATTGGATGTATTGTTCCTTTTGCTTTAGTCTCAAAAGAAACATAAGCTGCTTCTGTAAAACATTTTTCACTGAAGACAATTGACATGACATCACAACTAGTTATATCTCATTGTTTCTATTTATGCAGGAAATTTTAGGCTTATGTAAGCTTCAAAAGATACAAATATATAGTACAGATTTGTACATGATTATAAAACAAGAATAAATTGTGAAACATATTGAAAATGGAATGGTACGAAGTAATTTTTATGTATCTATGTAGGTACAATTTTCATATATACATATGTGATGAAGTCACTGTGCTTGCAAATTAATCGTTACATTATGTTGTGTATTGTGTTATATAGCTATAAATAAACACTTATAAAAGAAGAAAAACAGATGAAAACACGTTTATTTACGATATCCAAGTAAACAAAAATCAATTGACGATTCAACTACATATA
This sequence comes from Amphimallon solstitiale, assembly GCA_963170755.1. Lineage (NCBI taxonomy): Eukaryota > Metazoa > Arthropoda > Insecta > Coleoptera > Scarabaeidae > Amphimallon > Amphimallon solstitiale. The sequence goes on along the minus strand of OY720675.1, from coordinate 216,385,700 downwards.
TTTATCGACGACTAAACAATAACGTAGGTATTATATTAATCACTATTGGCTAATAATAACACTCATAATACCCGTAGGGAATAATGAAATGCGACCAGGGAATAATGGGCCATAACGTTACCATTATTCACTGCATTCCGCCAATAAGAACATATAATGGGCCATAACGTTACCATTATTCACTGCATTCCGCCAATAAGAACATAACGTTCCTAACGTTGTCATAGTAACGATAGACAAGTCCGGCCATTTTACTGACTGCCTAACCATTAAACGTCATATTGATATAGTAATCTGACATTTTCGTTTACTTATTTTGATTTTTTTTAGTAATTTTCAGTTAGTCGTCGATAAAGTAGTGTATACTAACTCGCAATAATGACTATTATTCCCTCGAGCTGAGTTACTCCCTCGCCGCTTACGCGGCTCGGGAGTAAATTCAGCTCTCGGGAATAATAACTGTCATTATTGACTCGTTGTATAAACTACTATAAAATGTTATACAAAATGATGCATCTCAAGTGAAGGTTAGGTAGTCTGAATTTTTAAGTTGGTATCATTGATTAGCTACTAGTATTGGAATATATAATATGCCGCCGCCATTTGCATTTTAGACACTTTAACATTTTACAATTTTTGCCCTTACGTAAATTCATATTAATTGTCAAATTTGATACGAGGGTAGTCTCAAATGTTTTGAGCCTAAATATGAAGATAGCGTTACTCGTCAAAACCATTCTGGTAATGTAATTGCGCATGCGTCGAAAGATGCCTGTGAAAATTTCAGCCACTTTGAACGCTCAGTTGCTGTTTGACAGTCATTTGTGTCTGTCGATGTCAAGTGTTTTTGTAAAAAAAAAACGAATATTTTGCCGTCATTAAATTCTTGCATTTGAAAGGGTATACGCCTACACAAATAAAACCTGAGTTGGATGTTAATTATGGAGAGAGTTCCGTCATTTGCCACCGTGAAAAGATGGACAGCTGAATTTAAACGTTCGGGACAGCCAAAAAACTGCGACCCCCGCCGATAACATCGAAAATGTGCGACAAATGGTAATGAACGACCGTCGAATCAAGGTTAGATAGATAGCAGACACTATGCACATATAGAAAGAGCGCGTTTGTCATATATAAAATGATGAATTGGACATTGGTAAGATATCCGCGCGTTGGGTGTCGCGCTTGCTCACTTTGGGCAAAAACACACTCGAATGGCCCAATGGTTGGAGCGGTTTAAGCGAAAAAAGTCAGATCTTTTTGCGTCGATTCTTAATTGTAGATGAAATCTGGATCCACCACTACACTCCTTAGACGAAAGTCAAGACAGTGGATTCCAAAGGGTGAACTTGCTTCAAAAAAGGCAACTCCGGTTTCGTCGGTGGGGAAGGTGATGGCGAATGATTTTTGCGATAATTATGAGATTGTGTTCATCGACTATCTCGATAAAGGTAAAACAATAACGGGAATGTCTTACGCATCATTACTTGATAAGCAGTGGGCAGAAATTGCAAAAACCCGGCGGCATTTGAGGAAAAAGCAAGTTCTGTTCCACGAAGACAAGGCATATGGTCACATTTTAGCGTTCGCCGTAGCCAAATCATGAATTGCACTCACGAATTGCACTTAGATTTGACTGAAAAAATACTTGTTTCTATGTTAGACTCAAAACATTTCAGACTACACAGGTATTAGAATCCCATAAGGGCAAGTTTATACGATTTTCTTGAAGTGATTTTTAAAATTATCGGCATTTTAACATAATATGCATTCGAAATTATGGGTCATAATGCTATTTCATAATATTGGCACTGTTATAGGTGCATGTAAGCATGATTATATGATTATAAAGAGATATTTATTTTGAAAACTAAATATTTAGGCGCGCCCATGAAAGTAGAACAAATGAAGAAAGAGATTTCCATGTGGTGGACTTAATAACATGAAAATTTCTAAATCGCAAGGTGTAGAACAATTACAGACACCCATTACATGTATATAGCTGTAATAATGTGCACATATGGTTTTAAAAGATGTTGTATGTTATGTTTATATCAGTAAAGAAAATGAAACAAATAATATTTTGAAGCATACATTTGACAACACTGTACTTATATTCTGCTGTAATAGTAACAAGTGTCTGTAATTCATAAATGTATTGCAATTTAGAAATTTTACGTTAGTAAATTGGTAACTTGGCAATGTCTACATTTATTTGCTCTCTGATAATAGGCGCGCATAAGTATTCAAGATAGTTAATAACTGGTGTTTGTAATTCACGTACTGATCGGATGTTTGCCTTTTAGCGAGTTTTGTTTTACAATTCCAGCAGATTACGGAAAATTATAACATGAAAGTAGAATTTAATACAAAAATATCAAGATTTGACAATAATGTTTTTAACTGAAATCACAATAGAACACAAAGTTATTGTCTTACAATGTTGCGAAATAAGTTTTTCGAGACAAAGTTTTAAAAACAAATATTGATGTCAAAACAAATCGTTTTGCAAAAAAGTATTATTAAAATTCTTCTTTATTCTCAATTATTATCGTCACACAAAGTATTGAAAAGGGGGTATTTGTTCTGGCATGGTCTTCGTAGTCTTGTGGTTAATGGATAAATGGTAGACAGTGAGTTCAAATGTCACTGGAAATATATCAAAAGTTACTCTATTAACCCTCTAAGGACGATATTTTCGTAAAAATTAAAAAAATCTTCGAAAAATGTTAGTAGGATATTTTGGTGATGGTGACCACAAAAATGAAATACGTATTAATTAAGCCAGTATTTTTTGTTGTTGATTTTTTTCGAAAATTCAGAACGTAACGAAATCGACACATTTGGCATCTAAGGAATAAATTATCAAATAAATTACCATACAAATATCAAATAATAAATTTATTTTCAAATGAAAACATCTACTTTAGATGAAAATCGTAAAAGCAATTTGAATTTTTGTGTACACATAAATACACTGAACATTTTGCGCAATAAAACACTGGACATGCGTTTACAGCCAGGTTTCTTACATTGTCCTCATTTCTCTTGTACAATTGGCCATTGACAAGACACCATCCAGGTGGATATTTTTCTGGGATAAAAGTTTGGTTACATGCCCTTTTGTCTTCTTCAAGGCCTGTTCATTATCAATGGAACTGCTACTGGGGCGGCCCAGTTTTATTCGTTCTGTACTTTTGCCCTCCTTTAGTAAATATTCAGCCATTTTGCCCTTGAATTCAAATAAGCTAAGTTCATTCTTTTTTGAAACGCAAAAAGCAGCAATCTCTTCGGTAGAGCAACCAAAAGTTGACCAATGTCAAATCCATGAAATGGAAGAGCAAGTAGTGGTAGTATTTTTTCGATCGAATTGTAATTCGATAGAGCCCAATCAAAGAATTCATGAGGTCCACACCACCCATAAACTTATTATATGTAGTTATTGCGTTTAGACAGTCAATGGGCGCACGCTCCCTTTTTGCTTTATCCCATCTATCAATTTTCCTACCGGTCTCGCTGAAGAAAATGTGGTTAGAAGGACCTACCACTGAATGACTGTCAAACCACTATTTCGCTCATAAGTGAACATAGAATAAAACGTGACGAATATGTAGCACACGTCCTTAAAGGGTTAAGATAATGTCCCTGCATGCGTGAATTTAGCATTTATAAAATCTTATATTGAATTATATTGAATGTAATTGCCATTTAAATTTGTTACGTTTATTTCAATGAACAAATCACATTGTCCCAATAACTGCAGCAATAACACACAAAGACACTGACAGTTGTATCATGATAACAAAATATTAAAAAACAAAATGTATTTACCTTGAATACTCCAATCCAGTCTTCCTTAGTCTTAGTGATCTCTTTTGTAATAGTGTACGTAATGGTATTTTCTTCATCGGCCCACCAATAATCAATATCCTTAAATTGAATGACTTCTTCTCCATAATCAGCAAAGACCTTAAAACGCTGTGTTCTAACAGAGTCCGTCTGAATTTTTGCTGGGACCATCTATTAACAACATAGCCACTCCATTTGAAAAATATCAAGAAATTTTTTTGTATTGCATGCATAAGCATATGTTATAAGCAAAAAAAGACAATAATGAATGAGGTTATATAAATGGAGGACCTTGCTGCACATAGAAAGTATTAAAACATAAAACAAGTGCTTACCTTGATAGTAAAATCTGAAGTTACTGGTTTATGATCACTGAGCGTATATTCTGGATGGCATTTGTAAGAATTCTGTTGTATTTTCAACTTGATATTGTCATAATTATTTGAGTTAACTTTGTATAGTATACGATCTGTCCATGCAGGTCTTCGTCTATTAAAATACATTATTACTATATTATACTTTTATTATGAGTTTGATAGAATATAAATGATGTGTTTCAAGACTTACGAGTACATATTCTAGATTGATATAGTTCAGAATATTTATAGCAACAGTATCAACACCAATCCTTCGTAAATCTCTCAGTATATTAAATTTTTCAAAATTGAACTTGAAATATATACTTAAGAACAGGCAGATCATGACAACATTAGAAAATTATATCGTCACACACTCATTTACATCTGTCATCAATAACTAGTGAATAGCACAGATTAAAATTGTCAATATATTTAAAAGAAAAATTGTGACATTTACTTGTAATCATAATCAGAAGATTCTACTTCAAACTTAAATGTTGGTGGAAAAGTGACATCTCCCTCTTCCAACTCTGTGAAAGCCTCTCCTTTCCTCATTACATATTTTAATTGATCATACTGAAAGAGTTTGGTATTTTCACCTTTCTTGATAAGAGCCACAATTTCTTCTGGAGACATATCGTATTCTTCCATTAATCGAAAATTTAAATCACCCATCCAAAATACATAGCTAAAACAATAAAATATTGGAATATTAGACTATAATAGATCAAAAAATAAACATACTCATGAAAGAAAATATCACTGTGAGCTTCTACATGAAAATGTTGGTCTTTCAATATAGAATCGTAATCATCAACCCTTGCTTTTAGCATATGATCATGAGCACTCAGATGAGAATTAACAAAACAAATGGAACAGCCATATATGTTTAATCTAATACTGACAGCACCTTTGTTACCCTAAAATACAATAAAAAAGTTACATAAATCTAAAAACAAAATTTCGAGTGTACATACCCACATCCCCGATAAACCAGTGCGAGTATAATCAGCCTCTACATCACGTATATTGAGCAAATGCTTCCGTAAGCAAAATACACTCAATAACAGACCCTGCAATCGAATTGTCCTTAATTTCACGTAATTTTTCCTGGCCAACACCTCTTGGCATTCATTAGTCCAAGGATCATTAAATAAAGCTGATGCCAGTAAATTATGAGGTTGAGCTTTGACTTCTTGTAAACTGATAATATAGAAGTCCGGTAAATTTTTATCATGTTTTGAATCTTGTACTGATAATAGGTTACACAAATTTTGTTCCGGTGTACTTGTACCTACGTTGTAAGTTACGATATATAACCTAAAATGGAAAAAGTGTAGGTAATTTATAATAAAATGGATATATGAAATACTTTAAATCTTCCATACTTCTAAAATTATTGGTTAATTTATTCAATTTATTTTACTTTCCAATTGTGGAGAGAATACTGTTACGTTACATTAGCTTATCTTGAAATATCTATACTAATTTAATATCACATTGAAAACTTATGGCATATTGATAAAAAGAAGATAAAAAGATTGATGTTCACGCTAATTATAGTTATTTACTTTATACCGCAGTATTTATACAGTTTTATACAAACATAAACCTCGTACTCGCACTCATACACATTTCTGTATTTTTGACATTGACACTTGTAATCACTTGACAGAAAAATATATACAGGGTTGAGGACTATTCCTATTTCCCTTTGAAAATGAACAGGTGTAAACGGTATTTATTCACAAACTATAACATGGCGCAGATCATTCACATTAAATAACACGTACTCAAATAAATCTGTGAACATGAAGTAAAATATAGTTTCGTTATATGAAGTGTTGTCATTTGAATTTTTAATCATACTCACCTTGAATTTTAATTGTACCTATTAATATGCTTAATATTGGAGACATTTAGAAAATCCTATATGGAATTTTCTGCTTAAATGAGATATAAATGACCTTTCCACCTTTCACTAAAACTGGTTATTTATGGTTGATTGTAATAACTATTTTCTTTCTGAAAAACACGCTGATGAATACTATAGTCGGGTCACGCAACGGACGGAGTGGTCACGTGCATTTGTCGTTGTATTTAAGGGGGTCATGCTCCGTTTTTAAAAATACTCGATGACAAGAACAATAAAGTTCTGAAAGAGATAGAGAATTAGGGCTGTCATTTACCCCAGTGCATCTGACGTGCCATGCAAATTATAGTTGACGTGTTGCCAGAAAATATCGTTCGGGATAGAGATGCTATTGTTATCTGTGTCCAATGTTTACATTTCTTTGCTCGGACACTTAAACTACACTGATATTCGGAAAGGAAAGTGTGTATTCAATCTCATAAAGCATATAATATACATTTGAATGAATAGGTAATTCATTCGGATCGAGGTCGCCACACACGTTTCTTTATAGATATAAAAAAAAATACCGATATCTAAAGATATTTGAATTTTACCACAAGCCCAGGATTTGCATCTATGTATTTCTTATATAAGTTAACCCGTAACCGATGAGGTGCGATTTTTGTCACGTCGAGTGTGAGGTGGAAGCCCTCAGACTCCCGATTAAATTTATTTATTTGATTTTAATACGAATTAGTATCTGTTTAAATTAAATATTATGGCATAGTCTGGAATCTACTTAAACTATTTATGTTTAGTCAGCTATTAATTTTATTACAAACATCTACATTTGGTGAATAATCCCAGGAGCGTACATTATCGATATTTTCTTTTCGATAATCGAGATTAAAATCGATATTTTTTTATTCAATAATATCGACTGATATCGATTTTTTATTCGATAATATCGTTTAATCAAAAATGCCATTTTTCCAAATTTCATGCATTTATTTCACATTAATAGACAAAAGAACCTGTTCACATTATACAGAATTTATTATCTTTTTAAGAAAAAAATGAGGTGTGGCCACCACACGACTTTCTTATACGTATGAGCGTTTCAAACTATACAATTTTAAGAATTTTTTTATACAAAAATTATTCAAAATCCTATTCTAAGTACTTTCATTCTCTAAATAAATCGCTATAGAATGCATACTTTGCAAGATATTCGAAAAAGAGTGCTACTCGCTAAGAGTATAAGTGCTACTTCCGGTCAAAATTTTGAAATTTCATATATACAAAAACTATCCAGTTCTAAATACTTTTGTACTCTTGACAAATATATATAGAATGCATAACTTATGAAATATTTGCAAAAAATCGCTATTCGGTAAGAGTAAAAGTGGTACTTCCGATCCGAATTTTGAAATTTTTTTTATACAAAAGATATTTAAAATTATAATTTAAATACTTTTATACTCGTAATGTACCTGCCTAGAAAGCATGACTTGCGAGATATTCGCAAAAAACTCATTTTCGATAAGAGTAAAAGACCTACTTCCGGTTGGAATTTCGAAAAACCTTTTTAAGACAATTTGTCTTAAATATAATTTTGAGTACATTTGAATTCTCTATAAATTTGTTTAAACTTTGTAATTGACGAAATATTTGCAAAATTCAATTTTTTTACTGAAGTAAACTACTACATCCAGTCTACCGATTTTACTGAAAAACTAATCAGTTCTCAAGAGGGAGATTATACACGTAAATACAAAATTTGGAATAGATATCTACAGCGGTTTGACCGCTATCGTGGTCACAGACAGACACACAAACATTTTTTAAAAACCACTTTTTTGGTATCAGGGGACTTCAAAACCAGGACATCTGCAAAAATCTCGAGGTCGAAAATTTTCGTCATCACAATACTTCCTTATACTACGTATAAGAAAGTAAAAAGGTAATAATTTGGAAAATGCTTATTGGGATGTTTACTATTTCATGTTTCATTTCATAGATTTTACATTTCGTATAGTTCGCCTTTATGGGGCGTTATCTTCCCATTAAACGTTTTTCAAATTTCCCACAGTATTATTTAGTAACTACGACATTTACATGTTAACTTCCCTATTTATAATATATGAGTGGTCATTTTCAGTTTTAATGTTGATGTTACTAAATAATATTGTGGGAAATTTGAAAAATGTTTACTGGGTTAATATTTGTGTTTCTGTATTTGTTTTATACCACTTATATTTTCATTGGAATTTTTTAAATTTTGGAATAAATATATACAGGTGAGTCATTAGTAGCCGCGTCTTCGATTGGTCTTTTGTGTTTTAAATAAAAGAAAAAACAATAAGTGGAAGATCCATGGTTGCTTGTGGCGCATATTGTAAAAATACTTTAAGCTCTGACGCACTTCCGGTTTCACCGGAAATGCACGGAACTTAAGTTTTTTAAATGACTCACCCTATATATTTTTGGAGATTCTTGTACTGCTTTAAATTGTCTGTTCAACTGTTTTTTCTGCTACATTTCCCGTTGTTGTTTGAATACATTTTTAAATGTTATTATAAAGATCAGAACTTTCCAAAATTTATTTTTAATTAAAAGTGTCACACATACATGTATCGGCCAGACATATTAAAAAATAATGACGGTATCATCTATGGTCAGAGAAACTATGTTTTCCATAATTATACAAGAAAAAAATACATAATAAATAACAATCATATTTATTTATTAACATAGGAAATTGGCATTCTACAAATTAATGAATAGAACAGAATAAAGTTGCAGAATTAATGACATAAAGAACTGTATATAGCAGAATATCAGAATAATATAATAAACTTGAAAAAGCTAAAAAATAGGAAATATAAGAGGATAACAAACAATACATAACGCCATAAGAAAGCCAAGACGTGATTATTTATAGTCAGAGTAAAACTAAAATTTCAAATCACTTAAATTTTGTCCGTATAAAGTAGTTCCTTATATCTGATATATATTCTGTTATTTTTTCTACTGACGTAAATCACGAATAGGCATTTTCTTTGGATACTGGGGATCAACCAATTCAGGTAGAAAACATCTGTAAAAGAAAGTCACCAACTGCTCCTTCATATTCGCATCCCAGAAATTATCGTCCCTCATGAATTTTTGTACACTAATTCCGAAAGCTGTCCATATAACAAACAAGCAGTACTTTCTATTTGTTACATGTAGCTGGCCTTGCACTTGGAAATAATAATTGTCTTTACTTTTTAATGTTATTCGACCATCAACTATCTCCGCAAATTTAATTTTCTTCTCTCGAGCGGCTTCCGTTGGTGAATACGATGCAGCTGCTGACGGGCATTTTATTTCAACAATGCCATCGTCATCTATTAAACCATCCGGCGAAGCAGCTAAAAAATTCAATTTGCCGTCAATAAAAAGACCAGATTCGTGTACACGAATTCCATAGCTTTTTTCCAATTCTTTTAGAGCAACAAATTCATGTTCCTGTCCCCAACGTGTTGCTGCAGTCCCGAAAAATTTATTGTACAAAAGACGTTTTATCAAATTTGCGCAATGCGTCGTCTTTCGCATTTTGCATATTGCTCCAAAATTGGACGCAGTCAGTCTTACAGAGCGCTGCTGCCTCCATAATAAGTTAGTGGTTTGCCCTATAGTAGCATATTGTAACTCGTCACGTTCAGAATCCGATTTTTCAATTGAAGTCAAAATTTCTTTTTCTTTTATATCGTACTGCTCTTTTGTTAATGTGACAACCATTTCTATTTCTGTGTCACCATAATCGCTGTCAGCAGGTACTATCGGTTCCCTTTTTTTCTTGTTTTTACATGCAAATAACTTTTTACTGCATTTTTTCCAAGCTCTTACTCTTTTCCAGCTAGTCATAAACTTTTTTGTGTGTTTTCCTGGACTTCTGTATACAGCTTTCTTATGAATAACGCGCGGCAAATCACCCGGTTCCAAGTTGAATGCAATTGAAGCGGCTTCGCATCGAGTTTGATATGATCGTCGTCCGCTGAAATTTACTCTTTTCCCGCCAACAATTTTTTCTGAAATCCGGCTAATGTTTATGAATTTTTTAGTACTACAACGGCATGATGTTAATAAAAGCAAGAAAATAAGTGGTAATTTAGACAAGGCATTTACCGATTTTCTAGAACGGACAATAGAAAAGTTTCTGAGAAAGAGATTACATTAGGAGTCTTCCCAGATTTAATTTTAAATATTCATTATTTTACGATTATGAAGTAATAAAATGACTGTAAGCACTTATACAGAGAAATATACATGTTCTAATTAATTGTGCCTTTGTAAAATAAAGCAAATTGAGATTAAAACTAAACATATATACGTTTTACATAGAACATAGACTATTACTTTATAAAAACCAATAAAACAAAAATAATAATGATAAACGTCCTTAACAACTATAAAAAATGGCGAACAAATTACATGAATTAAAATTATTTTTAATTCATTAACAATATTATGAGCAATACAACATGAGCGACATGCGTACATAAACCACATTGTATAAAACAATTTATCGTAATTTCGCGTTACACGCCGTTGCAAGCCGGCGACTGAATAAATTGAAGAAAACGGAGTTTTGCCAACAGGAAAATTATTTTTGCAGTGTAGATTCACCAAAATCGTTCTCCCGACCAACTGGCGGCTTGCTCTGCGATCGTCTTACGAATATTGCTTTAAGCGCCTGGAATATAGGCAATATGTATCAAGAAACATACGTTCTTATCAACGTGATTAAGACAAAACTGTTAGCTTTAATGATGTACTAAAAAGTGTATATTAAAGGTAGAAGACGCATGAAGGTACCCACAGGCAGTTTTTGCCATTAAAGACAAACATTACACCTTAAAGTATACGATAAATATAAGCATTTTTAAAATGTTATTATTCAGTAGCATTTTTTTATGTACAAATTTTTTCTTTCTTTAGGTACTTCAATTTAAGCTTAATTAACAAATTACTCCTTGTTTCAATCGATTCTATACAATGGTTACTACACAATATCGTCGATACGAAACGTTTGCAAATTGGCCTCAGCATTACCCCCTTAAAACGTCTGGCTGATGGCAGTCCGGCGGACAAACACCGAATGCAGGTAAACGGTTGTGGTGTACGTACAACGAGCTTTCAACTAGGATACTTTTCCAGCACCATTCGACAACCACGTGCGTATCACGCGTTTTTATTATTCCGTGCCTTCGATGACCGGACTATAGTGGAAAACTGGATAACATTTTAATGTACCACTTTTTTTTATTGTATCATTGTAAGAAGACAATGGAATGGAATGGGAATTATATTAGATGACTTTCTGCAAACTGAAGAAATGTATCTATTGTTTTATCTACAACGGTTGACAACTTACTTGTCGAAAAACGTATATATCATAGGTACTTTCATAAACTCCGCTATACCAGTCCCAAGCCTGGGGTCCCATTGCACTAACGGGAAAGGAGGAGGGGGAGGAGTAACAACCTCGATAAAAAACCAGGGTTCATCTGGCCCGGATGATAGTACCCTGTAAGGGCTCCTGGCTAGGATCACAGGTCAAGACGCTGCTGCCTTGTAATTATGACGTTGGAATCGTCAAAGGCTAGGGGAAGAAAACCCTGATTAAAAATTACCTGGTCCTCCAGGTTGGGGGTTGGGCCATCAGACTAACTCTCTGGTACTCGGAAAAAAACAAAATGTTAAAAAAGCCAATCAAACGCCTCGGAATGGACAGAAAAACCCAAGAAGACGACCCAAGCAACGAAAAAGGACAATGATTTTTGGTACATGGAACGTACAAGGAATGAATCAAAAAGTAAACGAAATAGTCCACGAAATCAGCAGAGTGAATGTAGACCTCGCGGTACTATCAGAAACAAAGAAAAAAGGAAAATGATCTGAAAACCTGGGGCAATACGACCATTTCTATAGCGGAGTCCCAAAGGAAAAACATGCACAACAAGGAGTGTCCATTTTGGTCAACAAAAAATTTAGAAGATTTATTACCAACTGGGAAGCTATTAACGAACGGCTGATAAAAATGAATATAACAAAGGAATTAGACTGACGATTTTTGGAATATATGCAATAAACGATGACGCTAACGTAACAGAAAAAGACAAGTTCTTCGAACAAGTTTACAACGAAATATCAACAGTCAGTACATCTAGAGAAATTGTTATATTGGGAGACATAAACAACAGAACAGGTAAAAAGTTAAATGATATAACGGTAGGTCGATTCGGAGAAGAGATTGTTAACGACAATGGAAACCGACTAATAACGGTATGCGAGCAGCTAGACTTAAAAATTCAAAATGGCTTTTTCCAACACAGGGAAATACACAAATACACCTGGACTAAACCCTCCCAAAATCTCAAATCAGTAATTGACTATCTTATTACTAAACAAAAGGCAAAAATAAAAATCCAAGACGTCAGAGTAAAACGAGGATTAACATGCGGAAGTGATCACTATTTTCTGGAAGCCAAAATTCTCTTTCCTTGTCAAGGCCAAAACCTTCACCAACAACAGCTGGAGAACACAGTGTTAGAAGAAATGGATCACTGTAGATACGACCTAATAAGCCTAGAGCATGACAGCGTAAAAAACCTATATAAAAAACGACTTAACGAAAAGCTCAATGCACGTTCAGGCGAAAACCCAAATGAAAAGTATGATTGCATTACTTCAAGCATTCATCAAGCCGCAAAAGAAGCACTAGGTTTAGTGGAAGAAAAATCGAAGAGGAGAAAACCATATTGGTGGGATGCTGAGATTGGAAGAGAAATAGAGGAAAAGAGAAAACTTTATCACATTTACTTGTCTCAAAAAACAGAGAATGCGAGACAAAATTATAAGAGAGCACAATCAAAGGTAAGAAGAATGATTAGTGACAAGAAAAATTTAGTATGGACGCAAAAGTGCCAGAAAATAGACTCTTATTTAGGAGGTCGAAGAAGTACCGAAAGTTGGAAGACGATAAAATCAATTAGAAAAGAAACGACCAGAGATATAATTTCGCCAATATCAGACAAAGAATGGGATGTACACTTTAAAAAACTTTTAACGGAAGAAAGAGTGGAATTCCAAGAAGAAGAAATAAATGATGCCTTTAGAACGACAGGATCTCCAATACCGTTAACACTTCCTGAAGTTAAAACCGTATGCACAGCCTTAAAAAGCGGAAAATCTGCCGAACCCGGAAATATCCCGGCTGAACTTATTAAATACGGTACAAATGAACTGTTTGTGAGACTACGAAATCTTTTCCAAAAATATCTAAAGAAACCAAAGTCCCAAACGAGTGGAAAACATCATATAGTATAACCACGATTCACAAAAAGGGAAGGAAAGATAAGTGCGACAATTATAGAGGCATATCTGTGACTAGTACGCTGAGCAGAGTCTACGGCAAAATAATAGGAAAAAAAATGGAAAATGAGTACAAAGACATGGAGGCAGAAGAACAGGCCGGATTCAGGGCAGGTAGATCGACTGTAGATCATCTGTTCTGTATAACTCAAGTTATCGTAAAGAAAATTGCATATAGTCAAGAGTTGCATTTACTATACGTAGACTTACAAAAAGCGTACGACAGCGTACCACTTAATTTACTTTGGAAGGCTTTGGAGAATACAAACATAAGCGTTCAGTTAATTAAAGCAATTAAAGAGTTGTACGACAATAGTGAAGCAAAAGTCAAAATAAAACAAAGACTGACCAAAGGGTTCCAAGTGAATAAAGGTCTTAAACAAGATTGTTGTATTTCGCCAACGCTCTTCAAGATTTATTTAGAACAAGTCCTCAAAGTATGGAAAAGAAAATGCCAAAACATGGGAATTCCATTAAATGACACCATTTTATACACCTTGTGTTTCGCCGACGATCAAATTGTAGTGGCCCAGGAGTATGACGACTTGGAATATATGACTCGAAAACTGATAGAAGAATACAAAAAGTGGGGTTTGGAAGTCAATATAAAAAAGACAGAGTATATGTGCATTGGTGGAATAAAACAAGATCTAGTACTAAATACGGGACAGCGAATTAAGTCTTGTGACGAATACAAATACTTGGGGCTAAAAATAACAGCGGACGGAACACTAGACAGAGCTATAAAAGACCGAAATGTACAAGGAAGAAAAGCGATTACTTTAATAAATGGAATACTCTGGGACCAGAGTATATCGAAACAGAACAAAAAGCTCATATATAACACCATAGTAAAGAGTATTGTTACGTACAGTTCAGAGGTTTGGCCAATCAAGGACAGAACAGAGAAAATGCTGTCCGCTACGGAAATGGATTATTGGAGAAGAGCAGCGGGGAGATCCAGAAGAGAACGAGTTACAAATCAACGAATAAGAGAAATTATGACAGTGGGTGAACGCACGATAGTGGACGAGATAAGAACGAAACAACTGGTATGGTACGGGCATGTGCAGAGAATGGGGAACGAAAGACTACCTAAACAAGTAATAAAATGGAATCCAAAAGGGCGAAGAAAACGAGGAAGACCACGGAGGAGTTGGAGAGAAGGAATAGACAGCGAAATGAGGTTTAGGGGTCTGGATGACGAGTTGTGGGCGAATAGAAACGAGTGGAGATTGGAAATCGGAAGACGACTGACGTTGTAAAACCGAGTTATAAAAAAAAACTTTCTTAAAATTAAATTTATTTTGCTCAGTGTCAAAGATTTTTGAAAATATCTCATTTTAATTGACACCGAAATCACTATAATAATTGAATGTATTATAGTATTATTATATTATCAAGTAGAAAAAAACATATTTTCGAATATCTATAAGTAGGTATACCTAAATATGTTAAAACTCATGGCTATTAATATACGGATTTATATATTCCTATATTTTCATTGATTACACAATAGCTGCGCAATTATGCAATGTATTAATCTCACTAATAATAATTTCTAGAAGATTTATGGTCCTAACTATTACGTATTGCAATGTTAATAAAGATTTTTCCATAATATATTAGTCTTTCCAATAATATATTATTTTTTTTATATCCTAACAGGTTTCCACTTCTCCATTTTTTCGTGTATTAATTACCTAACAAATAACTAGTTTGCAATGTTTTCAGTGTTTTTTTTTTATTAATGAAGTAAATAAATCCTTAATCATCGTTTTCTAATAATGGAACAAAAGATAAATTATTTTTACTAAAGTGTTCTTTAACTTAATTTTATAAACCCAAGAATTGCAGTTTTATAAGTTTATAATTTATCGATATGATATAAAAAAACTTAATCGTAAAAACATCTATAAGATGGAATAATTTTTTAAATTAAATACTCTGGTTATTTTTGTTAAAGTTATATAAATTATACTTTGCTTTTTTTTACATAAAAACATATATTTTTTGTAGGTTGCATTAATTAAATTGTATGGTGAATTTTAATAGGTATTATTTTTTCTAATAATTTTAGTATAAAATGGAAAGGGTTAATTCGTTTTTTTTTCTCGGATGGTTGGTTGGTGTCTTTCTGTTTGTAAATATCTTAATCATTAAAAAACTTTTTTTAACATTTTTAATTTTTTCCGTACTTTTATTAAATTTTTTGCTATTATTTCTACAACCAAAATGTTGAGATATTAATTAGTTCATCATCCGATTTCTTGCAAGAAATTTTTACAGATGACAACCGGTTCAACTGTAAGCATCAGCTAAACTTTCATTCTAACGCTACTTACGTGATTTAATAAGTTTGGGAAACTTATTAATATTAATATTAAAACATTTACAATATACCTACTTTATATACTAATTAACATAAGCTTTCATATTTAATATAATATTGGGAATGAGTTTAATTAATATTTTCGAAGGCGTTTAGGAAGACACTTTTTTTTAGAAAGAAAACATTTATTGAAAATTCTTGGCAATTAACAGCAGGAAACTGTAAATTTAAATAGGTATATAAAGGTTTATTGATTATACATTTATTATGTACTTATGCATTGTTTTATAAAACAATCTTGAATATCGTAATTATTGAATTGTTTTTGGAATATTATTACACTGTCATTACATTAGTACCTACCTGAATAATATTTAATTCACTGAAAATAAGTAACAATTTTTCTCTAGCCTCTGAAACGCTCTACAATATATTTTAAATAAAATGAAAAACAAATGAATTTAAAATTTTATGATCGAATTGGAAATATTTATTTAATATTTGATATACACACCTCACATTCATATATAAATTGCAAGTTGAAATGACTTATTTTTGCATTATTCTATAAAGCTATGTTTACACTTACAATGTCTTCGTGAGTTTCTGTGATGAATTAGAACATGTTTAAGTTTTCCAGTTTTGATATAGATACCTACATTTGATACACATGGTCACCTGTCTTATTACATCTTATTACACCAAGTCATGTGTTTTCCAAATCTTTATGTAATAATGTGTACCGTAAAACGAGGTTTTTTCGATTGTGCTCCCATATAACAGATAACACTGCCACAAATCTACAATTTGGCTTTAGGGCAACATGGCTAATCCCCTTTGATCCAGAAAGAGTTTTGGAAAAAATCCGGGCAACGAATCGACTTCCAAGAGGGTAGCTAGATACCAGTTTACTAGATTTTTTGAAAGTGTCTAGAAGATATTCTAATGAAAAGGCAACGTCTAGCAAAAGAGGAAAGAAAATGGCAACAAGACCAGGGCAACAATTGCAAATGCCAGTTGCAACAAGCACTCCATCCCACTCAGAAGCAGCAATAGAACAAGTTGATTTACCAAAACACGACAGGTACGAGGAAAAAGTACTTTTATTTGTTAGTTACAGTTTTACATATTTCTTGTGTAGGACATACTATCCACAGAATCTGTGAATATATCAGAGACACCTATCCGGAAGTTGATAGACTTGTATTCGCTTTAAAAGAAGTTTGCAGAAAAGCACCATTGACAGTAGCTCTTTACAGTGAAAAACTTCGATCTTTGTCACTGCCTCCCTCGCCAGTAATAACTAGATGGAGAACATGTTTGGAAACTACTACTTTTTATGTAGAGAATTTCTATAGCTTACAAAACTTCGTTACATGTTTAAATGACGATGCTCGAAGTATTTCTGAGTGCAAGGAACTAACACAAATCCCAAATTTAAAAAATCAGTTGTTATTCCTTCAGGAACACTGGAAATTTGCCTAAACTAATTACATATTTTGAAAATCGAAATCTCAAATTAAAAGATGGATTCTCCACATTAGATGTGGCTATTAATAATTTCAAAGTATTCCAAGTGATTTCGGATGTGACCTTCGGCAAAAGTTAGACGCAATTTTTAATAGAAATCCAGATTTAATAAAATTGCGACAATTGTGTATGGGGACAATGACACAAAATCAAACTGCTAAATACGCTGAAATAAAAGAATAGGTATTTGCCGATATGCACCTATAACCAGTTGCGATATAGAAAGGACGTTTTCTATCTACGTGGATGTATTTCATTCAAAGAGAACAAATCTTACAGAAGATAACCTTGAGAAAGTATTGCTAGTAAATATTAATACTCCTTTACGCGACTTGAACTACAAAATGAACAAATAATAACTTATTTTGTGTTTTATAGATCACCACCCACTTGTTATCCAATTATATAACTAAAATTAACAATTTCTTTCAATCGGCCTCTCTCGTGTCCGATCTATAGTCTGACTGAATGTCTTTTATATTTATATTGTAATTTTTATGTGTCTACTAACGAACATCAAATATACGAATGGTATGTGCCAGGACCATAATGTAAATTTCTTGTCTAAAAATTTCTCCAAAAAATTACATTTTTGATTTCTTTGTTATTACGATAACATATAGGTTGGTTTCTGGTAGCACTTTACATTCCTACTATTATTTACATATAATGTTATTTTGAAAACATCAAACAAGTTAAAGGTATATTAAGTATACTGTATGTATGTATAATAACAAAGTCTTTATCTTAATAACAGTTCGTTGTATTAATTTTTTTTATAATGTCACTCAAGAGTCTGGGTTAACATACCTACTTCATATTACTACCCCATTTTTAGAGTCTAAATATCAAATCAATACAGTGAATAGTGAATGGTAATGTTATCATCTATGGGACTTCTCGGTACTTCTATCAGTAGAAGTGATAATCAAAATGTATTTTCAAATACGTTTAATGCTACGGCGACCTAAACCTAGTTTGTATTTATTACCGATGTCTTTATTATACAAATAGCTTCCAGAGATTATGCGAAAAATAACTATATCTTATAATGATTCTTTCTAGTATTTGTTGTACCTAATAATAAATATGATAGACCACCTCATACACTGCTCAAAGAAATTAGGGGAACACTTTTTTCAAAACCTATAATTTTTAAATAATTGTTCTAGGCAAATCAAATTTGGTATGTTTCAACGGCATATATTTAACTTTCAAAAAATACTTAAACAATTTTACAAATCTAAGTTACTTCTAAGTCACACTTAAATATGTAAATTAATAACGCAAAACAAAATGGAAAAAATTCCAAGTATGATTTGAGTTGACGTACCTATGATGACAGATGAATTCAGTTGTCAATCTTCGTTGATTAGAAGTAAAATGAGGCATCTTATTGTGCAATTTGCTCGTGCTGTCGCCCTTATTCAGCACGGCCACTCTATTCGACACGTTAGCAGGGACCTTGCTGAATAACAGAAGGGGAAACTCTTCTGTTATTCAGCGTTTATGGAATCGGTTTCGGGAGACTGGCCAATATGTCAGAAGAGCTGGACAAGGTCGAAATCGAAAAACTACTCCAAAATCAAGACCGATTTCTTGTCCTTTCCTCTCTAAGTAAGCGTATTGCCACATCAAGAGACCTCCTAAACGACCTAAGACGAGTACATGGAATAGAAATTTCTGATCAAACTGTTAGAAACAGATTAAAAGAAGCGAATTTGAAACCAAGAAGACCTGCCCGCGCACCACACCTTAAGCAGCATCACAAAGCAGGGCGAATGAGGTTTGCTCTGGATCACAGAGATTGGCAACTTCGTCACTGCGGACGCTTGTACTGCTTACAGACGAGTTAAGATTTCGTTTAACTCGTTGCGACGGTCGAGTACGGGTATATAGACCGTCTTGGCAAACGCTACTCAGCCGCTACTATACATGAAGTGGATAGATTTGGTCTTAGATCTGTGATGGTTTGGGTTGGAATCGGTGTATATAACAGAACTGATCTTGTTGTTGTTCCTAATAGATTAAATGCAATGAATTACATCGAAAATGTCCTGGAGAACCATATGATGCCTGCTGCATATGGCGTCGGTCCCAATTTCATCTTAATGCAGGACATTGCAAAGCCACATAACGCCGACATCACCAAAAATTTTCTACACGAACATGGAATTCAGGTCATGGAATGGCCGGCGTTAAGTCCTGACCTGAATCCTAACAACACGTGTGGGATCTGCTTGAGCGACGTCTTCGCAAGCACCCTTATCCACCACTAACCTTACAGGAACTGATACAAGCCCTGATTGAGGAAAAAGTTACAGGTTTTGAAAAAAGTGTTCCCCTAATTTTTTTGAGAAGTGTATTTACATTAAGTGGTCAAAGTTTCCGGATTATATTGTTTATTATTTGTATAATTTTTATTATGTATTTTTTTAATTTTATAATAATATGTGTCATTAACTATTTGTTGTTCTGTAATTGGTATTATTACTGTCGAGCAATAAACTTTTGCAGAACAACTATTTGCAAAACACTCTCGAATTCAATCATGTTTGTAAATGCGAATTACTGTAATATCTTATAATAGCCCTATATAGTAATCTAATAAGAAATCAACTTCCATTGCAGTTACTAGTTTTCATTTCCATAATCTTAGTATTTCGAGCTTTTTAACAGTCTATTATAATAAAACTCATTTATATCATATAATATTTGCCAATTTGATCTAAAACTGATGGATTTAGAAATGACTATCTATCAAAAAATTACCTGTGTTTCCTTGCGTTGGATCCATTGTGAGAAACACATACTTAACGATAATGAGAATACATAATTAGATATATTCAAGTTTGCCTTATAAAATTTGTATCATTTAAGTAATAAACATAATGGAAATCTGTTACGTGAAATATATAGATACTAGATAGACATTGAAAAATACCAAAGGTGAACTATATATATAACGGACACCTTCTCAGTACCTATTCTACTATAAATGTTATAAAAGTTATTTAAATATCTAATTGATATGTTTGTTTTTTATTTTAGTTTCTTTTTTTAATATTAATGTGACTAGTATTCGTACTGAAAAGAAATCTGAAATATATACAATTCAGTGTCTCAACTGAAGAATTGTCATTTCAACATTTTTTTCATCTATATTCATTCAGCTTTAATGTCAGTACATTTAATAGTTAAATGTCAATGCACATACTAAACAAACCAGACCGGCAACTACTTGCTAGAAAAATATCCAAAATCTTTTCTCTTTGTCGCACATGAATGAACGGGTACGAAGATGGCGCAAGCAGTATATTGGCGCGAAATTTGAAATGAGCTTGTTTTTAGATTATGTGTATTTAATACGTTATTACTGTAATAGAAAAATACACAAAACTATTGGACAAATCACGAATACCCTCAATTTGTACGTTTAAAAAATACAAATACTGAGATTTTATTATTGACAGAAATCTATGTTTATTACTTGCACAATATAATTAATACATGAAATCACTCTAACGCTATATATTCCTATGAGTATTACACCACAGTTTACTAATTTTCACTCTATAGGTACTTTTTTAATCATTAACTCGCGATCAATATCAACTTACTTACTTAAACTTAATATAATGTAGGTACAACAAGAAAGGATTGCAATAATACTTCAAATTTGAAATATTGTGGCTGGCGCCATCTCATCTTCCGTTCAGTTAGAATGACAAAGATGGTAGAGGATTGATATTTCCATATCCTAAACAAGGAGGCATAATCAGGATAAAATTTAGGATTTAGTTGCCAGTCTGGTTTGTTTACTCTGTGGTCAATGTTTAAAATTTGGCGTTGATGATTGTCTTTATTAAATTAGGAAAGATAAATGTGGTAGAAAGCGGTATTTTCTCAACTATTGAAGCGTGAATATAAAATGTTTTTGACAATTTTGTCCTTTGATACTTGTATTACTTATAAGGTATGATAAAACTAGTAGGTACCAATAAACAGCGGGTAATGTATATTTCCCTTACTTTGCGATGTCGCCACCTTACATTCTAAATCTTCCAAAACAATTTATTTTAGTATATCATTGCGTATTTATTATTTATATAGGTACGTATTATTATGAGAATTAAAGATTAGCAAAGGTATCGTAAAGTGGGGTTATGTGGAACACTACATATTTCTGTTGATTTAACAGGATTTCTTTTAATTCCGTGTGACAAACATTGTTAATAAGTTCGTAGTGACCATTGGGTACCATTATATTGCCTTGGATTTTCAGAAATTTATTTTAAAAAATTAGCAACAATTTTTATCGTTTGAAATATTCGATAACAGTCGTTGATGGAATTATAGGTTAAACATAAAAAAGAATCAATGCTTCTATAAAACTTTTTATTATACCTACATTACAAAGGTACAAAAATAATCTAAGTAATTAAAAAAGCGAAATATGTATACCATTCCATGACTCAAATTAAACTACATCAAACACACAAATAAACGCAAAGCCTCTAATCAAACGAGCTTAAAAAAAGAGTTCATTAAATGTTAAGTTACACAGACTCATTGATATTAGGTATGTGAAAATCATACACCTTAGTGTTAGAATAGAGATAATAATGGTTATGTCAGTAATTTAACGAGCAAATTAATTGCTATTGCACTGCATGGTGATCAGAGAATATCACTTCTACGTAAGCCAGGTTTTAGTGTACTGCAACTGATATAACTCGCGAAAGGATGAGACATTAAGTAATTAATCTGTTTCTTTTCACAAAATATCACATAATATCCATTGAGTGTGTTTATTTTAATAAATAAACGCTTTCTTAGACACATTATGTTAAACATATTGCTTACATAACATTTGAAGAAAAATAGCAAGCAGCAGTCGGTTTTTTACAGGTCGCGATTAGCTTGAGCCGATCTTTGTAATGTAATGCTCGTGGCGAGTATTTAGTTACAAAGCTGGGTTATTTTTCGAATGCTTAGTTCTACAATTCTCCACTTTCTACTTCGCAGTCAGCTCCGACATTTTGGACCTAGAAGTGCATATTGATTGGTTCATTATAATACTGCTACCTAAAAAAGAACGGTGGTTGCACCCAGATCTGAACATTTCATAATATCGAATGTATTTACTCAATGGATACAACTCAATCATGACCTGGTACTTCTCGTTGTTTCAATTTTTCCGAAATTGAGGCCTCTGTATTTCTGCACAAGAACGCCGAATCTGACAACCGCCTGGCTTATTCTATTCCATCTAGCTTATAATGAAGACGTCTAGTGCTCCACAACTGCCGTTTATACTTCCCCATCATTTTTAAAATTCCAGTAGGGGAAGTACGGCTATGATAGCACTGTGGTTATAATAATAATAATAATAATAATAATAATAATAATAATTCTTTAATTTCCCAACAGGCTATACCCAATAACAGAGAAAATTTATACAAAACTGTAATTAAATACATATATTATAATACACATACATAAACATACATATATATATAAACTACCCAATATTTCATTTGAGAATCCCCACACCCTCACAAGAATAAATCCAACTCCATCCCATTACCCACCCTGGCAAGAACATATGGTGGAGTCAGTTTCATTGCGTTAGACCTCGCAAATGGCATCAAAAACGTTGAGTTGTATCTCGATGATCTCGTGGAACAACCAACAATAATCTTTCGAGCATGAAGGGGCAGTCAATGTCGCCTCTGATGATTTTATGCAAGAATTTCTGGCAGAGAACATCTCTTCTTGCTTGTAGAGATGCAAAATTGTGGCGTAATAGTAAATCAGCCTGAGGTGTGCCCCTTTCCGGATAAATACCGTCGATTTTAAATGACAGAAATTTTAAAAATTTACGTTTAACACAATCCAGTGCCAGCGAGTTGTGTGCATAAATGGGATTCCAGGTAGGAGCAGCGTATTCAATTTTACTCAAAACGTAGGCGGAGTACAAGGATTTGAACAAGGCAATATTCTTAAAATATTTGGATACCCGCATTACAAAGCCAAGTGATCTAAAGGCTCCAGAACAGACCGCCCCAATATGTGTTCGAAAGGTAAAGTAAGAGTCGAAAGCAACACCAAGGTCCATGATTTCGAATTTTCGTTCAAGTGCGGTATCATTTACCTGGTAACAGTAGTAGAAAGGTGTAGAGGAACGTGTATACGTAACAACACAGCATTTGTTGATATTCAACCCAAGCCTAAACTCCTCGCACCACATGGCCAACATGTCCAAACTTGTCTGAAGAGCCTGCGCATCTCGGGGTGATGTAATTCGAGAAAATATTTTGATGTCATCCGCATACGCAAGAATAGGACCGTTAATTTGGAGGGGCAGGTCATTAATGAAAAGGACAAATAATAATGGTCCCAAGTTGGATCCCTGAGGGATGCCAGACGTAAGAAGAAAGTTGCTAGAAGAGTATCCGTTATAGGTGACATAGCATTTTCTTTCAAAAAGATAAGATCTAAGCAGATTAATCGAAGTAGGTACCATACCAAATAAGCAATCTTATGTAATAATATTTCATGATCAATCGAGTCGAAAGCTTTCGACAAATCGGTGTAAATTACATCCACCTGACCACGCTTATCCAAACATTCTCCAATGTATTGAGACACAGTGGCCAAATTGGTAAGAGTAGACCGACCAGCGATGAATCCGTGTTGGTCTGGCGAAATAAGGGATCGAGTACTATGAAGAAGACTGCGGTATAATACCCTCTCATACAATTTCGCAAAGTTAGAAATAATAGAGATAGGCCTATAATTACTCAATAATGTACGATCCCCCTCCTTATGAACTGGGGTAATTCTTGTAATTTTCCATTGTTCAGGGAAGATGTTCGAAGATATAGATAAATTAATAATTATTCTTAAGGGAGAAGCAAGGACGTATCTGCAATCACGGACAAGAAAACTAGGAAACTGATCATCACCTGCTGTGCTTTTATTGCGGAAGGCAGCGAGTAATTCTAATAACTCATCCTCAGGTTATGATGGCACATGATGATTTTCTATGATATCTCGATTGCTATGGTTGCAAAGTAGGCAGTCATCAATACATTAGTGTGGTAGCGTCTTGTCTGTGTATTTACAGCTAAATTACTTGGGTATTTCTGGTACAATACCCCAAATTTAACTTAGCAGGTATGTAAAATTTTTATTATGGTTTTACTAAAGTACGTTTTATTAGTAGAAACATACAAATTGTATTGATTGAAATATAAATGTCATCAAATTAAGGCCGGTAGTTAGTTCGTACGTTACAATACACGTGCCACACATTCCCACAAAGACGTGTCTTACACTTCGGGCATGATGGCATACGTTTACTATCTCTATGATGCCATCATACCAATGTGTAGATGTTGTTTATAAGTACATTAATGTTTTAATGTTGATAGAAATTATAATTTTCTATTAGTTATAGCATAAACGACATGAGTAACAAGCAAGAAAAATCTTCCAAAAGCCAGCAATGGTCAGCTGATAATATGGGGGAAGCTATAGATGCTATAAATTCGAAACATATGAGATGGAAACTCGCTTCGAAGACATTTAATGTTCCAACAAGAACACTTCGGCGAAGGGTTTCGGATAGTAATAAGGTGCTTAAAAGTAATGATGTAGGATTTTTGGGAGGTAGATTACCTATCTTTAATAAAGAAAGAGAACAATAAATAGTTGACCATATATAAATGTTAGAACTAAGGTTCTTTGGATTAACGTGTACTGATGTGAGAAAATTAGCTTTTCAATTTGCTGAAAAGCTAAGTCTAAAACATAACTTTAATATCACAAAAGAATTAGCTGGGTGGGACTGGCTTAATAGCTTTCTAAAGAGAAATTCTTCCATAAGTCTTCGAATTCCTGAAGCAACCTCTCTTGCACGAGCTCAAGCATTTAATAGACCAAATATCAAAGCATATTTTAAAAATTTTACAAAAGTAATTGAAGAATAGAAATTTACGCCTGAACAAATTTTTAACGTGGACTAATCTGGATTGTCCACTGTCCAATCTCGTTCTGAAAAAATTTTTGCCCTCAAAGGAAAGAATCAGGTAGGCTCATTAACTGCTGCTGAAAGAGGTCAACATTTCACAGTAGTTTGTTGTACGAGTGAGATAGGAAATTTCTGCTTAGGTCAGAAAAACTTATCAGAATCTTCTGTACTTGAGGTAAGGAGCGTGTCATCAATAAAGATTCCAGTGACTTCTTCAAATGCGACTGATTGTATACAAGAATTATCACCAGTCCCTCAAATGGATTCAATATCGAAACAGAGAAAACGCAAAAGATCAGATGAGCAAGGTGTTTTGAATAAAACACCCACTATTGAACTACTAAAACTCAAGGAAGCAGACCAAAAAGCAAAAGAACTGAGAAAGTCCGCAAGAAAAATTAAGAAAAGGGTTGAATTCCATGTTGATAGTTATAAAAATCTGGATCCAAATGTACCACAATTTCAAGATGATTCTGATGATGAAAATCCTGCTTGCATTAATTTTTTTATCTATTGTAAATAATTAGTATCTACCTATGCCATCATTACCATATATGGTGTACCATCATTACATTATATAGGTACATGATGGCACATTTGACAATAAAATCGAAATATATATTTTATAAAAATATATTATTTTAGAACAGCTTGGAATTGGTTATTTATGAAACTACTTCCTATTCTTTGAATTTTTCCATGGTTAAATATCTATTGCGGTTTAAATAAACATAGTTACGCATATTTATAAAAAAGGACGCCATCATAGCCGTACTTCCTCTACGTATTTTTTTATATAGAATTTCTGTTTCTATCAAATTACAAGATATATAAATATCAACACGCCCCTATGTTGTTGGGGAGGTTATATGTTAAATAAAAAACAAAACATGCGTACGTCATATATTAAATACGAGAAGCACACAATAACTTGCTGTATTGCTGTTAGATTTTAAAATAGACAAACGACGAATGAAAATTCTATTACTACGCCATTTACTTGTTTCTGCATATCAAATTGCGTAGTAGTTGTCAATTGTTGGTGATAAATTTAAAAAGTTGCTTATCCCAAATAGACAGATCTACAGATATTCCAAGTAACCCCAGTTTACGGAAATATTATAACTGCGTATCACAAAAGATAGTACATTATTGCGGGTCATATCGGGCAGGAAAAGCTTGTGCACAGAATAGAAAATAAGGAAAAGTTTCACTTATACCAAAATACACGTAAATCCCTATTGTTGGGGTTTAATTTTTTGCGACGAGGGTACGATCTGCGCAATAAAACAAAACACTTGAATCCATATCATACATTAATTTTTCAATCCTACGTAACCAACCAAAATGCATAGACAGCGAGTTCATTAAAAGGAAATAGAAGTAGTTAACAATTCTTTGTCTTATTGAAACTTCTTCTCACATCCTATCCTGTGGTTTGGGTAGTAAAGGGTGGAATAAAGTTTTATTCTTTACAGGTTTCTAATAGTGATAAAAAGTTGCTGGGTTCCGTTGCTTTTGCAATTTTAACATAAAAACTGCCTTGAGGCTCCGCGTGCCTTTAAAATGTCAAAAATTCAATAGATTCGGCCTTTACTTGATGTAAATCCATATTCCAATAGAAATAAAACACAAACAATTGTTTCAGATTTACACTATATTCAACTTAAAAACACAACAGCTGTTTCGCTACACTGTAGCTTCTTCAGGTGATAACAAATTCTAAATTATTACAATCAAAGAACAACTCTTATATATAGACAAATATAATGACAACATTCACAAATAACTCTAAAATATTTACAAAGGGTAATTCAAATGTATTTATCTACTTAAAGATATCGGCAGTTTACGAAAGGGGAGCTACATTATTACTAAAAGGATTAGGGAAAACCTAAGAACTAGACAGCGGCTAATTTGTGTGAAACATACTAATTAGCCGCTTATCACAGTATGATCCATAGGTTAATTAATATTCCAATGTCGATAGATGACTATAACAAAGAGTACTATATTATAAAACAAATTGCGAAAAACAATGGGTACGACCCAAATTTAATAGACAACTTAATAACCAACAAATTGTTTAATAAAACGTTACTAGAGGTGTATCCGACTTCCAAAGACAATACGATTAAGAAGTTTAAAGCATTTTCTTATTTAGGTCATGAACAAGATAAACTTATGAAATTACTTAGAAAAAACAACATTAATATTGCTTTTAAAACAAATAACAACCTAGCTAAATACATTAAAAACAACAAAGAAAAAACGACACGAGACAATAAATCTGGAGTTTATAGGTTAAATTGTGGATCTTGTACTAAGAAATATATAGGTCAGACTGGGAGAGCTTTAAAAAAGGGATAGCTAATCATTTTTCTGCGTACACGAATAAAAACAACGAGTCAGCTTATGCGAATCATTTGATTGAATATGACCATTGTTTTAATGATAAATTTGACATTCTTCATGTACAAAACAAAAGTAGAAAATTAGATTTACTCGAATGTATGGAAATTAACAAATTGAAATACCTATTCAGACAATTTATTAAACGAGAAAGTAAATCTGAATCAATCACCTTTATTAAATCTATATCTTTCTAGTTCATAGGTTTTGCCTAATCCTTTAAGTAATAATGTAGGTCCCCTTTCGTAAACTGCCGATATAATTAAGAAAACTGTCCTCTCTAAGAAAATACATTTAAATTAACCTTTGTAAATATTTTAGAGTTATTTGTTAATGTTGTCATTATATTTGTCTATATATAAGAGTTGTTCTTTGATTGTAATAATTTAGAATTTGTTATCACCTGAAGAAGCTACAGTGTAGCGAAACAGCTGTTGTATTTTTAAGTTGAATATAGTGTAAATCTGAAACAATTGTTTGTGTTTTATTTCTATTTAAAATGTCAAATTTTAGGGAAAAAGGCGATTTCCTTTTAGGTATATTAAAATATGTTTTACCACTTTTTGTTTCCTAATAGCAAAACACCTTTTAGATTATACATATCCTCACATAGTAAAATTGCATTTTTAAAGAAACATTCATATCTACACGGTCTGCTAGAATTAATAAAATTCATAAAAAATCATTATTTACAGGCGTTAATCCTAAGAAGCAGTAACTTGCTTACTTTGTGTAAACAAAGTAACGCAGAGCTTACCACGTGGAGATGATTACTTATCCGCGTCCCAGTCCTATCTTCCAAGCTATTCCTAAGACTTCTTCACAACCTTAAAAAATATTATATTTTTGAAATTTATATTCCTCTTTTGTTTTAAAAGTAGGCATTAAGATTTGTGATTTTAGTCTTGACTTTATAAAGCCATCTCGTCTGTCGGGTCCACTTACCGACGAAGAAGCCTCAGTTACAAGGTCTATGCTTCATTCAACAGCTTGTGTGTGCAAGGAAATTTGGAGTTCTCAAACATTATTTTGGGCCGGATTGCGTCTTGAAGATCTCCGTCTGTAATATTACGAAAAGCTGGTGGTTCAGTTAACTTTACGTGTTGCCAATAAATCACTTCCGTATACTCATTTGCATCAACGTTAATTTTTTGTATTTCGAACGTTCTAACATTTAGATGACTCTCTTGTGATTGGATTTTTCTTGCTTTTAATATTCTTCGCAATCCCAGTTTCCTTATGTGTTCTCTTGGATCTGTTACTAATATCAAAATAATGTTCTCTCCTATGATCTTTAAATATTCTTTGTCCACAAATTTGGAATATTTAATGAGCTTCCAAATATTTGTTTCCACCATCAGAAAATAAAATGTTTTTCTTTATAGTGAACCAAACTGGGCGTAAAGTTTCATAATATATTGCGTCAGGATTACTAAAGTTCGTGAAGTATTTTCGTTCCCACATATAATCTTAATATCCAGTATGCAAATGTTAACCAGCGAGCATGATTTAGCTTTCCAGGAGATCTACTGACTAAATCAGTTGGGCATATGCCGTTGACAACTGCATGACACATTCCTAACAGTATCCTGAGTTCCTATCTTTGGTCAGTACATAGATCTTTAAAGTCCAATGGAGGTAAATCTAATTCAGTTTCAAATGCTTTGTAGTTCGTTTGGGGAAAGGTTTCACATTTCTGCAACACACCGCCAATTGGTTTAGTAAAGTTCATGGGTCTGTAGTTTGTCTAAATTCTGAAACAAGTGCCTCAAAGGAAGCTCGTTTCCGTGCAACTGGCACAGAAACCAGTGAAATGATAGTCCTAGGTTCGACTCGATTATTCCACCTTTTGCACCAGTAATGGTAGGGGTGCCATCACATCCTAAAGCCATAAGCCCCGATAAGTCAAATTTAGCTGCCAAATAATGTAGAATACTTTCTGCACATTTCACTGCATTGCTTGAATTGGGAACGACATGACCTATATGTTTGGAAAGAGGTTCTTTAACGAGAACTAAATGTTCTTCGACAATATTTCTTTTATCAACCCTGCAGTTAATTTTTCCAGCTTTAAACTGATTTTAAAATTGCCGACTCTTCCTCTTTTTGTATTGATGGTCTAAATTTTTCTCGGTCTCTTCGAATTTTGATTGCAGTTTTCAACTTCTCTTCTAAAATTCGTAGACCTGGCGGAACCATTAAATGCAAAGCGATTAAAACAAAAATTGGCATGGATAATATGTGACCCTAAAGGCAACTTTTTGTAACTATTACATCACAGAAATGAAAGATTATTTTTTTCACTCCACCCTAATACCCAATCGTTCGTCATTAAAAGTAGCACCTAGTAGCTGCCTATAAACCCTCGTCACATCGATCATATATTTATAAATGAAAAGTTAAGGAATAATTTTTTTTAAAACAGTGATCTGTAATAGCTTTTTTGAACAGTTGATGACCGTTACTACCCAATTTTATCTTATATTAAATTAATCAGTTCACAAGTTGTTTCAAGTAACACAATAATATATTAAGAGTAAATACTAGGGACTAATTATTTTGTAAATATGTTGAAAATATAGATTAGCATTCGGATCATGACAGCTTTTTCATTGACGAGTTGTGTTCTTATAAAATGTTGCCGAAATAAGGAATCACACAGTATATCTACAATTCCTAAAACTAGAAAATAATTTAAATTAAAAAACGTAACATATATTTATTAATATATAAAATAATTTCAACTTACAACGATAATGTATGCATATCTAGAATCAACAAATATCAATTTACTTCTTAAAAATATTTTAAACTAAATTTTAACTTTAGAATGAGATAGAATTTGAAGAATTTGAATTATTCAGGAAGTATATGAAGAAAGTGATCAAACACATGCTGGAGTCATAAACGTCTAATTTATATTTCATACTTCTATTTTTTGAATACTTATTAGGTAGGTATAACTTATTATGAACATTTTATTTAAAAAAGAAAGAGAACAAGTCAATTTTTATATCGAAAATAGATATTCTTTTTAAGTGACTTTCATTAATTTAGTCAGTAGTTTTAAGTGTAGAAAATTTCTATCTTACTTTAATTCTCTATTCATCTAAAATATCTACTTTTTATACTTCTTTTTCTAAATGTTTAATTTTACTTTTATTATTATTGTTAAGTCCTACCACAAATTAAATACATTGAGATTACTATCTCACTATCGTAAATGAATGTATAAGGTCTATGATTTTAAAATTCTAAATGATAAGTGGGGTATTATTTCCACTGAGAATTGTAAATGTATCATTTTGTGGAATTCTGCACATACGAGGAAACTTCACCAGTTATTGTCGTAACATAGATGGCGCTGACTGACATATCAAAAAGTGTTGTCACTGGAAGTGACATTTATTGGCGTTAGTAAATGTAAAATATCGTTTCTCAGTCTCTTTGCGTATACGAAATGTTAGGTTATTTCTCTTGGCGTGTTCGTAATTTAACGAAAATGGATAAAATTGAAGCAAATGCTGTGATTAAATATCTTTTTGAAAAGGGTTGTCACCAAAAGAATTTGACACGGATATAACCGAGGTAATTACGTGAGCCTGTACCTTCATATCAAGTAATTAAAAAATAGTGACGTGATGTTAACTGGAAAAGGAGATTTGTAAACATGCACCAGGTGCTGGTCCCAGCAAAACTGTTGTTACCGAAGACAATATTGTGTTGGTTCATGTTATGGTACTAAACGATAGAAGAATTACCTTTGGGTTTATAGGAGAGACATGTTGCTTTTTAGTTGGAAATGTTGATAAAATATAGCACGATGAACTGGGTTTTTTCAAAAGTGTAAGCAGGGTGGGAACAAAAAATGTTAACGGCAGATCAAAAGCGCATCCCTCAAGTTACCGCTGAGACAAATCTGGTAATAATTAATAGAGATCTAAAGGATTTGCTGTAGAAATTCGTTACAGAAGATTAAACTTGGGTGCCATCACTTTGACGCAGAGTCAAAAAGGCAAAGTAAGAAATAGCGGCATAAGTCCCTCCCTAAATTTTTGTGTCAGTTCAATTACTGGAAAAATCATGGCCACAGTTGTTTGAGATTTTTGAAGGGGTTATTTGTTAATTTTGTACCACGTGGGCATACTGTAACAAAAGAATATTACGCAAACTTAATTCCGAAAGTTCGGGAGGCCGTCGAAGAGCAACGAAAAGAAAAATTGAGATGAGGCTGTTTCACCAAGACATCGCTCGGCCCACAAAAGCCGAGTTTCAATGGCTGCCATTCACAATGCTGGTTTTAAAATTTTTGAACAACCCCCCTAGAACATCTTCGGGGAAACCATTTTTCAGACGATGGAGAAGTGATGACAGTGGTACGTGATGGATAATGGAACAAGATAGGTCTTTTCCTAACGAAATCTTGGCACTTAAAAATCGATACACAAAATTACGAAACTTTCCGGGAATTATGTTGAAAAATTAAATTGTTTTGTTCTTCTCACTTGTTTGCTTCTATGTTAGCCACAACAATTAGTGAACTCCCCTCGTACTGGTAGGTATATAGAGTTGAAGACATCTGCTCTTTTCTTTATAAATTACAACAATTATTATAAGATTGTCTATGCCATAAATTTACAGAATGTGTTCTCACTATAAATAACATACTTGAACATATTAAATTAAAGCAGGCTCTGTAAAAGAAAATAACGAAATTTATTAATATCTCTGTAATACAGGATTAAGTTTATGAAAGTAGCTATAGAGCGTCTCAACCTTAGATTTAGTGCAGTCTCTTATGGGATATATACCTCTTTTACTACCGTAAGCAATTTGTAATAAACTGTCTTCTGTTATTTCAAGGCAATGTTGTCTGTCAGTTCGATTTATTATGTTTATGGTTGGTATTGTCGGTGGTGGTGTAAGTATCACAACATACCCTTCCTGTCAAGTGTCAAATTAATAATATAATATAATAATATATTAGAATAATATCTTAACCAACAAGTATTTAAAATGTCGTGTCATTATAATTAGTTACCAACCTAAGCTGTCATTGTCGAACTGATAACTATGTTGTCTATCTGCATAGGACACATACTGAATACTAAGGTTGAGACGCTCTATAGCTTGTTCGGATTTAGAATAATAGGTATTTTTATTTCTTTGCTTAGTCAAATGTTTCTTTCTATAGAAAATCAATTGTGGCGTAGATGTTCATGTGTAGTAGCAACCGACATAGGAAAAGTAGGAACTATATATATTCAATACCACTACAACTTGACATCTGTCAACGATTTGAGAAAAATAAATTAAACTAATTAATTTGTATTTAAAGATATATAGCTCAACTACTTAAAAACTACTAAATGAAAGTCAGTTACAAATTGAATGCCATAAATAAATTTATTAAGTATTACTTTTCGGTGATTGTATTTTATTTTATGCTTGACTAATTTCTTCAATATGCAAGTATTTTTGACGAATTTCTATTGTATATGACTGACTGACGACAATTATAGTAGACACCAAAAGGTAATTATGACACATGCCAAAAGGACCAGGTGTATGAATACATGAAAATTATTATGACAGAACTGAAATGGGTTTTGTAGGTTATATTAAGACGTAAAATTTTGCAACATCGCAAATTTTATGAATTTTTAATTTATTGGCGTATATACGTAACTAATACGATTCTACTATTTTTTAAAAAATGTTATCTATATTTGTACTTAGGACAAATTAAATTACTGTTTTTATTAAGCTGGATGTACTACACTAGTTATAGGTATAAAATAATTTATTTGTCAAGCAAAATGTTTGACGTACGTCAGCGTCCATTAAGTTATACGGGAACGTTTGAAGGAGATCCATACCAATCAAACAAAAAAGTTTCGTGAAAGTTTTAAATACTTTTTTGGCAAAGTTTTCATTACTAATGTAAATACATTTGCAAATTAATGTACCAATAGGACTACTTATTCTTTTCTTATTCTTCTAAAAAAAAAAATGTATTACTTAATCTAAACAGTCTGAATAAGTAGAAGAGCTAGATAATATTGCAGTCGGTAAGAAAATATTTCACCTGAGAGTTAATAAGCAATAATTTATAATCACTAATTTTTCCTCCAATATCAATTAAAAGATGAAACTCCCTTAATTATCACCTTATTCTAAATATTAAATTTTGGTTACAATGATATACATCTTATAGGGTAGTGAATTGTTTGAATAGACCTATGAAGATCAAGTTATTACATACCATAAAGTGGTGACAATTTCAATTTCACCAATACTTAGAGCTAACTTAATTGTATTGACCTTTAACGTATTTTGCAGAAAGTTAATACACTGCTCGATAAAATTCAAGGAATATTATTTCGAACAAAATTGAAAGCTTGCTTAAGGTTCTTGCTGAAAAATGATAACATTTACTAAGTGTTAATGCCTTTTATTCCTATCATACCTCGTTTTTGCTTTGTCATACGGAGGATCCATCTCAAGTGAAGTGATGGTATCTTAAAATTCCCAAGATCAGGGTATTTTCTTGTTAGACATATACCTATTTTAAATACGCACAAATTCTCTCATTATGTATCGATTTGGTGTCGTTTTATTATTACATTTTACTTGCTTACTTCCTTTATTTCCGGTTTCTTGAATTTTTTTAAATCTGTTTTTATAGACAATATTGTCCATTATATATTCTGCTGTTGCCTGTTCGTGTGTACATATTATTACAGCTATACGCAATATGTTGCCCAATACTATCAACTAGTCCATGTTGCCAACATAAAAATTCAGTCCACGCAACCTTCA
Organism: Amphimallon solstitiale; assembly: GCA_963170755.1. Taxonomy (NCBI): domain Eukaryota; kingdom Metazoa; phylum Arthropoda; class Insecta; order Coleoptera; family Scarabaeidae; genus Amphimallon; species Amphimallon solstitiale. The sequence continues at coordinate 216,351,081 of OY720675.1, read as the reverse complement.
CTTGAGATGGATCACCTTGTATATGCTGAAGAGGAAATTGGCGTTATTAAGGATAGATATTCTGGTGTAAACAGAATTTCGATTAAGTAGAGTTCAAATAATAAAACACTTTTTAATTTGAATGATTTTTTCTATATTTTATTATTGCCTATGTGTATGTCTTTACGTCTATTAGAGAGTAGTATATAAATTATACTTATATGTTTTCAATATGAAAAATGTTGAATGGCTTAATTCAAAAAGGTTTCATAACTTCATTGAAGCAGTGTAATATACAGACGTAATTTTTCATATGCTCAATAAATACCTGGGAATTGTATTTATAAGATGAAATAATCCATCCGTATTCGAATCTCGCCGACTCAAATTTCATGGGTTGTAGGATAAGACCTATAATTTGATGTAAATTATTTTCTTGTTTTGTTCACTGGTAGGTTAGGTTAGATGCTGTTAAGACTTTTTGGACGTATCTGGTAGAATTTGCTTTCAGCGTAATTGTTCTAACTATGGATTCTAGCTTCTTGTCATATTTTCTTTTTTCCTTTTGGCTTTATCCTAATATTACACTTTCCAGTGCTTCAGTTAACGTTTGTTTTGTACTATATTTATGCTTTAGCGTCTTTATTTATAGAGTTTTTTTGATTTTTTGTGTGGTATGGTATACTTACACCTATTAACTGATATCTTATAAAGGCTTTTTATTTTTATGTTTTTTCTCTGTATTTATATGATATTATAACGCAATTGGCAGTGGAATTTTTCACTGCTTCTATCGTCCTTATCTAGTTTAGTAACACTTAGTAGTACCACAGTAGTACTTTCAATGTTATGTTTATATTCTTCTCTTGTCAAATTTGATAAGTGAGCAGTGTTGTTTGGCTTTTGTGGAATAATTAGAGCCAACAGACTTTTAGTAAAGAAACTTACAGGATTGGTATTTAATTGAAAATAGGAAGCCGGATATAGCATGTTTACTAGTTAATTTACCATAATTTCTCATTTATTATTCTTTGTTGAAACTGGAATTTAAAATCTAGCTACAAGGTAATTTGTTCATACTAACAAATTACTTAGACGTTTCTGAGTTTTCGAAAACCTTTCCTTTCAGCCCTTTGTATGAGAGCACCCATTGCTGCTTAGATTCCGAGTGATGCCCATGTTTCTTTTTGTATATTGGTAACAGAAAGTATGCTATTTGGCTTTTGTCCGAATCTCCAAAATGTACACTGATTTTACACTTAAGATCTGGTATTTGTAGAAAATGGGCAAATTTGTGTTCATATATATTTATTGTGAGGTGATTCAAAAACCACTCTGTCCATCTACAATATTGTTTAACTTACTATTTGCACTCATTGAGCCCATTATTTTCAATATCATAATTACCATGATCTGACTATAATTAAATGTAAAAGAGGATACAAAATGGGACTGACAGAAAATTAGGTCTTATGTTACGCTGACGACGCTGCATTAGAGAATGCCTTTTGAGTTCTCTAATACCTGCAAGAAGTTTAATTTAGATATATTGAAAAACAAAACCAAAATACTTTCTGTTCATGAACAATGAAAACTAGGACTAAAAAGAAAAGTTATCGTAATGTAGTGAGCTTCAATTATCTATGAATACAGTTAACTAGTATTGGAATACTAGCTAGATAGGTAACATCAATTCTATAAAGCTGCAACAGCTTCCCCATGCCTGAACGATAGTAGATAGTACCTAGATCAAATTTTTATATTAAGAAGCGAAGATATAAATATAAGACCTTATGCCGTAAAAAAAGACCCGACGCAGGTAAAATCAAACTAATTCTTGAGGTAACAGAAATGCAAACTCTGAGGAAAATAACGGGTATTAAAAGATTAGAACACATTCGAAGTGAAGACATAAGTATCGTTATAACATAGAAGATATACGAAACTGGGTGATAAGACGAACTGAATGGTATGAGCACACAAACTGGATATCTGAGGAAAGAATAGTATAGATAGTGCGAGCAGAAAACAACAAGGAAAGAGATCCCGACAGGACTGGGAAAAGATGGAAGGATTCATTTGACTGAAGAAGCTGATGAGACTCTTACACATAGTAAATAGATTTATTTCTCTATCATTGCTATAATTCTTTATGCCGCCTGTTTTATAATTAGAAAGTATGACAGCTGTACTAAATCTTGTATGGATACGATACAAGATTTAGGATACTTATACGCTCCTTCCTCCGGATGCTAGATGTTCACTGGTCCCGCTTTCATTTGATCGACTCCTGGTGCTTTTGGACGCAAATAAGTACCTTAGGTACTCATTTTTATTTTATTCTGGTTCTTCTCGCGAAGCACATTTTAGGATCCACTGCTACGACTTCAATATATAAGAATAATTTTGTAATGCACTGACCAATATGAATCAGTATATTTTAGTTTGTTTGTCACTAGGTGGTCTCTTGTAAATTTCAACAGAATCTGACTGATCATGCATTGAAAGCTTGATTTGAATTTGAAGTTATTTCACATTTATATATATATTTAGTAGATTGTATACATTTATTTATCGAATTCATCTATAAACGTATACACTAACAGAATTATATATGTGAATGTGATACGTCAGCTATAAAATATGGCACATTCGAGCTGAAGATATTTTTTTTTAATTTTTTCTAAAAATATTATAACAGTATCCTATGCGAGATGAAGAAAGAGGCGAGAAAATAACTATTTTCTCAATTTTCTATTCATTACTTATTAAAACTAAGGGTAGAATGCGCATTTAATAGCTATTATTTACATATAACATTTTGAGAATCTAAAAGACGTTAGCTCCCCTTTTTTGACAATAAGCACAATATTAAATTATCTTTCAAGGCCTACTTTAATTAAATATGTTACACCTGTTTAATTAATACAGGTAATGAAATAATAAAGAAGTCTTTTGCTCATGACTATGTTTTAAATATTTTATATGCTTTATAAATACATCAGATGTTACACATACATAATATATTTGAATATATGGATACTAACTTTGAAGTTGAAATCGTTTAAAATCCTAACTACTGGCGGAAAAATCCAAAATTATGTTGTATAGTGGGTACATGTGTAATAACAATACCCACGCAGATTAATGGCAAAATTTAACGACATATACTCATTATTTGATCTCACTAGCAATAAACAATTTTAAGTGTATATTACATTTTTTTATTCATAGGTATTTGATAAACATAATAGCACATCTACAACATGATATAATTGAGTAATCCAACGTGGTAACAATACACATAACTTTGGATTAATTTTTCAAAAATTTATATGTATATATTTATTAATAATATATAATCGTAATATATAATATATATTTATAGATTTGCGACTGCGTAAAACTGCAGCAAAGAGTGTAAAGATGTAGAAATGATTTTTTTTTCTACATTATTAAATACACAATATATTATAATAATACCTTCCGTAATATCTAATATTTAAAGGAATAATTTAAGTATTTTCAGCGTGTAATATTCATGTCAATGAGATTCATGTATATAAACTTGTTTTCTTTTTTTTTTTTTCATTTTTACTAAAATCTATAAAGAGAGACGATTTTCTTAAACGTGTTGCACGAATTCCGGGTTGAGAAAGGAGAAACCCATGAACTCTGTCTGATCCAGATTCATCATGAAGAGCTTATCCGTTGGTGTCAGATCCGTTTTTTCGGAAGTAAATTGCTTGTCAAAATTACTGACGTCTTTCCTATGTTTCTGTAATAAAAACAATCATAATATAGTTACATATTAGAATGTTTATTTGTTTATTTTTTTACACTTTCGAGAAAAATAAGCAAGTAATTCATTTAAATTAATATTATACAAGCTGGGCTTGTTATAAATACAAATAATACTGTTATTTGAGATTTATTTGAACCTATAGTTATTAACAGTTCTAATATACGAGTATTTATTTTAATTAAGTAAAAACTATCCTGAAACTTCGAACAAATAGTTGATACGATGGTGGGCCAATATGTCCGTTACTTTTTGAATTTCCCGCCTCTTAACTGAAAGCGCAACACTGCTCCTGTCAACAGACATTTGTCAGTTGACTCCTGTCAAAATTTGAACAAGCTGCGTCATTTAGTTTGTGTTTGACAGCCATTATTAGCAGACTACCTCGTGATTTAAGGAAAAAATGGAGAAATGTGAATTTCGTGTGCTCATTAAGCATTATTTTTTGCGAAAAAAAAACCATCACTCAAACCAAGGCTAAGCTTGATCAATACTATGGGAACTCTGCACTATCAATTTCAATGGTAAAAAGGTGGTTTACTGAATTTCGTTGTGGCCGTACAATCACGGAAGATGCCCAATGTTCTGGACGCCCAGTTGAGGTCTCTACACTCGAAACAATTAAAAAAAATCACAATATGGTGTTGGCCGATCGGAGATTGAAAGTGTGAGAGATTGTGTAAGCCATAGGCATATCACATGGCTCAGTGGTTTCAATTTTGATTGATCACTTGGGTATTAGAAAGCTTTCCGCAAGATGGGTGCCACGTTTCCTCACAATCGACCACAAACGTAATCGTGTGACAACTTTGCAGAAGTGTTTGGCGTTGTTTAACTGCAATATGGACGTGTTTTTGCGCCGTTTCGTAACCGTGGACAAAACGTGGATCCACCACAACACACCAGAGACAAAACAGCAGTCAAAACAGTGGGTTTCTCGGGATGAATCGGCACCAAAGAAGGCCAAGGTGGGTTTGTCAGCCAATAAAGTCCGTATTTGGGATGCACGCGGTATAATCCACATTGACAACCTTCAAAAAGATAAAACAATCAATGGCGAATATTATGCCAACTTATTGAGTCGATTTAATGAGGATTTGAATAAAAGACGACCGCATTTGGCCAAGAAAAATGTTCTTTTCCACCAGGACAATGCAAGGGTGCACACATGCGCAGTTTCCATGGCAAAAATGAATTAGGCTACGAATTGCTCCCTCATCCGCTCTATTCTCCGGATTTAGCCTCGAGTGACTATTTCCTGTTTCCAGACCTGAAGAAATGCGTCGGCGAAAAGAGATTTGCCTCCAACGATGAAATCATCTCATAAAAAAATACCTATTTTGATGACCTCGACAAATCTTATTTTTTGGAAGGGATAAAAAATTGGAGAAACGTTGGACAAAGTGTTTTATTCTAACGAATACCTTACATCAGCGGAATTTACATTAGCGCATATGGCGCCACCCCCTCGCGTCCTACCTCACGGCATATAGTCGGCACCTCTGCGTAAGCCCCCTTAAACAAAAGTATTGTTTGAGTTCAGTGCCAGCAGCTAATAATGTTTAGTTATTCCAAAATGTTCTAAACTTTATTTATACTACTCGTAATTGATCCCACTTAAAACATATCTTGTCAAAATTATTTAATTTTTTGTGTCACTCTTTTTCGTTTCTATTAAACTAGTTTCTAAAAGTCTTGAGTTAGGTCAAAGTAAACTTCTCTCTTCATAACATATTGATGTCATATTGTGAAATATCCACTTTTATGTGTTTAATAAAACATAAGGTTTAATAAAACATAAGATTATGAATTGGTGACACTGATAGTAACAACATATTTTCTAAAATCGTTGGTATAACACTTCCCAAAAACAAATTTCACATCATTGTGATAACGAAATAAATACGAATATGCCTTAAATTATAACACTACATTAGTTTTAAGTAAAACAGTAATAAAAAAATCCAAGGGATATATCCAGTAGGTAGTTTTAAATAATTCTAAAGAATGAGACGAAGACTAATTGCAGCTAATTCCTTACTATAACTGACATATATTTGATGAACGTTGTGTACATGGGAATTTGAATTTCAGATAGTACCTAGACCATAAAGTAATGAATAAAAATATAAACAACTCGGTCATACGGTAACTGATGATGGCGGGCTGTCCAAAAAGAATAATGACCCAAAAACAAATTGATTGCAGCTATTTTATTACTAAAATTGGCAAATGTTGTTTAACGTAGTGTGCATGATAATTTGTATATAAGCAATCTCAATTTACATAGAAATGTCGTTGAAACTAGTACAGTAAAATTTAACATAGACAAATTAAAGTTTTCCAATGCTTGCAGTAGTAACAGATCGACTAGCGACACTTATCTTGGAATATTCATATTTCTCACACATACAATGTCCAACTTTTTCCTATATACAATATAGCATACACGTAGTATAAAAAAATCCTCGATCGTTCATAAATTTGCACCGATAACCTGCAGACTGTTAAATTGTTAAATACATATTTAAGGGGATATTAAAGTCGATTTGTATTTGGGAATTGACTATAATTGCTTTTGGAGGTGTTGGCCCGTAGGAGGAGCCAAATGCAAGCCATCTCATTCTCATATATTTGAAATGAATGTGTTGTTTTCCGTCACCCGAATACAGAGAAAAAATACAGCTGAAGGCGCTGCTAAAATACAAATAATTCAGTACCGCACCATTCCTGAATTTCTTAATTTAATTACTCAAATCAAACTTTTTTTCGCAATTCAAAAAGCTATATCTCACAAGAAAACATTGGTCTACACGGGAAGTACATCCGTTTTGATCAATTTCATTTAATTATTTCAGATTTTGACCGAGAAACACACGTACATTTTACTCTAATTTGGAATAAAAAAAATAGATGGTAGTGACAAAAAATTACATAATCTGACAATCTTTCCGTGTACTCATATCTATATTGGAGTTGTACAGAAAATTTCACATTTCTATATTGAACAATAGTAAAAAAAACTGATAAATTCGATATCTTGCATTCTCGACCGCTTTTTTTGGAAAACGAGATATTGGCGTGTCTACGAATTCTGCATCTCATGTTCTGTTTTATACTAAGTTAATTTTGCCGTCTGAACATTGCAAATATTTAATTTAACTTATAAATTTAGGGGTATCTACAAAAAACGTTCACTATACTACGCACTTTAGTGGTAACTGCCGATACTAGGAAAGAAAAGTAGTATTTACACAATGGCAATGCATTTACGATACACTTACCCCTATATTAGTTTAGTAACAATTATAGTAGCGAGTTTTATGAGAGGAAAGATTCTTCTTCTGCTCATAAGATTAATAAATGCAATAATGAACGACCCTACATCCATGGTATTGTTCAGGTGCAAACTCACAGAGGATAAATGACGTTACTTTACAAAAAAGTTTATAATTGTTCTCAGTTTACACTAAATGTTCATATAGCCAAAGTTATGAAATCTGTCATACCACATCTAAAACGCAAAAACAACCAAAGGGTATAACGGCGGAAAGAAGGAATAATATCATCTCAAAACTTTTGCAATGAGAGAACTCTGTTATGCCGAACAATCGTTTGAACTTTGGAAAGAATTACCTATGTCTCGATGCAGGAATATTATGATGCTTAGCTGTTTTCATATGTGTAAAGAACTAGTATTATTTTGTAGAATATATTTACTTTTTGATTCTACATAAATGGTTCCTTTGAGAAGAACAACAGTTTAGTAGTTACTGCTTCTTAGTTTAGTAACATGAATCAATTTGTTAACCGAAAAGGCGGGTAAATGCAGTTTTTTAAATAAAAAATAAAAAAATACTTTTTAAACTTTCAAATTAGAAAGAGAAGAAAAAATTACACATAATAGATGTTTTAAAGTAAATGTTCTATAGAATAGAAGAATGGCATTAAGTTAAATCTAAAACCCTATAAAACTCAAAATGTTAGAAAATGCAGGTCTTTTTGTTTAGTGCGGCAGTATACGCCTATAACGCTTTAAAGAAATCTATTTAAATTTCGGATCAATTCTATTTTGCGCTACCTTTTGTGAATACATGCCGACTTTTTTAACAAAATTATCCAATAAAATTAAATCTTCAAGTCTTTGAGTAAACGAGAGAAATTTTTCTAAAACGTATTTAAATTTCGTAAAAACGTATTTTAGAAAACGAATGTTACTAGATTTTCTAAAGTGTGAACGTGCAACATCTAAGATTGCCGATTAAATTATGACAATTTCAATTTCACCGATGACTTGCACAATGTGAATCCAAAATAAATAAACGAAGCTAGACTTACATGATCAGAACTACTTACAATTTTGGGTTTGAACGGCGGTTGAATTTCCCTATTTTCGATCTTCTCCCAATCTATTCGCCTGAAGAAGGCATGTCCTCTTATATCTTCTTCGCCATGAGAACTACATCCAAGCCTTTTATTAGGATTTTTCGTCAATAACTGTAAGTAATAAAATTTGCATATTAAATATAATATTAACATTTGTTTGCACGTTTTCGAGTTATGAGTAAGTCAACTCACCCCTTTGCAAACATCTTTCGCCTCCTTAGACAAACCCTTCGGATAACTGACATTGTGGTCTGTTATCGCTGCGAATAGTTCCTCTTCGTCCTCACCATCGAAAGGCGGCTGACCAACAAGCATTTCATATAAGAGAACACCATATGCCCACCAATCAACAGATTTACCATAAGGTTGATATAATATGATCTACAAAGAAATAATAATTATAATAATTAGATTATATATATATATGATGGTTTCATCAGTGGCGTATTAAAGAGCCTTCCGTCGTGTAAGTAAAAAAACAGAGAAATAATTGAATTCCTTACAGTGTACAAGGTAAAGTACTAAAGCCAAGCCTTAATATGGGTTATCTGTAAGCTTGGGACATAAGAGTTGCTTATCGGTTCTATATTAAAGCTACGTCACAATGTTAAGTATTAACGTACCTCTGGTGCTATGTAATCTGGTGTTCCGCAAAAAGTTTTTGTCGTCTTATCGCCGTTAATGCCCTCTTTGCACATACCAAAGTCGGCAATTTTAATATGTCCATCTTGATCCAATAAAACATTGTCGAGTTTTAAATCCCTATATACAATACCCCTCGAATGTAAGAAAAAGAGTCCGATGGCGATTTCAGCAGAATAAAACACCGCGACAGGTTCCTTAAATTTACCACACTGTTGAATTTGGAACATCAAGTCGCCACCATTTACGTACTCCATCACAAAATATAACCTATCCTAAAATATTAACAAGCATAATTTAGGTTTATCAAGACATAGTACAATTGTGGTGAGTGGTAAGATATAAACATAAATGCGTTTTATGGAAAAAGTATTTCAACATTGTCTTTATTTAGGGTTATTCACCTAATTCAGCAGGTTGCAAGATTTTTCATTTTGTCGTTCATTATGAGTAAAAAGAAGTTGGAGGGTACCAAATAAGGAAAAAGGTACGTATGGAGGAACCACTCAAATTGGTGCAATGTTGCTATTGTAAAAGTCGATTTGTGGAACCGTAAGTTAACTTGGTGAAAGAATAGTTTTTTGTGTCCCGATTTTGGTCCTCTTAGTTACAGATCTTTTTTAGGAATCTCAGAAAAACAATAGTCATAACCTTCCCAGTTGATAAAATGGCCTTCACCTTCCCGATGGTATTTTCATAAAACACTTCACTGTGTTAAAGTTGTTTTCGGCTCACCTGTATAGCATTCAACTAATTATAGGTCTATGTATATGGCCAAGAACTACAACGAAAGGTAGTCTGCCGTCCGTTTTTGGCCCACAATCAACTATAGCACCACTAAATGACTGCAATTTTATCTAAAATAGGTTTATTAACAACAACAATTAACCAAATGAAGAAATATACCCTCTGTCATGATACTAGAGCCTTTACAATATCATCTACTGCAGAAGATGTATAAAATACTTGATACAAAATTGTATCAAGTTGAAACATTAGAAATAACGCTTTAAAGACAACAAATGTATAGGTATGTTCATATTTAAAACGTCGTTTTTAAGGTACCAGAAAACAGCAAGTTATGATAGGGAAGCCTAACATTAAATCGATAGTATTTGCGTAATATCTCTGATTCTAAAACTGTGGGAAGTAATTGAATGTTTAACAGTCAAAGGTGGTACTCAGCTTGTGATTTCAGCAATAAATGTTGACTATAAGGCGCCAAGATGAACTATAAGGATTTTTATGTTAGCAGATATGCGAATATAAAAAGTTATATATAATACTAACACTGCCTCAGTATTTTTGAAGTTTCACGAAAGTAAAGCCGTTTATGTACAGTACATGAAGCGATATATAATAAGTAATATACAGGATGTCCAGACCATGCGAGGACGGAAGATTACGGCTTTATTATTAAAGTTAAGGAAAAGTGTTTTAGACAAAAGTTGTAGCCACTCCTAAAATACACATTCTAAAATTATTTTCTACTATGCAGAGCATTGCGTAAGTGAGTGACGATACAAACTTGTGTTTTTTTAAATGGAACACCTCATATATTTTGGCATATTTAGATGCTACTCTTAAAAAGAAGGAGACGGATATAAACATGTGTTGGGGTATCTCTTACCGTTGTAGTTATATTCGCAATTTTGTGTCTCAACATGTCCAACTTTGTGGAGACACCGAAACGAAACCTGAAAGAATTTTTGAGATCTGTATAGGCAAGAAGTTTTCCACTTTCGTCAAGTTTAATAATCTATAATCAATTTATTTATTTTTAAATAAATGAATTTGCAGGAATAACAAACGCAAAATTAACATTTACGCTTTTTTCTTAAATAGAACACCCTGTATATTTTTCTTCTAAAGTACAGTATTCTTTATAAGCTTTTCAATGTTACCATATTTTCCCTATTCACACTTAGTTTATTAACTCTTACTGTTAATAGATTCTAAATTTTAACGAAAAAAAAAAAGAATATAAGTTGCTGTCAGCTTTAATTATTAATAACAACAAATTAATTACTACAACATATTGAAAAACAAAAAATAATATTTATTAGATTAATGCAAAATCTTAAATAAATAAATAAAATGCAAAAGTATAACATATTCATATTTATAGCAGATGCTCAAAAATTCCACCGTGTTGTTGAATGCACAATTCGAGGCGGCGGCGATAATTGTTTTTAACATCAGTAAGCGTTTGCTGTCCAATGTTTTCAAAAATGGCCATTATACGTTGTTTCACGTCATTAGGTGCGGTTGGAATGTTTCGATAAACCTGTTCTTTAACATGTCCCCAAAGAAAAAAAATCAATAGGGGTTAAATCAGGAGACCTTGAAGGCCAAGCTATAGGACCCTCCCGACCAATCTCTCGTTCTTCACACCAGTTATTTAAAAAATTTTTTACACTTCTATGAAAATGTGGTGGAGCTCCATCATGCTGATACCACATTATTCTTCGTGTATGGAGATCGACATTTTCCAATAAATTAGGTAACTGATGTCTTAACAAATTTTCGTATATGGTTCCTGTTACCGTTCCTTCAAAGAAATAAGGACCAACAACTTGTAAATTAATTATGCCACCCCATACATTAATTGACCATTGATGTTAAAAGTCAATTTGTCTGACCCAATGGGGATTTTCTGTTGCATAATAATGCATATTATGTCTATTAACTAAACCGGTAATTTTGAAAGTAGCTTCGTCACTAAATAAAATCGAAGATTGAAAATTCGGGTCCAAATTCATTTTGTTTAACATAATGTTGCAAAAACTTACTTACTTGAGGATTTTCTTCCAATGATAGCAAAATATTTAATTCATTTTCCTCATTAGTAACCCTTCGATTTTTAATCGCCTTTTTGGAATAACCAATATTTCCAGATGGTTCAAAACGTTCTTTTAATTTTTGAAATGCTTTGATTCTAGGTCTTGCATTTGGATAACGTTGACAGTAAATCCTATTGGCTAATAAACAGTTTCTTTCGCTCTCACCCAATGCGTAAATCATATTTACCATTTCATCTTTCGAGAAATTCATCGTAAAAGTAAATACAATTATCAGCGTTATTTTGTAAATATGTACAACGTAACTAATAACAGATATAAAATTCAGATATTATTTTAATTAAAAATTCACAGGTGACTACGATTTTTTTCGTTTAAATTTAGAATCTATTAATAATAAGAGTTAATAAGTTATAAAATACTAAGTGTGGATAGGGAAAACATGGTATCATTAAAAAGCTTATAAAAAATACTGTACTTTAGAAGAAAAATATACAGGGTGTTCTATTTAAAAAAAAAAGCGTAAATGGTTAATTTTGCGTTTGTTATTCCTGCAAATTCATTTATTTAAAAATAAATAAATTGATTATAGATTATTAAACTTGACGAAAGTGGAAAACTTCTTGCCTATACAGATCTCAAAAATTCTTTCTGGTTTCGTCTCGGAGTCTCCACTAGGTTGGACATGTTGAAACACAAAATTGCGAATAAAGCTACAACGGTAAGAGTTACACCTACACATATTTATATCCATGTCCTTCTTTTTAAGAGTATCATCTAAATATGGCAAAATATATGGGGTGTTCCATTTAAAAAAAACACAAGTTTGTATCGTCACTCACTTACGCAACACTCTGTATAGTTGAAAATAATTTTGGAATGTGTATTTTAGGAGTGGCTATAACTTTTGTCTAAAACACTTTTCTTTATCTTTAATAATAAAGCCGTAATCTTCCGTCCTCGCATGGTCTGGACAGCCTGTATATTAGTATTACAATTTATCATTTGGAGTTAATAGAAGATTTTTTCTAAGTACCTACTATGTGAACATGCCTGTTTAACACTTGTGAGTTACCAACTTCATGCTCTAAAATGGAACCCGATTGAAAATTTGGTTTATGAAATATCGTGCATTTTGCTACTTCTTAGCGCTTAACCGATTGTACCAGACGATAGTACACATAAATGTATATAGATAGCATGGCACTGCATATCCCTTTACCGGAAAAATGTAACAGCCACTTTTTACACTGACCCCTTCAATTACTGATGTGTGGCTAAAGTGTTAAACAAAACATTGTTATTTTAGCAAATTTGATATTCTATAGTTCATACCTCTGCTTGAATTATCAAAACTATATCAATTCAATTCAAATTTGCTAAATAACGGGTATTTGTAATTGATTTACGCATTGCGGTTTAGATAATTTCATGTTACTAAATCGGTAACTTAATTAAAAAATAAACATCTATTTATAATCGGATGATCATGCTTACATGCAAGTAAAACATTTCCAATATGATGAATTAGGTAATAACCTCTAATGCTAAATTCATATTATGACCATTTTACAGTTATTAGTGTTTCTTCTGACAATGATTCTTACTATCCTAATTTGACAAATATTTTTCAATATAAAGCGGAGACACAAATTGTAGAATATAACTTTCCCTACATAACCATTGACTATCGACAAATTATTAAAATACACAAATTATTGTTTTTTGAATTGTTCTTCTATATAATGTCTTGATCACGTTGCTTTAACGTCGCTTTAGTGTTTGCAATTCTTCTAGCAGCAATATTTCTAACAAGCTATTTTCTTGCATTATTTACTTCAATTGTAGAGTTAACAATTCTTATATGAAATAATTTTTAAAATCAACTTAGCAAAAGCAAATTGATCGGTGTAGCATACGACTTTCTTACATGTATGTGCGATAGGAATCCTGTATCCAAATTTGTTTCAAATTAGGTAAGTTTTAAATATTTTTATCCTGTTGGAATACATCACTTGCGAGTTATTTGTAAAAAGCTGTTTTTGGATAAAAGTACAAGCGTTAATTCCAGTCCGATTGTGGAAAATATTTTTAGCAAAAATTGTTTCAAATCAGATTTTTTTATATTTTTAATACATCTGGATAGGAGTAAATGTTTTACTTCGGGTCTGAATTTTGAAATTTTTGTTATACAGTTGTTCTCAAATTAACACTTGAGTACCATTGTATTTTTCAGAAATTTACCTAAACTTAGTTGTGACGAGTTTTTGGTAAATTTTAATTTTTTTACCGACGTTAAACTACTACTTCCGGTCTATCGTGTTTGATTGAAAATGTATTATAATTACTAGAAATGTAAAGATCAAAAGATAGGGGTTTAAATCCTGCTTAAATATGTGAAAGGGAAATATAACCTCAAATAGGGCGTTTTAGATAAACATGGTTTAAAAACATTCAAAAATTTCTTAATTAGAAATGAAATCATATTTACTGATTAAATGATTGGAAAAAAATTTCATCATTTTCAAGATAATTGATTGGGTTAGATTCCATTATATTATTTTCATTAATTTTAGAAGAATTATAGTGACAGGAGTTGCATGTGTTTGATAATATAAAATTACTAAATAAATATCAGAATTATAGCAAGTATGCAATACAAATTATCTATTTTTGTTGCAACATATATATATATATATATATATATATATATATCGGGTTACAACGTTTTACGTCTTCCGATTCCTAATCGCCATTCCCCTCTGTTCATCCACATGCCCTCCTCCAGATCCGTCTCTCGAATTTCCTTATCCACTCCGTCTCTCCAGCTTTTGCGCGGTCTTCCTCGTTTTCGGTTTCCTTGGGGGTTCCAGTTTAGTACTTTCTTTGGGATTCTGTGTTCTGGCATTCTTTGGACGTGCCCATACCATGTTAGCTGTTTAGTTATAATGTCATCAATAATGTCGTGTTGTATTCCCATTTCTTGTCTGATGGTTTCATTTGGGACTCTATCTCTTCTGGATTTTCCTGCCGCTCTTCCCCAGAAGTCCATTTCTGTGGCTTTTATCTTTCTTTTTGTTTTTTCTTTTATCGGCCACACCTCCGAGCTATATGTTATTATGCTTTTCACGATGGAGTTGTAAATCCTTTTTTTATTTTCTTTTGTAATGGTCTTGTCCCATAGAATACTGTTCAGCATGGAAGTAGCTCTTCTTCCCTGTACGTTTCTGTCCGATATTGCCTCATCTAGTGTCCCATCCTTAGCTATTTTCATTCCTAGGTATTTGTATATATTGCAATGTTTGATGATCTGGCCCGTTGCTAGATGTAGGTCTTCTTGCTGTCCTCCTATGCACATATACTCCGTTTTTGTAATGTTGACATCCAGGCCCCATTTTCCGTATTCCTCGATGAGCTTTCGGCTCATATATTCCATGTCATCTATATCTTGTGCAATAACTACTTGGTCATCCGCGAAAGAGAGGGTATATACTGTCGTGTCGGCATCCACCGGCATTCCCATACTATTGCATTTCCGTTTCCATGTCTTTAGTGCATATTCCAAGTATATTTTGAATAGTGTCGGAGATATACAGCAACCCTGTTTAAGACCCTTGGTTATTGTGAATCCAGATGTTAATCCTTCGTTGGTTTTGACTCTGGATGTGGAGCCCGCGTATAAAGACCTCACAGCTTTTATTATTTCCATGTTTATGTTGCTATGTTGAAGAGCTTCCCATAGTTTTACTAAAGGCACACTGTCGTAGACCTTTTTCAGATCTACGTACAGGAGATGTACCTCTTGATTTCGTGCTGCTTTCTTTTCTAAAATTTGAGTTAGCGTAAACAGGTGGTCGACTGTGGATTTTCCTGCTCTGAAGCCTGCTTGTTCTTCTGCCTCCATATCGGCATATTCTTTCTCTATCCTGTTCTTTAAGATTTTCCCATAAACTCTACTTATAGCGCTTGTAACGGCTATTCCTCGATAATTGTCGCAGTTAGTCTTGTCGCCTTTTTTGAATATCGTCGATAGGTATGATATCTTCCATTCCATGGGTACCTTGTGCCTGTTAAGGCATCTTTGGAATAAATTTCTTAATAGCCCGTATAGCTTATCTATGCCGTATTTTAACAGTTCATTAGTAATATTACCTGGTCCTGGGGCTCTTCCGTTTTTTAAGTTTTTACAGACTTCTTTAACCTCCGCCACAGTTATTCTAATTGGGGATCCTTGTATAAATATGCCCTGGTTTTCGTTTTGGATGTCTTTAAATTGAGGTCTGTCTTCTGTCAACATCTCTTCAAAGTACTTGTTCCATGTTTCAGGTGTTATAGGTGAGATTATGTCCTTCGTTCGTCCTCCTCTCATACTTTTGGGGAGCCTCCAACTTTCTGTACTCTTCCTTCCTCCAATGTATGTATTGAGTCTTGAACACGTCCTTTCCCATTGATTATTCTTCTTTTCACATATTTTCTTCCGTACTCTCTTTTGTGATTCTTTGTATTTTTCCTTGTCTTCCATAGCTTTCGAACTTAAATATACGTGGTACCTTTTCCTTTTTTCTTCTATTTCGTATTCAATTTCTTCGTCCCACCAGTATGGTTTTTTCTGTTTTCCTCGTTTTTCTTCGTAACCCAATGCTTCCTCTGCCGCTGAGTGTATGTCCCTCTTTATGTATTCGTATTCTTCTTCTATGTTTGTGAATTCTGCATTCTGAATTTTGCTGTCAAGTCTAGAGTTGTATAGTATTTTTGTACTTTCGTGTTCGAGGCTGTTGACTTTAAATCTTTTTGGAGTTTCTTCGTTTGTTATTTCACCTTTTTTTTGGAATTGTCAGGTTCTTCTTTTGTTCTTATTGGTGACACTATTTTTCCTTTTAGAAGGTAGTGGTCACTTCCACATGAGGCACCTCTCTGAACTCTTACATCTAGGAACTTCAGTCTGGATTTTTGTTTAATTATTATGTAGTCAATAACGCTTTTTAGATTCCTTGTTGGCTGTGTCCATGTGTATTTATGCATCTCGCGGTGTTGAAAATGACCATTAAGAATGGTCAACTGGTTTTGTTCACATATTTCTATTAACCGTCTTCCATTATCGTTGACGACTTCTTCTCCATACTTTCCCACAACCAGGTCCTTTTGCTTTCTTCCTGTTCTGCCGTTCAGGTCTCCTAGAAGTATTATTTCTATTGATGTTCCTATTTTTCCTATTTCCTCATTTAGTTTTTCATAAAATGAGTCTTTATTGTAGACTAGTTCGTCATCATTAATGGCATATATTCCCAGTATAGTCACATTATATCCTAATATTTTTAGATTCATCTTTATCATCCTTTCATTAATCGGTTCCCATGTGGAGATGTACTTTCTCATGTACCGCATATCGTTGTCCGTTTTCTTAGCTTGGTTCGTCCTTGTGTGTTATCCGTCCTATTCCGAGGCAATTGATTAGGTTTTTTAGCAGGCATGTTGCAACTTTCCAGTTTTATTCCATCCTACGTATTGTAGAAGAAATAGTAATCTGTCTGCTGATCAAACTGGCAGAATTTTCCAGCTGTAAAGTTGACTTTATGCCTATACCTCTGTCTAGTCACGCGTAAATTTCAATTCTGAATCAATAATTTATATTTTTTGGCGTTTCCTAAATGCTTCTCTTCTTTCTTGAGATAATCTAGTATATGGATTCCTTTTCAGTCTGTTCCCGATATAACTACAAACACATAAAACATGTTCGCATGTCCGCGGGACAAAAAAAAGCGTATTGAAACAGAAGGTACAAATATAAATGCGAGACCCAAAATGCCAACGAAGTGTTACGCTCATAAATCCGATGAATGGCGTGAATTTATGCCTTTTGAATATTTACACCTTTCCATAAAACAAGCTTTATACCACCGCATGATTTTCGGAATTTCGTTAAAAAAATATATAGTAGTACCGCATGTGTGATAAAATTTTATTTTTATCTCTTCCCTGATAGAAAATATTTTCGTCCCCTTGTGTATTACCATATAATTTAATTATTAATTAGATGGTTCTTTATGGCAAAATAACACTGTAACAGATTTAGTTTGCATTGTAAGTAGCACGTAAGTCATATTAAATGATATTGTATGCTGTATATTATTTTCTTGGCAAAATGGCTACCTAATTCCCAGAAATATGGGTTCTTGTTCAGGAAATATCAAAAAACTAACAATCACATACATCAGAGTACCTTAAATCACAATTAATATCCAAAAAAAATATTTCGAAAAGTATCTTCTTCTAAATAATATAAGTAAAAGTTGTTAAGGGGGCTTACGCAGAGGTGCCAACTAACTGCTAGGACGTATAAGGGAGTAGCGCCATATGCGCTAATGTAAATTCCGCCGATTCAATTCAATTCAATTCAATTCATTTATTGGTGCCATGTATAATGTTATACGTACACAAGTCAAAAAAGAATAATAATAATAAGAATAATTAATGTTAAAAATTTAGACATTAACACACATTCAGCTACGGTACATCATTACACGTTAAAAATTCCTTCATGCTATAAAAAGCCCTACTAAGGAGAAACTATTTTAATATATTTTTAAAACTTCTTAGAGGTTGAGACCTCAGATGAGGTGACACTTTGTTAAAAAATTTAACCGCTCAATAACCCAGACCACTTCGACATCTTTCCAGGCGCCAATAGCGAGCAGCTAGGTCCCCGCCATGTCTGGTGTCATATGGATGCAAGTCACTGTGTGCGTGGTATTCGTCTATGTGATTCTTTACGTAGACAAGATTCTCAAGAATGAACACAGAGGGCAAGGTTAAGATCCCCTTATTTACAAAAGCCTGCCGACAGTCAGCCTGGTATGACAGACCCGAAATTATTCTGACTGCCCTTCTTTGTATACGGAATACTCTCATAGTTCCAGCAGAATTACCCCAAAGTAAAATAGCATACATAATATGTGAATGACACAGGGCAAAATAGGCACTCCTCAGCACAGACTCAGACACATTACCCGCCAAGCTCCTCAGAAGGAAGGCACCCGAACTGAGCCTACCGCACAGTGCCTCGGTGTGAGCCATAATTTAAACCATTGCCCAGCCAAAGACTGTTCCCCTTCCACACTCTCTCGAGTCTCAAAATAGGCCCTATCCACCATGCAAATAGTGGTGTCATCGGCGGAGAATGTAAAGTGAGATTCTCGATCGCAGGTTGGAAGGTCGTTGATGTAGACCAGAAAAAGCAGTGGCCCAAGAACGGAGCCCTGGGGCACCCCCATGTCCAATCCCCGTCTCTCCGACAACCCCCCCCCCAACCCTTACTTGCTGATACCTGTCTGACAGATAACTTCCTATAATGGAAACACTTTCATCGTCAAATCCATACTTTCCCAGCTTTTGCAAGAGAATACCATGCGACACACAGTCAAAAGCCCCACTCAGGTCACAAAAAACACTCGCCAGACACTGTCCATCCTCAAAGGTGTTCGTTAAAATAAAACAAACAGCAGACATTTTTTTTCTTATTATGTTTTTGGAAGTACTTTCTTATAATTCAAATTATTTACTCCTACATTTCATTCTCAAAGTTGGCAAAATTTACAACATCATAACACAGTTTCAGAAACTTTATCATAAAAACTAATTCCAGTCGAGCATGCATTGAGCATTTATTTATTTGTGTTTTAAATTTCATTTTGATATTTCTTCAATAAAAGCGGTACTATTGTTTTAACGAAACCTTGTAAAGTCCAGAATTTACGTTAGTGCATATGGCGCCACTCCCTTACGTCCTACCTCACGGCAGTTAGTCGGCACCTCTGCGTAAGCCCCCTTAAAACAATAATAACAAAAAATACACGGACAAAATTGATTGTATTCAGAAAAATTAAATTCTTTCTCTTCCTTGTTATTGTAATCTTCTTCTTCTGGTTCTTGTTCGTCCTCATTTTAACCTTTGTCTGTATTTTAACTGGCATTTATTTTCAATTTGAAATTCATACTGTGTATTGTTGCCCTTCCTTAATTTCGAAGGATGTTCTCAAATTGATAATAACAAGAGCAATGTAAAGGATATCTTTTCTGATGACGACGATTTAGTTTTGGGATATTTAGTTCTACTACATTTCTGGGACATTATCTCAATTCGTGAAAATCCTAAACCTTCTGTGACAATTTATGCTCGCGTTTGCTCTTTGTAATTGCATTTAACAGCACCTTATTAAAACATCATTTTAGTCGAAATATTTTGCCCTCACTCCAGATATGTCATTAATATTTGAAACAATATTGAAAAATTATAAATGAAACTGCACACGTGGAATAAGCCTGTAAGTACTTTTGGCTGAACTGGTTTTGGATGAATAGGTAAAGTTATACATGCTTGTAAAGTTGATGTGCAATTAAATTTTACATTAACAATTATTACTGGCACTGTAAGCTCGCTCACCCCTATTCCTCCAGAACATAATATTTTTTAAGTTGAAATCATGTAAACCGATTTGGAAGCAAGCTTTTCTCAATCAACTTTCATTTACTAAAGGAATTTGGACATAAAACTAGTCAGAATGTATTATCTTCAACAAACAGCTGATGCAAATTAAATCGTCTCAGATTTGGCAGTGGAAAGTGCAGTATCTTATATCGTTAAAATGTGACTGATAATCCAGCCCAAGACTGCAGATGCAGACTTCTACTTTTCAACAAACTCTCCCTACTTTTATGATTTTGTTACATGTTATATATTTTACATATTTTTAGGTAAATCTATATTGTATTAGTTTTTAATTTTTTACAATACATTTGTATTTTTCATTAGAAGTAAATCAACAAATTTATTTCAGTATCACTCAAGTTTGTTGCACTTTGTTATTTATTTCATAACAGAAATATGGGCTATGTACACAGAAATTCTCTATAATTTATATAAAATGCACTAGCAATATGTTGCCAACTTTGTACAACAAATTTTTAAACTCTGTTTAGATAACTGGTGTATTTCACCGCATTGAAAAACGCCGGTTAGAGATAATCAATGATTAGGCTTAATCTATGATTAGTTAACCGAGTATTTTAACCGGAGTTGGAAAAATCGGCCTCAATCTATCAATTCGCCATAGTTATCCCTAACAACATCCTTGTAAACGTAGTAATATGTATATATATAATATCTTTTCTTGTATGTATTCATGGAACCTCTTATATATTTTACTATTTGATTCTTATGCTGCTTCGTATAACTGACTAATAGGCAAAAATTTTATAAACAGTAGGGGTAATCCTATATCAAGAATACTTACTGCAAAATATTTTAGGAGTTTCTATAGCAAATTTGTCGAATTGGTCATTCTAAGATAAACTGCCAAAATTGAATGAAGTCCATTAATTAAGTTTTTATCAATCTCTGTAATTTCAGTTGCTGTTTCAGAATTTTCAAGAAATTGTTTGACTACATTTCTAGTATTTGAGGTACTCCTTTGACAACGTAATCGATTGGTAGAATCGATTTTTACCTAATACTGAACACAATGCTTTTATCTTGTTTAGTAATTGGTTTCTCTATTCTTCGTCATCCCAATGGTAATTCCTTAGTCATTTTATTTTGAATAAAATGAAAAATTAATTGTTTCAGTAGAGCTTGCCATAAATGGATTCTCTTGGGCTCTTCAATTTAATTTCAAAAACCCTTCGCAAGTATTGTTCGTCATTATAATATGTAATATAAAAATATACGTAATAAAAATTTATAGCAACGCGATCCGTAAGTAAACGCTAAAGAATTTTCATCTAATGGAATATAAAAGCATTAAAAAGAAAATGCATGAAATGTTTACTCTGATACTTTGCGCTACTTTTTTCCCTAACCGAAATAATGCAAAATAAACTTTTATGTTAAAATAGTTTTAAATTTATTTTTTTTACATAATTAATGACTTTATATTTTATCAAATTATACACTAATAAAAACTACAAACTACGTTCTTGCTCTTTCAAATAAAAATAATAATAAATATCATACGTTTACAACTAACTATACATTAGTACAGACTAAAGTGTGCACTTCAGGCGAATAATGCTTATAAACGATGCGACAAGGATGAAAGACTGAAACACAAAACTATTTTAGAATATATTTACTTAAGTTTCACGATATATGATTTTGACGAATTTTATCCAGTTAGAATAGCCATTCCTCTCATTGTGTGCTGTTTGTCCCAGGGATTGCATCCACTAAATTATAGACACAAAATCATAAACCATCTCAACAGATTTAGTTGTAAACCATTTCACGATAAACTAAGATCATGTGGTAATTTAATTAATGGTAAAGGCTAGAGAATGAAACATTTCCACAACTTCTTTGATATCTAACCATAATCAATAAAGCTAGTAGAGATAACAAAGAGCTATTGTTAAATAAAAATAATACCACAATGCGAATTAAATGCTAAGACTGACATCTCCAATTGTTACTAAAATAATTATAAAAGCCTAAGACATCATACTCTTATCGCCTAAAACCGATAAGGAGAAAAATAAGGTATATTTGGAAAAAGTATTTCAACCACTTGATTCTCAGACACCATCGGAGAAAAAGGAAGTTTTGAAATCTAGTAGTTGATTATCCCTTCAAAATTGGGCGAAATACGACATTGAGAAATATCATGCAACCATGCGGCAAGTATTCATCGCGTATTATAATGCATCAGAAATTCCTTTGAAAGCAGATAATATTGTTCTGTCTCATTTTTAGATATTAAACAGGCGTTTGATTAACTTTAACCCATGGGGATAATTTTTTTTAATCTAAGAAATGAACTTCTCGTTTCCTTTGGTAAGAAATAGATACTATATGATAACTTATCAAAGAACTTAAGAAACAAAAACATATTCCTTATGATTGTGTTATGTTAGTGTATTTTAGAATTATAGCGTCGAAATATTTTGATACTACCTTGTATGTGCTTATCGAGTATTTTTAAATAAGAAGTAAATATTTTTAAATTATAAGTTAAAACAATTAAGACTTACCATAGTCTGAAAGCAGGAATGTAATTGAACGAGGAATGGTGGTTTGCTGGACAGAGCCAAGACGCGTTTCTCAACCATCGTACACTCAACATCATCATCTTGTATAATAATATCCTTCTTCAATATCTTTATTGCGTACAGTTCATCAGTACCTTTTCTTTCCGCCAACATCACCTGTGCACACACACACAATTAATATCATTTCGATCGATTTGTATTATTTCCGGGACCCTTTCTTTCAATGTGTCTATACGCACCTTGCCGAAAGAACCTTTTCCCAAAACCATCAAGAAGTTGAAATCGGTCGCCCTAATAACGTCTTTCTTGCCCATGTTGTGAGGAACATCTTTGTCTGATATAATGGAAGGCTTCTTAGTGATTGAAGTTTTCTGAAAATAGTATTGGAATAAGACTATTTGGTAAAAACGAGAATCGTTAGAGAGAAATAAAAGTATTGTATTATTTCCAACATTTTCAGAATGAGAAAGAAAACAAATTTAAATTTATTTTGTGATTGCACGTTGGACATCGGTTATTTTTTGTGTCTGGAAATGTGCTTTATTATAATGCTGCTAGCGAAAAACGTAGTAACTAAACGTTACATTCTCAGTCATATCCAAATTTAGTATAAAGATAAGTGAGCAATATGAGGGTGAATACTAAAAAGTACTTGATAGTCTCTGTTTAACTGTATTTTCTTGTCAGTTGCTCTGGCTCATAACAGTTGTAATTCCAGCATTAATTTTAAAAAGGAAGAGACACCGATGTCATGTTACAAAACAATCAAAGATCACATTAAGAGCAAAAATCTTCGCTGCATGACTTTGTCGGTTGATAAATATTGTCTCGTGCAATAAATTAAGCGGTTTTGCTTTTGGATTATCAAAAATTTAGCTCGGTATATAAAATGGCCCACATACATAGATAACTAATAATTCGTATAGAAAACGAGAATTTAAATGAACTTCAAGGAATTTGCTCAATATATAGATATAATTGAGAAGCTGTTTCTTAAGAGAACATACAAAAAATTAAACCAAGTATAATATGTTTGTAATAAATTTTTGCACCCACAGCATTATTTGATATATGTAGATTATTATGAATTATGTCAATTTTGTGTTCAACTTTAGTATTATCAAAATCTTTAATCTGTGAAGCTTTTGTATTTTTATTAAATCGCTTTTCTTGTTACATTTATACCATTATATTAACTTACATATATTGTGTGATAAGTTCTGTCGAAGCATTTTCATAAAGAAATATTACTCAATTTAGCGATATCTTACAAATGTATAATACAAATTATATATTATTTGGGGTTAACTTGGAAATGATTATTCTTGAAACAGCACATTGCCCGCAAGACATACAATGTATTATGCATGCATCAGCCATATACAAATATTATCCAATTTGGTAGAACATAATGCCGAGTACAAGTGATGACAAGTGTAGAGAGTTTATAATGTAAACAAATGCAATACACGTACGAGGCTTGCAAGAGAAAGAATTGTTTATCGTCCATAGGTCGATACGTATTTCGACTTTTGATCTTATCAGTATCTTTAATGAGAAATATTTTTTTTCTAATTGCATCGCTTCACGGGTTGTAAATGCAAGGATTATCCAATTGCAAAAGACCTCGACTGCTTCTTCTTCGAGTGTCTTTGTCTGCAATACCTCGGCAATGTTGACATTGACAAGCAGAAGAAGACTCTATGGTCATGCAGCGACAATTTTTATGTTGAAATGCTTTTCGCAAGTTGAGTTTTCTATTTATGTGTACATAAATAAAGCACTTTTTATATTTTACAACACTGAATTCAATCATTTCCCATTGTAGTTTAGTTCTATACATTGAATCCAATAATTTAAGTGAAGTTAATTGATAATTACAATTAGCAATAGATTTATATAATCTGAACACGGTGTCCCTCTTTCGTAGAATTTTAATTTAAGTGGATTTATTGTGCAACTACCAAATTCTTTATATTTAATCAATCAATGTTAAGCTTGACTTCGAAAGTAGTGTAAATTTCACTTTTCTTCCTTTGTTGTTCAATTAGTTAATCCACTCTTATGAGAAATATTCAAAAATACAATATAGGTGGTATATTTAAGAAACTAAAATTAGGTTAGCACGGGTCAGATAAACTGTAACACGATATATAACTGAAATTTATTGTAGGATATTAGGAATAACATTATGTGCAATTTTGATTCCGGACATTGTTTCATAATATATTTAACAATAACGGAGTTATAGAAGACGCACCAAAACCGGAATATCCTGTAAAAAAACCCTTTATTATTTAAAGTAGGCAGCATTGGAAACTATTAATTACATTTTCTAAATAAGATATTGCTGTTATATTAAAGTTTGTTCATTACAATTTGAATGTTGAAATAAAATATTTATTATTTTATGTTAGAAATACAAAAATTTTTGTTGTTAGACGATATTTTCGAAATGAGAGAGATTAGAGAATGTAGCCTTTTTACCAACAATTCTCTAATTTGTGAAAAACGCGTGGAAAACTGTTGGC
Organism: Amphimallon solstitiale; assembly: GCA_963170755.1. Taxonomy (NCBI): domain Eukaryota; kingdom Metazoa; phylum Arthropoda; class Insecta; order Coleoptera; family Scarabaeidae; genus Amphimallon; species Amphimallon solstitiale. The sequence continues at coordinate 216,325,900 of OY720675.1, read as the reverse complement.
CCATATTCATGCTAATGTTGAGGAATTTTGTGTAGTTGGTACAGTAGCTTGCGTAAATCTGAGAACGGAGCACCTGTAGATTTCATTGAAGATATTCTACATTGAACGGAAAATTCATTAAGAAATAATCTAAATTGTGACAAGAAGTTCACTAGGAGCACGCCAAGGCATTCTTAAGATGAATCATGACGAGGTTCTTGACAATGATTTATTTTCTGATGAAGGCGGGTTTCATTTTTCAGGGCATTTAGACAAACCATGAATTTGTGGAGCGTCATTCATTACATATAGAAAAAATATATATTTAGCTAGCCATGTGGTAGATATCGAAATGATTTATTGGAAACTTTCGATACATTGTGATAAACTCATAGAAGGAACGTTAGGAAATACTCAAAACTTCTATTGAAGTTATGTATTGCTGAAAGAGTGTAAATTTTGATCAGATATTTCGGCCGAAATAATGCCCCAATTGCGTATACTGTACGCAAGTTTGTGAAGGAAGTTCCTGAGATTGGCAGGTTAATTGATATAACAAGTTATCTTCGGGGTTTTCCAGAGTGCTAAGTCAAGAATATTGGTACTGTTGCCGACAGTGTGCCCCTAAACTGAATATTAGCCGTACTAGCCTGAGGAGAATTTAGCATTAAGATTTTGCATTATTCACTTTGCAAGGGAATAGAAAAAAAATGAGCACTTCAATATCGCTTCGCCGCTTGGGCTTTAGAGCTATTCCAAATTGACTTCGATGTTTCTAAAAAAAGCATTTTCCAAATGATTTGCATTCCCATTTGATTTCATCTTGGCAGTTATATGAACGCATAAAACTTCAGTATTTGGAGCTTGGAAAATCCACACATAGCCCTAAAAACACTACAGCATCCTCAGCGTGTGACTGTTTTGTTGTGGTTTTTTTTGAAAATGAAAATAGCAACAACCTTATGGTCAACGGAGAGTTTAACACAGACCTTTTTGTTGGCCAGAAATTGTTATATTGGACTACGATAATCTTTGGTCCCAGCCGGATAGTCCTACGTGCCACACAAGCTGTCTAACAATCGACGTTCTGCGTACTAAGTTTAACTTAGTACTCACTAAGTTCGCGTTATCAGTTGTTTTGGTGATGTAACTTGGTTTCTCTCTGGCCTTAGAAAATTGGGTTGACAGGATGGGTTAGTACTGAGCTAACCGAGGCATACATTTGAGTAAAAGTATATTTCTTAAACAAGGTTTACTATTTCAAAGAAGCCAACATTGAAAAATATTGAACGATGATTTTTTTATTGTAGTTTTAAAAAGAAACTCGCTGATTGCCTACCCTTACTTTGCCTCAAAAATATCGTGTCATATATCAAAACCAATTAATAATTTAGTATGCGTAAATGTGCGGAATATGCTTACTATTAACTATGACAAGCATAAAATTTTCAGTTTTTGTCAAGAAAGTGAAGGCTAAAGATGCCACATATCTCTACCAGCAGACTTTTATGATTTACTTTAAAAACAAGTTCTTTCTAAATTTTTGACACATACCTAATTATAAGATTGTAATGGAAAACCAACATCAACACCAGGCATTCCGTTAATATTACAATCTCAAGCTGAATGTGAAGAAAGTGATTTGGTGCATCTTTCTGTTACTGAAACATTTCTTGATAGCAGTAATAGTAGCACAGCTGTGAAGGAACGCATCTTAAGTGGTAAATTCTTTATAACTTTTTGACAAATTCATATAATTAATTGTTGTTCGCTTTACATAAAATCGTATGGAGACATATTAAACAAAGAATATAACCACTATATGTCAACTAAAAATAATAACACTAAACACAAAAAATGAATTAAATAAATTACAAACTGTAATCGATTATCGACTCGTTCCTTACTCGCATCTGAGTCTTAAACGTGGCAAGATCGACTCCTTCTTCCGGCACGGGCACATTATAGAATTCTCCTTCTTCCTGGGTGAGCAACTTGAACCAGCTGTCTGCCGGGGCTTTAATTATTTCGGATATACCGAACGACAGCGATCCCATGAAGTCGTTCCGTGAGGTCCTGTCCCAATCCCACACCTCAATGAGCAACCTGCGGTCTTTATCTTCTGCCTTCAAGTCACTGAAAGACGTTATTATCTGATTATATGAAAATGATGTATACAGGTATTTTACAGTAGAAAATGTAATAGTTCCAGTAAAGTTTCTTCTTAATATAGAATATATTTAGATTCGATAATCAAAAGCTAAGATCTATGTGTTGTAATATAATACTTATGTTGTTGATTGGATTTTCATTGATACCAACCAAGTACCTACATAAATTTTAATTATTTAATTTAGTAGTTTACGTATGCATGGATGCAGATAAATATATTGATATAAAATAATAACACAAACAACTAAAATCAAAATATATATGAGTAACAATAAAAAGAGCATATAGTTGAATCGCATTTTGATAACAATAAAATTTAACTAATTAAACCTCCGCTAGTAAAATACTGTTACATGAAAGCCATTTACAAATTCAATATTATAAATAGAGTTATTAAATATTTTCTATACCTATATTTTATTTATAATTAGGCTATTCTGTATAGTGAGCAAGCATTACCAACAAATTGATATTGTTTGCATAACAATATAACACCAAACAAAACAAAATAACGTCAACAAATGTTGAAAGGTTTGAATATTATTATTTATGACAGTCCTAAAATGGCTTTTGTAGGTTATATTACTTGATAGGAAAATTTTGCATCATCTGATATTTAACACTATTTTAATTTAATGGAGCATATCGGTTGCCAAAGTTATTCAACGATATATAAACTATAAAGGTAATATAAAAAACATAAATATTATAAATACACTGTATAATAATAACTTATATTTGAATTAATAAGTCGTAATCGGGTTTATTCAGATATAAAATTCTGAGTCTTTTGCAAGATCTGCCCACATTTTTAAATAGTAAATTTTTAGCACTTTTCTCACATCACACGCCAACGAGATCATAATAAATCGAAGCACCTGTCAATTTATTGAATATATTCAATGTTAACTCAGTGTGTGTTGCACATACATTGATTTACTATTGTGTATGTATGTTCTTCATATATTTTTGATTTAATATGGATGGCATCTAGGTCTAGGTAATTTTATACTCACAAATTCTTTTAGTTAATTATAATAATGGTTTTGTTATTGTTATAAGTGTGCTGTGTCAGAATATTGAACATGTAAATTATTGCAGTAGCAATTAATAACAACAAAAAAAAGACAACGATCAGCCAAAACTATCTCAATAATTGCACAATCGAAATATTAAATAGATAAATGTGAGCTTATTTATCCAGGTAGAGTCACTAATTGCTGTCTTCAAATTAAAGGAGATTAATAAAACATTCATTTTAATCGGGTGGGTTGCGTCGAACGAGAGGATAAGTGCTGAATACATTTTCAATTTGATCCAAAATAAATTTATCCTTGCTTATGCATAGTTAACTGATCGTTTTTTGTTACTTCGGTGTTTATGCTAAATATATCCTGTTAATCTTGTCATGTTAATCGAAATCGATTGACTCACTGGATCTGCTCGCCAAATCTATTACGTGGAACTTAAAGGTAGTAGCCAGTTCAAAGGATCGTATAATTTAATGACAAGGAAGAGCGTAACATAAGCTATTTACATTCCCATTGCTAGGTACTCAGATCAATAATATTGCAACTATAATTACTGTTAAATACATCGAAAAGCAATAGAGAGTTATGACATTTCCATCTAGACCAGTGTTTCCCAACCTTTTTTGTGCCACGCCCCCCATCTAAGCCTTTCTAAAATTCTTATGCCCCCCTATGTAACATATACATAATTTTTAATATTAGAAAATTGAATTGTTCACTTAAGAAACTTAAATGATAGGTTTTAGGAAGATATCACTAGGAAATTGTTAACGAAACACAGTAAATAAATTTTCAAAACATATAATAAAAAACTGAATTCAAATTCGAAATAATTTTAATAAAGAATTTTCTATAATAATTTAATATTTTAATTTAGTGAGATCCTTGCGTTTGATGCTTGCTGCACAGAGATTTTATGTTAGGTTCCAATTTGGTTAGCTTCAGTCTCAAGTCTCCCCGTTGTGTTATATCCAGACGATTTCTTTTTTTATACCAGTAAATCATTTACAGCACTAAATCCACATTCGGCTAAATATGAAGATGGAAACGGTAATAATAGTTTTCTTGCACATTTGGTTGAATCAGGGGAATTTGATTTCTGTTTCCTCACAAAGCCATGCCATCGCTCCTTTTATATTAAATGAAGTTTTAACTAACTCATCATTTTGCATTTCTGCGAGTTCTTCTTGATACTGCATATTTGATATATCAGACAAATCCACTAACATTGGCTGCATCATCCATGTTGGAAAATCAATTTGTTTTAAATCAGAAAATTTTTCTTCTAAATCAGCCGATAGAATTTTCAGATGATTGACAATAGAAGTAAAGCGGTATCATTGACTTCACATTTTTGGAGCCAATGAAAGTGTTCAAAGTTTTTGTTGTTAATATATTTCTGACATAACTCAATAAGGGTAATGAAACCAAATATCTTCGCTTTTGTATCAACAAGAGTTTCATTTGTTCCTTGACGTTGCTTATTTAATATATTTAGTTTTTCAAAGACTGTTAACAGATGCTTCATTTCAGGTTTGTCGCTTAAAAAATCACTAAGAGTATCAAACAGTTTCATAAATCTTTTCAAGTAGTTCCCTTTAGAGAGCCATCTTACTTCAGTGTGAAGTAAAAGTCTCATATGGTCTGCATTTTGTTCTTCACAAACTAGCTTGAAGAGACGCTCACATTTGGCATTAGCTTTAATAGCATTGATACACTTTATTAATGAATGTAGTACTTCATTTAGAACAGGCGATATGTTTTTAGCTACCAAGTTTTCCCTATGAATAACACAATGCACAAGAATCATTTCTAGATTCTCATTTTTCATCAATTTTAAGCAGCCATTTTTCTTGCCCATCATATTAGGAGCACCATCTGCAGCATAAGATGTTATATTTAATATTGGTATATTATTGACATCTAAGTTTTTTAGCTTATTATATATATATATATATATACATATATATATATATATATATATATATCTTTGGAGGTAGTGGTGCTTTCTAATCTTTTACAGAACAACACTTCTTCAGCAAAATGCCCTTTATCAATATATCTTACGTAACTTATCAATACTGCCTCACTGTCTCTCAAAGTTGATTCATTCATTTGCACTGAGAATTTTCTTGTTTGCAGCTTTTCAACAAGTTGGTTTTCAATATCTTCACTCATTTCGTCTGTTCTTCCGCTAACAGTATTGTTATTGAGTGGCATAGCTTTTACATCTTTGTCATCTTTTTCAAGAACCGTTTTAAGAAATGCTGATATTGACGGTTTTATTAAATTCTCTCCATTAATTTTTTCCATATTTAGCGATGAATAAAGACATTTGATAACTAGTCTCAAGAATACGATTATGAGTTGAAGTGTGAGCAGTAAATAGAGACTTTACTGTTGTCCGCTTTTCAAAATTTTTGTTTAAAGTTTGGAAGTAATTCAAATCTGAATTAATATGAGCATTATGTGTCGCCTTCAAATGCGCCTCAAGACGACCTCATTTCATTGATTCGTTGGTCAAGCATTGCTGGCATAAAAGACAAAAAGGAAACCGCTCATCGTGGACAGCAGGTATGAATTCAAATTTTAAATATTCCCCGAATATTGGCGAACTTTTTCCTTGCTTGCACCACTCATTTTACTATGGGCTGAAGAAATATATATAAGATCAATTAAAAACTAAAACTGAAATATGTGTTAAAATTAATTTAATGTGACATAGAGTAAACGTATATTAAAAAAATGAGGTGTGGCCACCACACGACTTTCTTATACGTATGAGCGTTTCAAATTATACAATTTTAAGAATTTTTTTTATACAAAACTTATTCAAAATCCTATTCTAAGTACTTTCATTCTCTTAATAAATCGCTATAGAATGCATACTTTGCAAGATATTCGAAAAAAAGTGCTACTCGCTAACAGTAAAAGTGCCACTTCCGGTCCGAATTTTGAAATTTCATGTATACAAAAAATATTGCAAATTCAACTCTTAATACTTTTGTACTCTTAATAAATATATATAAAATGCATAATTTATGACATATCTGCAAAAAATCGCTATTCGGTAAGAGTAAAAGTGGTACTTCCGGTCCGAATTTTGAAATTTTTTTTATACAAAAGATATTTAAAATTATAATTTAAATACTTTTATACTCGTAACGTACCTGCCTAGAAAGCATGACTTGCGAGATATTCGCAAAAAACTGATTTTCGATAAGAGTAAAAGACCTACTTCCGGTTGGAATTTCGAAAAACCTCTTTAAGATAATTTGTCTCAAATTTAATTTTGAGTACACTTCAATTCTTTATAAATTTGTTTAAACTTAGTAATTGACGAAATATTAGCAAAATTCGAAATCTTCACTGAAGTAAACTGCTACTTCCGGTCTACCGATTTTACTGAAAAACTAATCAGATCTCAAGAGGGAGATTATACACGTAAATACAAAATTTGGAATTGATATCTACAGCGGTTATCGTGGTCACATAGAGACACACAGACATTTTTTAAAAACATCTTTTTCAGTATCAGGGGACTTCAAAACGTGGACATCTGCAAAAATCTCGAAGTCGAAAATTTCACATTACTTCCTTATACTACGTATAAGAAAGTAAAAATGGATTAACCACATTAGATGTGGCTATTAATAATTCCAAGTGACTTGGAATTGATATCTACAGCGGTTTGACCGCTATCGTGGTCACACACAGACAGACACACACACACACAGAAATTTTTTTAAAAACCACTTTTTCGGTATCAGGGGACTTCAAAACGTGGACATCTGCAAAAATCTCGAGGTCGAAAATTTTCATCATCACAATACTTCCTTATACTACGTATAAGAAAGTAAAATGCATATTTATTTAAATGTACATATATAATACATTTACCACACCGCCACCGCAAAATAACATATTCTTTCCATTTGACAAATTATACTTTTAAAATTAAAATAAATCAAAATAAAACCAAATATTTACCAATTATATCTATACAATGTATTTTGGCACCAAAATCTAGCATTGCATTTAAATGGCCCGGAGCGAAAGGGTTAAACTCGTGTCGAGTCCATTTTCGAATTGCGCCCCTGTGGGGCGTGGGCCCCACGTTGGGAAACATTGATCTAGACTATCTCTAGCGTAAATGAAGAGACCGTTTAGTAAGGAAATGCATCTTTTTTGGAAAATATATTCAGTTTTATGTTTAAAATACGCAATCACCATGAATGCGTCTTTTACACACAATTTATTGTTATCATTTTTTATGAGAAGACACTACAAAATCATTCAAACTTTTCAAGGTTCCTATAAGACATAAAATTTTATAAGATATTTTGTGCAGTTAGGGTTGGGAAATTCGGTAGCGCAAACCTTTTACTAACAAATAAAAATATTGGTAGAAGATAGGAAGAAGTGGATGTTAACATTGTACGCAGAATTATTAAAAGTATTGAACTTGCTATTTCAAGAAAAAACTTTTTTTCTAAAATTATATTTCCGCACTCATATATAGGCAATTTTGTCAGTTTTGTGGTTTTAATTAATATAGTATAGTAGTCACTAAATTATATCAAAAAAGCGACAATCGCTCAGTAATAGTCACTTTTAGAGTATTAACGTCTTACATGTTTTTGATGCGAAATTTAATAATAAATCCAAAAATGAAATAATATACAGGGTGTTCTATTTGGAAAAATTGCCTTTTTGCAAAAACTAGCAAAATCATATCAAAAACCACAGTAGCTCAGTAATAGTCACATTTAAAGTATTAACGTCTTACATGTTTCTGACTTGAAATTTAATAAGCAATTCAAAAATGAACTGATATACAGGGTGTTCCACTTAAAAAATTGACTTTTATACAAAAGCGTGTCATGTAATTTTTATCCAGTTTTCTGAAAATTCCGTTAGTAATTGCAAAAAATAAAATATCCTTGTATTAGGCCCTTTTATTATAAACAACTCTACCAAAGTTGTATTCATCTAATACGTCGTTTTCGAGAAATATTATTTTATAAAAACATTGAATTTTTCAGAAAAATGGTAATAAGTCAAAAACCTTAGATTTAAGGCCTATACTATCTTATAACTTTTGGCCTAAAAATTATGCGGGGAATACAAAAATTTAATAATATAATAGGGTGTTCCATTTAAAACACTATAACTATGGTCAGCCACCAAGTTATGGAACACTCTGTATAATACAAAATATTTTTAAAATGTGCTCCTAATGAACAGCTATCACAAGAAAAAAACATAAAGGCATAATCGGCCTTACCCGCTTAAATGACTCAAACTGTATATAGCAATATCGAAGAAAAAAATCAAATCGGTTGTGTGTTATTTAAGTTATTATTCGGATAATTGATATGCAGTATATAAAATCCCGCAAAGGAGAATTATAGTTCACTGATTCTCAAACAGGTGTCGGCCATGGAAATACATTCAAGGAAGATAATTATATCATAAGAGCACAACCATTTATTTGTTGAACGTATAATATGCAAGTGGAATTCGAAGAACTTCGTTTCCGGAAAATGTTCAACTTAATAGGACAAGACCGCTATATAGCAAATATATCGTCCATTATAAATGGTATATAATAACAGGGCCGCAGCGCCGTCAGCTGAACCAGGGCCCGGGGCAAAATAATACAACGGGCCCACTCGCAATCAATATTTAATGTGTTTTATTTTTGTCAATAGAATTAATATATGAATTAAGGTTCTATGAGAACAAAACTTACTATTGCATTATAATAACAAGAGTTTTTTTTCCCATAAAATAAAACCAACTTACTTACAAACTTACATAATAATAGTATAATTTAATAATAATTATTAAGACTTAAGTAGTGTTCATAATAATACTAATAAATTTTGAACTATTTGTTATTTACAACAACACGTTTCTTGCATTCTTTTCTGCGAAAGTTTGAATAATTGAGTCAAAATTTCATGTTCTTGCTAACCTAGACTCAATAGACAACACTCCCAATTCTGACAATCTTTGATATCCCATAGTCGATCTCAAACGATTTTTGACTCTACCCTTGTTTATGAATACTATAGTTCTACAACCTAGAGAAAACTGTAAATATTTCTTATGTAGTAAAGTGTCTTCCTCTGATATCTTTCAAATGGATTAATATCCATGAATGAAACTGATCAGCCAATGAAATATTCTCAACCGCACTCTCACGATTTAATCCGGAAGTTTATAAAAAATGTAAATATATTTTGATATTTTCTATTAAATATTACTTAAGAGTATATTTTGTTTGATTTGCTTTTCACATCGTTTGTCCTTAAATTACATATCAACATAACCTATATAGCTATTACTATGATAAAGTAGCTTTCGGTAAATGTTTTATTGAAGAATTGTAGGTTTACTATTTTTTTCCCTTATTATACTCACAATTACCCTTTTATAACATAATAAGAAAAATAACATTACACGAAAGGCTTTTTAAAAACCGTATTCATGTTTTTTTAAAAAAATAAATCTAAACGAGGAAATGGTATTAAAACGCCAGTATTTTTATTAAATACCTACATGAAATGTCAGTCTGTTTCGGGTTCAGAGTTTGGGTTATTCTCATTTTTTTCTATGTGTTCAACAGGTATGTCGAAAACAGTCTTCTATATATTTCGTATGACTAAATATGTTATGAAAAACAAGAAAAAGTAATTAAAAGCTATCCGAACAACAACATTTATTAAGTTGCTTTGCAAGGTTTTATCAACTTGACTGGTCTATGTGAGGCAGTTGTATACCTATAGTATACATAATCAAAGAGTCTACTAAACACACTGAACGAGCGTTCTGTCTGCGCTACCGAAACGGGAAGGGTGCAAAATATTCGGAGTGCTATACACACATTAGGAAATAGTAGTAATTTTTAGCGCTGATAGTTTGTTCCGCATCTTCAGAGGTGGCAGTGCAGTGTCCGAGATGTTGCTCTTTGCAATTGATTTTAAATATGTAATCTCCTCGTTTAATTCGGGACCGACATCCACTGCGTATTCATTTCAGAATCCACCACATACTTTTTCCATTTCTTCGTCATTCATTTCTTGATATTTTCACAAAAATGAGAATTTTTTCTGTTTTCATTTAGATGTCAAATTGGCCACTAGGATGTCAATTAATTTGTAAAATACTTCGAATCTAAATCGTTCTTCAACGTGGGTTGGTTAGATTCCGTCTCTCCGTGGAAACTTTTCATCTTTTTTGCACGGACAGCTGGAAACTCCGCTTTTATTTTGTATGCGACTGCGACCAACTTTGCTTCTGAAAGAATTTTTTCAAAGTTGTTTCGTAATGAAAGTAAATCAACAATAAGACTCTCAATATTGTCAACCTCGACATCTAACGTTGCATTTATAGATTGTAATGACGGGCTTCTGTAGTTGATTGGGGTTAAAATCGTTACCCAAATACGTGCCATGATGATACTCTGAAATGACAGGAGGTATTCTAACAATTCGTTGATTGTTGCTCTGGTTTCTACAGGGATATTTAGCTTCAGTAAATATGAAACAGCCTCTACAACCTTACCAGTGTGTGATGCTATTGGTTTGAGACAATCAACCCTAGGCACTCCATTGTGTGTCCGATAATGAATGGAAAAAGGAACCCACTAGACCTTTCAAAATTTCCCATATCTTAGGACTACAACTGAAGAGATTATATACTTACATGATGAACAATTCCAAAGAATGTTTGTACTTCACTACCAGCATTTTCTTTTCTCTTTAAACTAATAACGACACTTATATTTATAAATTTCTCTACACTATCAGAGTATGACAAAAGTACGTGATATTATTTATTATAGATTGAAATGATTTTTTATTTGCATATATTTGTTCAACAAACTTTTTGACCGTATGTATTTTTTAACAGCTCTTACTTTAATCGGGCCCCCCAGAAGCCCGGGCCCCGAAGATTTTGCCCCCCTGCCTGACGGCGAGCCTGTCTAATAAAATAGTTAGCGAAAATTTTAGATAATTATGAGTTGTACAATTTAAAAATACTTTCTTATACAGAGTGTTCGAGAGCGAAGAAGCAACACAAACATATCTTTTTCTAAGTGGAAGGCTATACATATTATTACATTGTTACAATTATATTGTTGTATTTTATCTCTGAATTGAGAATTTTAGTTTTATCGTTGTATACTTAAATTATCTTGGCTTTTTGGATTAAATGAATCAACCTTCTCTTAAATTAATGTTATCGACTCCTTCTGCCACCTAGTGAAGGATTTCATAAGACTCCTACTGTCGAGCGGTCTGCCTTATCTCATGTGTGTAACGTATACATGTGTTGGCGGGTAGATGGCGTACGATGTTTTATTTAATAGTTGGGTATTTTAATTATTTTCTAATTAGTTTTGGAGTTTCTTTTTGGGCTTAGAGTTATGTAACAAATTAATTATAATTATTTTCCACTTTTCTATTGTCATTTGAATCTGCGTTTATGTAGTGTGTGTGAAATATCAGTTTAGGTCTCGTGGGCTTTAATCCTAGTGTGTTGATAACGCTTAGGATCGCTGGATGACAAGTGGATTCCTTCTCTTGAACGTTAACTGTCGTAGAAGAAGCATTAAGACATCACAGAGCAGATGCAATCTTTTTAGTCACCATCTTGAGAAATGTTTGGTTGTTAAGTATATCGTGTTTAATCGCTAGTAAAAAGCGGATAGTATAATATTTCTCAAGGTTTAATATGGATTTGGTGTTATACTTATAATCTTGTTGAGGATATTGTTGTCGTGGCTTAAGAATGGTTTAACTGCTGTAAGTATAATTTCCACGTGTCTAATCGATCTTAATTTGTGTTGTTTCTATATTCAAATATTGCTGTTAGTGCATGGCATAGACCTCATTTGAGCACTTCTGTTGGGTTAAGTTTAAGAACCACGTGCCCATGGTAATTTTACGGTTCCAAGGGAATTAATTGCTGTATCCTGCGGTGAAGACATAATTGAGGTGCAGATTAATGAAATACTGTAGCCTTCCTACGCTAATTTTTCCTGAGATGTCGTTAGCCGAAGATATGTGAGGCAGTTTTCCTTGTAACGAGTAGGATCCGTAGAAGGTATCGTGTTTGGTAGCTGTGGATGTGGTTTTCTTTAAGGTACTGTGACTGTGTAATTTTCCTGATATTACCCATAACGTGGGAATTATTGGCCAAACAGTTTTGGTAAAATTTATGTCAATTTCGAGTACTCCGTACAGTAAATTTCAATTTTCCGGCCTAGCTAATCAAATAAGTCATCGTAACTTCTTAAATTAACTTCTTGTGGCATGTGAGCCTTATAATTTGAATTTATTAAATTAACGTAGTTTATTAATAACAGTGACCCCAGTTTGGAGGTTACTTTGTCATTTTTGGAGACGTTACGTAGCCTTTTTATTTTTGGATTTAGAACTTGAACAAATTTTGGATGTGTATTGGCGTTGTAGCCTCACATCTGTCTTGTGTAAATTCATAGCTTGTTATTTAGTGTAATTAGTCAACCATTTAAATTTATATTTGTACAATCTTGTAAGAAATTATTGAATTTAATTTTAATCACGTTCTCTTATGTAAAGCATAGTTAACTAGCGCTAATATTTATAGTATTAGATACCATATAACTTAGAGTCTGCACTCTAATGTCGAATAGATTGTCGGTTGCCTCTGGTATACAGAGTGGTTTATTTTGGTGTTGACGTGTTGCAAATCACGATCAAACTGTTCGACTTAGGAAGGACTTTCGGCAAGTTGCTTATAACTGTATGCTTTGGATAAGAATATTGTCGGTTAATTATTTTAACTTTAAGGTTGTTTCATGTGTTCTCCATTTTGAATTTCTTAAATTTTGTAATTGTACGTCATTGATAATTTTAAGTTGTGGATCACCTTGGGTGACCATTTAAGATTTTATTCATTCCTTCAGAAGTTTATTACTGGCAACTGAGTTGCGCTTTTGTGACGCATATTTCATTGTTCTGTGCCTTTGAATATCTTGTTGGAAAAGATTAGTTAGTAATAGCCGGTTTTGTGTTCGATATTTGAAACGAACTGTTTGTTCCAAATTATAGTTTTCAATAAACCGTATGTTAAGTTTGAATGAGTGTGTGTTGGTCTTATTTTTCTTATCACCTGGGGAATCTTATATTGGATCTTGCCGGGGTCTGAATATCTGTTGGGCTCAGCATATTTTTTTACGGATAGGCGCCCTGACAACGTAACCTTCGACTTAGTACTGTGTTCGAACTCGCCCTAATTCTGACTGTAGCTGGAGGCGGTGCTGACTCCCATATTTAACATCGACCCCTGGGAAGTAAGAGGTAAGACTTGAGTGTTATAAGTTGGTGATTATTTAATAGACAAGCGTCTTCCTAAATTTAAATAGAAGGTTAATTACCGTGGTGGTGTCTGACTTACTACCTTCTTGGAATTTGGGTACCGAATCTGTTTAGGGCCTTGGCCATTTATAATTTAAATACAAGAGGGTAGCAGCATGTTATGAAGGACCTTTAAAAGCGGATAAAATAAGATGAATTTATATTACCCGATTTTCAATTGTTTTTGAGATATAGTGATTTTCCTTCGAAAATTGTATAACTTTTGGAAAAGTATTATAGGTTTAATTAGTAAAAAGTATATAAACTCGTATTATTCCACCATTTGGGTTTTCGTTTGATTCGATATTTCACGCCTGTTCTTTAGAATTACATACTATTTGCTGAAGATAACAATTCTGAAAAAAATTAATCAGAACAAATGGTAGTGAAAACTAAAAAAATTACTATTTAGAAATATCTACATTCTTGCGTCTGTGGGTGATAGTGCAAAAACTTTAGAATGTTACATCTGAATAAGCCCGATTACAATTTATAAATTTAAAAATATGAGTTGCCACGTAATATACTTTGAGGTAGTGGAAAAAAGTTGTTTATAATTTTTTTATTTACATATAACTTTCAGCAACATGTGAAAATGCATTAAGAGACAAGTTTGAACATTATGATCAAATTATGATACATTGAAAATGTCACAGTTGCTGTGTGTGTAATAACTGAAAAAACTTCAAATGAGAAGTACAAGAATTTACTGTACGGCAAAAAAAGAAGTATTTAAATTGAAATTAATAAATATAACAAATATAAATATTTAGCGGGAAAGGGATACAAATTATTTACAACATAAATAATATACAGGCATATACAGTTTTCACTATTAATCAAGAAAAAATTGTAGCAAATGATAAAGGTCATTTGAAACTCGACTTCAAATGTACAGAAGAAACCCATTTATTATGCGAAATGTAATAGTTTTTATCCTTTATATATTTCAAATATTAAATTATCCGCATGTAGTAATGAACTAAACTAATATTATTTATGCCTTTCATCTTTTACGCACTCTTTAATTTGTTATGTAATTAACTTATAATAACTGTGATGCTGCGATGCTTGAAAATAGTACCATGCCATGTTTTTATAGATACATATATTTCAGTAAAGTAAATGTAAATAGTTAGTTGTACTGACGGTTTTGCTTTTTGAACTAAAGTTATAAACGTAACGTACTTTTTGAAATGCTGTACTGCGATATGTTCAAACTATCATAATTTTACATTTACTAATTGAATTCATATTAGTTCTTTTATCGTTACTTCTTATTTCATTGGAAATTTTTAAAAATTGTGGGACACTCCGTATAAATTATGGCAACAAAAATAATTATCAGATAGTAGAATACAGATTTGTGTATTATGTAATTTTGTCAATACCTTATTGTTCATGTAAAACATATATGCATCATTAACGCCTGAAAATGTAATTTATATTGCACAGTCATTATTTTTTCTAAATTTTACATTTTGCAACTACTAGAGAGATCTAGCGCTTTATATGAATTTGTGTTACTAGTCCCTAACCTAGCAAGACTGTTAATATAGCATTTTATTATATATATACAAATATTCTGATTACGCAGTACTTTGTTTCTGTAAAATTAATGCCATTCGACTTTTTCTACATTTAGAATTGCATCTGAATTTTTAAACCGTCAGACGTGTACCCATGATAATTAACAAGCACAACAATTTGGAACTGCCGTAATGCATGCAATTTTGTTTTAAACATTATTTCTATATTTGAATTATCAGTAAATTGTTCCAATATATCAAACGACTACTTACAACTTTAGCGTTTCATTCCATACGGGATTCAAACATGCTTTGATCGTTTTGGTTTTCTTCTTCACGTTATCTGAGTCCGGAACTAGCTTGAGTTTCACATAGGGATCACTGAGACCGTTCGGATCCATTGGAATTAGATTCCGCCCTTGGATTACTGAAAATGATAGGTAATATGGTAATTTTAATGAATTCGTAGGGTCAACATCATGTAAATGCGAAGAACAAGTGTGCCTAACAAAAAATGTTCTGGTATGTGATTATTAAGGTAACTCAAATATGCATATTTTGCATATTATACGCATTTTTCTTAAATATTTGCATTATTCATAATAAATAGCATCTTGTGTATAATTGAAAGAATTTGAATGATGTAGATCTTTGGCGTCTCAAGAGTTCAAGATAAACAATTCTATAAATCTTCCATTATGAAGTAATTTATTTTATTATGTTTGCAGTTCTCAAGAAATAAAAAAATTGTGAGGTACAAGAGGATGGGTATTCCGAGAATTCAAAATAGGTCATTTTAAACCGTTAACAGGGGTTTTATTTTATTTACATAAGTAGGTAAATAATAAATCGATTTCTGAATTTTATTTTTGATTGTGGTTTTGACGAGATAACATCGATTTGTGTTTTATAGTGTTGTGGTCTTCCAATTTATTTTTATTAGTAAAATGCCCAAAGTTAGTAGAGCGTCAGTGTGGGTTAAGCCATGCGAGATCTATGTATAGATATGGAAAAAGTCTACTGTTCTGCTTGTGTTAAAATTGTAAGTAGTAGTAGTAGTAGTTAGTTTTTGAGATACAAAAAAAAAGCTAAAAGCAAGTTATATTGTTTTGAGTGACATACACACTAAAAATATAAAAAAAATGTACAGGGCATTTCATGTTATTGCTTTTCAATTTGATATTTCAATTTTTTTCTTTTTTCATTCATGCGTGAAAACTCCTGCTCATTTTGCTAAATTGGGTAAGTTGAAATTTGGAGACGTGTCACAACCCGCATTAACGCAATGTTTCCAACCAATGTCCAAAAAGCTAAACGAACAGGACATCTTTAGCCGAGACCTATGTTATGCAATGATGACGTCAGATATTCCCTTGTCAAAGCTACGTAATCAAAACTTCACTTCTTTTCTCCAGAAGTATTACAAATGCAATGGTCCAGGTGAAACAACACTACGAAGGAACGACGTGGGTTCCTTGTATTCGGAGGTAATTGAGGAAATTATAGCTAAAATTCGGAACAAACATTTTTACATACGTATTGATGAAACCACCGATTCAAGAGGACGTTGTATTACTCCTTTATTGATTGGTGTTCTTAGCGACGATATTCTGCCAAAATCTTACCTTATTGCTTCTAAAGAGTTAGAAAAGACAAATGCACCGACAGTGGCCAGATTTGCTAAAGAGGAACTATTAACATTTTGTCTTCTACGTCTGTTCCTTGAGATTTTTAATGTAATTTATTGCCCATTTTGTCAGACGCAGCACCGTACATGGTAATGGTCGGACAAACTTTGAAGATCTTTAATCCGAACTTGATACATGTAACAGTCTTGCTCATGCTTTAAATAGGGTTGCTGAATAGCTAGGAGAAGTTATCCTCTTGTAAATAGTTAATTGCCAACATGAAAAACAACTTCCTTAAAGCGCCTATAGGGGTTTAGTTGTATGAAGAAAAACTACCAAACATTCCTCTTCCACTCAACCTGTTATTACAAGATAGAACACTTGGTTGGAAGCAGGTTCTTTATTGCGAGAATTTCTGTCAACTAAAAGATCTAATTTCAGAATTATCTGACAAATCTTATGTTATGTTATGCAATTATTCGAGAACAAAGAAATAAAACAAAAGGAGTGATCCAAAAAAAGATTATGATAGTCTTATTGAATAGAATAGACAACTATTTATGGCTTGTTGATGAAATGGTATCCAAATAAATTACTTAATATTAAAAAGACATTACTTTCATAAAAAAATATTGTGAAATAATTTTCTTCGTTTTTAGTATATTATTTCGTTTCTAGAATAGTCTAGTTCTTGTTTAGATAAGAGCAGAACGAGACAAAAGAAAGCACTCATGTTTGTGTTTTAAATAATAAATTTTTTACAAGCACATATCAGGCGGCAGATGCCGGGCATTGTCTAATAAATATGCATAGGCAGAGCGCATACAATTTATTGTGCGGAGTGTAGGTACTAGAACATTTTTAGTGCATTTTGTAGTGTCGGAGGAAATTTTATTCAAATTATTCACCCTGGCGGAAATTGTTCACGTGCACGAATGCCTGAAACACCATAATTTGCAGATATTTGCATTTGTAATCTGAAATTAGTATTATTACACGTAAGTACATATGTGCTTAGTATATGAAGAGTTATATGTATATATTTTAATTATTTTTTCATTAATAAATAATGAGAAATTTATAATAGAAAAAATAAAAGTAAAACATCAATGAGTAATACGTCATTTGCAAGTACAAAAAAAAACAAAAAAGTATAGGTATTGAAATGGGTTAAAGTCCCACGTTGGGCGCCAAAAATGCTATATGCCTATTAGAAAACATTACTAAAATTGAAAATATGTTTTATAAATAATAACTTTTATTTATATGACAAATACATATGTGTATAAAATAAAATAGAAATAAAATTTGCGTTTGCAGAATAAAATAAATGTTCTGTGCATTTCTAAAAATATTATTATTAAGATAAAATGATAATAATTTATTATTTTCACAAAACACACAATTCATACTAGCGCAACGTAAATAATAAAAACAACGTCAATGGATGAACTTAAGTGAATTATAAATTATGATAAGAAACATAATTTATTTAAATATTTTTGCTTCTGACTCTACTTCTTTTTTCACATAGCACTTGACCCGCTTTACACTGAGAGAAATAAAATGTTCAGTCAACCAATTTCTAGTTGACTCAATAGTTTTCGGTGTTGAATCAACTACAACTTGGTTGACTGATTATTTCTCTCAGTGTAGAAAAAATTCTTTCGCAGGAGACAGACGTGGCTGGAACACACTTTTTTTTTACCAATTCAAAAACTCCTAGATAAACTTTTTCACGGTCTCTCCCCCACAACAATGGGTCCTTTACTAAAATAAACAATCTTAAACTATGAGCTAATTGAAACTTGTAGATTTACTAATTATGAAGAATGATTTTGTATTATCAAGCTTTACGTATGCAGTAATACATATATTATACTTATGTCTTCATAGCTAAGCTCAGACGCTAGAAATTATAATTAAGCATGAAAATAAATAATACTCTCAGGATTGAATTCTTTGGTAAAAGTTATTTTACCATTTATACACAATATAATGTATGTTAGTAAATAATTAACGTAGTAATGTAAAACTCTTTTTACATCTAAACAATAATCCAATTTCAAAAATTAACTTCTCCTCCTTAATGAAAATCGCCAATCCAAGAATATAAATACATATGACTATTCAGATAATATAAAATAGAAACATTTTTATATAACAAAGTATAGATTAATTCACTTCATTGCTTGATTCTAATGATTATTAAATGATTGTCTTTTAATAATGTTTAAAATTTCCTTTACTATATTTCTCTTTTCATCATAGGTCTAATCCTCAGCCTTAAAGTTCCTGATAATACGTCACATAAGGTGTAAGTTAACTGCATTCAATATCCTCGTTATGGAATTCTTCTATTACAGTAAAAACGTCTCCTATATGTATTTTTCTCCGTCTATAAATCCAATTCCATTTATTTTATACGTAACATTAAGATAATTCCATCTTAGTAATCAATTTAATCCAATATATGAGTTTCACACGTATTACGACTTCACAAAAACACGCAGATGATGATATCAACTTGTAAAATTAAGTATGTATTATTTCTATACCACAATTTCTATATTAATTCTTCTTTATTTCAAAATTCTCGTCTCATTCAATATTTTTCTACCTTCCATGTCAAAATTTACAAATCATCTATTTTTGT
The DNA here is from genome assembly GCA_963170755.1 of Amphimallon solstitiale. Taxonomy (NCBI): domain Eukaryota; kingdom Metazoa; phylum Arthropoda; class Insecta; order Coleoptera; family Scarabaeidae; genus Amphimallon; species Amphimallon solstitiale. Next base: position 216,306,493 of record OY720675.1, on the reverse strand, counting down.
TTATAAGTAACCAGGATATTTTTCTTAGTTTCCATATACGTATTTAATTTTTCATATAATAATAACATTTTTTTGTATAGTAATTTAAGTTGCCTATCTTATCTTGACAATATTTCTAACATTAAGATTTTTTTTAAAATCTTTCATTAAGAAGTGAGATTACAATAAATTTAGTTACTATCTAACAGTTTATACATTTCATTACTATTCTAATAAAATTCTTCTATCCTATATACGAATGATCTTTCATTTGTATGTATAACATAAATTAATTTTCTTGAGACGTTAATTTTTTTTTATACTATTTATATTGACAATTTAAATCATTATAATATATGGATGAGAACCGCTCTACTGTTTGTTGTATTGTCTTATCATCGTGTTAAACTCTCTTGTACTATAATTTAATTTTTTATAATCTGTATAATATGGTGATTATTGGTTGTTAGTTTAGAAATATTATTGTAAAATCCTAAATCAGTCTGCCTATAGCTTTCTCATAAATTTACGGATTTACAATTAATATTTCAAGCGGTGAAGAATACTGTGTTACAAAACAAAGCAAAAATACTGCTAATCTTTAGAAGTTACAAGTAGTTCTTCACTAACTATTCCTACGAACTAGTTCTTCCATGCTGATTGATTGATTGAATTAGTTCGCATGAACTAGTTCATCGATTCGAACTATTATGCCCATCACTAATGCCTATTCACGTGGTGGATTTTTAGACATTGAAAGAAAGTTTACAGTTCAATAAATAGGTAAGTTGTTTATTTTTGAAATCAATAATTATTGCTTTACAAAACAACTTAATAAATACAAACAGTAATGTATCTAATTTCAAAATCAATCTTCTCGTTTATAATGATTAGGGAGCGGAATCGAGCCTGACTCATCGCCCATGGGCGCGCTATTGAAATGTTGTATTTTTAAAGAGGTTTTAATTTTATTTATATAACTGAATAACAAGTGGCTGGTGATTATAAAATACAAAATACCCTACTATTTGTTCATTTTCTCTTCTGTAAGACTTGTTCTCTTTGAATTAAGTACATCCTTGTAGATAGAAAACGTCTTTTCTACATCGCAACTGGTTATATTTACGTAATGGAAATATTCTTTTATTTCAGCGTATTTAGCATACACAATTGCCGCAATGTTATTAAACCTGGATTTCTATTAAAAACTGCGTCTAAGTCACTTGGAATTATTAATAGCCACATCTAATGTGGTTAATCCATTTTTACTTTCTTATACGTAGTATAAGGAAGTAATGTGAAATTTTCGACTTCAAGATTTTTGCATATGTCCACGTTTTGAAGTCGCCTGATACCGAAAAAGATGTTTTTAAAAAATGTCTGTGTGTCTCTATGTGACCACGATAACCGCTGTAGATATCAATTCCAAATTTTGTATTTACGTGTCTAATCTCCCTCTTGAGATCTGAGTAGTTTTTCAGTAAAATCGGTAGACCGGAAGTAGCAGTTTACTTCAGTGAAAAAATTAAATTTTGCCAATATTTCGTCAACTACTAAATTTAAACAAATTTATAAAGAATTCATATGTACTTGAAATTAAGATTGAGAACAATTTTATTTAAAAAGTTTTTCTAAGCTGCTACCGGAGGTAGGTCTTTTACTCCTATCGAAAATCAGTTTTTTGCGAATATTTCGCATGTCATGCTTTTTAGACAGGTACGTTACGGGTATAAAAGTATTTAAAACGTAATTTTCAATATTTTTTGCATAAAAACAATTTCAAAATTCAGACCGGAATTACCACTTTTACTCTTATCGATTAGCGATTTTTTGCGAATATGTCGTAAATTATGCATTCTATATTTATTTATCAAGAATACAAAAGTATTTAGTGCTAGATTTGCAATATTTTTTGAATATATGAAATTTCAAAATTCGGACCGGAAGTAACACTTTTACTCTTAGGAAGTAGTCCTTTTTTCGAATATCTTGCTAAGTATGCATTCTATAGCGATTTATTAAGAGAACAGAAGTACTTAGAATAGGATTTTTAATAATTTTTGTGTAAAAAAAATATAGTGTAGTTTGAAACGCTCATACGTATAAGAAAGTCGTGTGGTGGCCACACCTCATTTTTTAATTTGAGATTCGATTTTCAAAATATATCATTAGTTTAGGCAAATTTCCAAAGTGTTCCTGAAAGAATAGCAACTGATTTTTTAAATTTGGGATTTGTGTTAGTTCCTTGCACTCAGAAATACTTCGGGCATCGTCATTTAAACATGTAACGAAATTTTGTAAACTATCGAAATTCTCTGCATGAAAACTATTTCTGTGTATGTTTTAGCAAAGCTAAGTGACGATATTTTACAGACTTTGCAATAAATTTCGGAATCACTGACAATTAATTTTTATCTCAGAAAAAGTAACATAAACAACGTTCTAGATCTAAATAAATGATAACGATAACTAAAAATGTACGCGTATGTTATTGAAACATACATATTATATTGCGAAATATAAGGTAAATATAATAAATTTTAAAAACTCGTCACCCTTGTACCTACGCCGATGAAGAAAGGATTTTATTCATAAAATTCCTTATTTTATGGCAGTTTTTTCTCTGATTCTCGGGCGTAAACAGATGTTGCAGTTCGCCCTATGAATTAGTGCTACCTATTCAGATATAATGTAAACAACACGCAGTTGTTTACATTATTTCTTTTCACGGTTGTGGCTCCGTGGTAGTTTAGCTCGCTCGATTCCGCTCCCTAATAATGATACCGTGGTTATACAAACTACTTGAGTTATGTTCTTGTACAACAGATTAAAATTTATGATGCTAACTGAATTGTAATTATAGAAAAAATGAAAACTAATGAAGAAGTCCATACAACTTTGTATTAATTCGATAATAACGGTGTAAACGAGATCCTTTTGGAAGTAACTGGATTTAGAAATACGTTTCGGCTCATTCGTAAATGCTCTGCTGTTGTCGTGGATGTTCGTGACAATCTCGGCAAATAGATGGATCAGCTGTTTTACAAACATAACGAAGTGGAAAAAGGACGCCTTAGTTCAAATTTTCAATATCAATATCAAATTTTTGAATGTATCGTGAAAACAGGAACTTCTTTCGTGTGTAGAATCTTTATTTATTTAGCAGTTTATACTGTTAACTTCAGAATAAATACGCGCACTTTTTATTCTTATTCCCTTATTTTCAAGCGGTATCTATTAACGACAAATAACGTTATCATAAGAAGGCTGATTTTAAGCAGTGTTTACAACTATGGCTACCCAAAAAGTTTCTCTATGGAAAAAATCATCGTTTTCTTATTGTCTGTTGGGGTAATCCTGTAAATTGGAACGATTGCTGTATATGCAACATAGCATAAATCAAAATTAAATAAAGTTAAATTGACCTCTCCAGTTTTAATTTTCTTTTTTGTTATTACTGTGTTTAATGGTCATGTACACGCACGTACAATTTTAATGTCATATTTGTGATCAATAATAAAGTATTCTTATTATTATTTAAAGATTCTTATTAGTCCAGGATTTTTAGTTATTCGCTCCGCAAAAAATCCTAATAATTGATTTTTTGATTGGATTATGTCAGAGGGTGTCGCCTAGGTAAAAAACTAAATTTTTGTCATCTAAAACCGCGAGCGTTAGCCGCCATCTTGAATAACGCGTTTTTGCAAATATCTCGAAAACGGTGAGTTTTACGTAAAAAATTGTAAGGATCTTCTTTGTAGAAGATAACATTTCCCGTCTATTTTGTTTGAAACTTTTTCCCCTATTGTAAATATTTGCCGAGATATAGTCGATTGAAGAAGAGGATTTTTTGATTTTGGAAAATATCTCGATAATTTTTGGAAATACGAAAAAAAATGTGATTACCGAGGTTGTAGAGCATAATATTTTCTACAATTTTTATATGAAACATTTTTTTGTTCAATCGATAATTGCTGAGTTATAGCGCATTGAAAGTTGCTGTCAGGTCTAGGAAAACAGCGATTATTGGTAATACGTTGCTCTAGCATGCCAAGAAAAAGTGCAATCGAAGAATTTTATAATAGAGACGCTAAAAATAATATTTGTCATGTTACCGTTTTCTTGCAAAAAGGCGTTTTTCAAGAAGGCGGCTAACGCTCGCGGTTTTGGACTTCATAAATTTGGTTTTATACTTAGGGGACAGCCTCTGATATAATCCAATCGAAAAATCAATTATTAGGATTTTTTGCGGAGCGAACCCCGTTTTTGGTGCTAAAATTCCTGGACTATATCGCAAGTTATATGGATTGGTACTTTTTTTCCGAATATTCAGGGTTGTGTGTGTTAATTACATTTCTTACGTGTTTTATATTGACGGGCACCTTTATTTGGGCAAACATTGTCTTTACTCTTGAATATGCAACGAAAGTTATTTTGAAAATATGTATATATACAATTATAGGTAAACAAATTTAATCTGTTAAAATAGGTTTACAGAAACTAGTAAAATGAGCTCAACTGTGCAAAAGTATTATCATTTTCTGAAATTCATATTATTTATAAGTGTTTTTTTTAGCTTATGGAACAATTTCGATTATTTCATTTCGTTTTGTTTTGTAGTATATAGGTGTGTTCATTTGATGTAATAAACAAAAAAGCATTTTGTTCTATCTAATGGAAATCTTAATGTATTGGTTGTATCTATTACAGTTTAAACCGATGTTATTCATGCTCGGTTATTAACGTTTATATTAACGATGCAGTTGCAACCGTTTTTCCCGGTATTCTACGCCATTAAAATATAATGCTCCACAACTGGAGTGTAACTAGTGCAATTACTCACCTAGGTAGCAATTAAAAATGTTAACTCTAAATATTTATGTTACCGATTTTATTAAGACCAAAAGCGTTTACGTAATACTTCGAATAAATTTGAACATCGCATTAGTCATAGTCTGTGGTCATAGTTTATATCTTTTTAACGTGCCCGCATCAGGTATAAGTCAAGAGGACTCAGTCGAGAACACATTTCCTGATTTAATAATTGATAAGAGTTCGCGGAGAATGCTAAGGAAATAGGAAAAGGAGACTCGATAAAATCGGAAGATATTGAAAAATTGATTTACGTAGATGACGTGCCCATCGCCAAGAATAAAGTTGATTTCGTCTAGTATATTTATGAATCTGCTCGTCTATATGTACATATTTACTTATTGAATACACTAGAGTATTAGTGGAATATATTAAAATACTAGTAGTCGTAAAAGATCAACACACAGCTGAAAATATGCTAGTGTGCTCTGACTGAGTATCCCATATTATCCTTTCATGTCAGGATAACACGTGTCAGGATATGTTTATTCGTTGTTCGCTGAAAATTGAATTTTATTTTCCCAAGTATGGGATTTTTATCTTTCCTGGAAAGTGTCGAATATAGAAGTTCATTTCACCGCACGTGGCAATTGTGGAATAGTGAGAAATGCATTTCTAGATTTTTCTTAATTTAAATTTTAAACGTTACAGCTATAGTTTTCATCTTTTGTAACCCGAAATAACGAAACACGTTCGGTATATTAAGGATTAAGACTGCTTCTAAATTGAAGAATTCCGTATGTGAATGACTTACTTTCATTATTATAAATATATCGTAAAATAAAAAAGTTATTAGAAAAGTATACGTTTTAAATTCACCCAATCTTTAAAGATTTTTTACATACATTAGAATGTTTGAACAATTTTGCTTCAAATTTCAATTGTACGAGGGTGATCTGAAAAGTGTGGTAAATAATACAGAGATGGCACCACAATGTGTGTCATTTATGAAATTTATAGCCTTTAATTTGACAGTTGTGAAAATTTGAGCCAAATATATAGCTGCTATATAACTAACAGTTAACTTGTCCGCCATTTTGGAGGTAAATGTCAGTTGTTTGTATATGTAGAGGTGTTCTAATTTACGATTTTTTGTGTACAAAATGTACTAATTGCACCAATCAGATATCAAAAAGTTTTATGCTGTACAAGCAGGTAATTTGTTTATAACTCCATACTACTCCTCAAAAAATAAAATAAAATGACATAACCCCATATTTGTTGAGTAATTTTTTTAGTTTTCATTATCATTTGCCCTTTTCATATATCGACTCTATGCAAATGTGATTGTACGTTCAATTATTAGTCAAATCGAAGTTCTATTCAACATTTGTTATTAGCATAGTTGTTTACCGCCTTAAGATTATCTCCAAAATGGCGGAAGGGCTTTATATTGTAGCTGTAGCCAAACACGTTGCGTCATTTGAATTGTACAGTTATAAACAATAAACGAATTATTCGTGTTGTGATTAAACACTTTCATATGGACCGGAAAATACCAAACGAGATCAACAAGGGTTAGATCGTGTTCATGGCGAATCTGTACCATCACTTAAGACAGTTTGTTTTTGAGTGAATGAATATAAACGTCGTTGTAGGAGCCACCGAAGATGAATCATCATGAAGGTTGATGAAACCTGGATGAACCATTACACACCCGAAACAAAAATTTAATCAAAACGTTTAGTAACTTACAAATCGGTATTTCTGTCACGGTTACTGTTTCTAAGTTTGAGAGGGGTTCCTTGGATTCTCGGAACATTTTGGGCAAAATAAGTGAAGTTAAGAATGGGGTATACAAAATAGGAACTAGTGAAGGAATTACAAAAATCTGGTTTTCGTGACCAGGAAATATTTAAAGGCGAAAGTCCACGGCCCTCCTTCGAAAAAGTATTCCAAAACAATCTAAATTTGGTGGATAAGGTGTTCGAAAATACGCCTGCAAGCCAAACAAAAATCAATGTTTGACAAAGAAATGTGCGTATACAAAAAATGGCACATTTTTTCGTCAAAATATCACACTAGTGTATGACGTACAAATAAATGAATAAATTAATACTTATCCTTTAAATTGTTATTACGTTATTAACACAAATTTATAGTTGTCTGCGCATTTAGTTTGGTCTAAAAAAAACTTAATTTTGAACAAACAGTAATTTATACTAGTGCAAGAGGCTGAGGCATATTATAACATTAGTTAAAATAGTAATGACTGTCACTTCAAAAAATGCCTGGCATTTTGTAATATGTCCGATTTTCTTTATCTTATTATAATTCTTTGAAAACTTATACCTATTCATATAATAGTCAATTATTACACGGAAAATAATAATACAACTAATAAAAATTAAATTATTATTCATTCTCTTACACCTACGAGCCCTAACAACTTAATGTTCGGACGATCATTTATTACATGACTGAAAACGAAGTCACATCACCTTTGGCCTTTAGAACAGCTTGTACTCTGGCTTGCATGGATTTCACAAGCAACCTGCAATAATCTGGTGTAAAGGATTCCCAAATTTCGGAGAGTGTTATCTTTAATTCTCTTATTGTTCGTTGAGGATTAAGTAACTTTTCGTGCGGTGCACAAGGTCTCAATAACATTGAGATCTGGACTTCTTGAAGGCCAGGCTAAAAGTTTCAAGTCATGTTTTTGAAACCATTTTTTGTTGATTTTGCCGTATTTGATGATGCCCCATCTTGTTGAAAAATGTAGTCTCTGTTGGGACAAAGCTCTTCTACACTAGGAATGAGACTATTATTCAAAATTTGTTAATATTTATAGACATTAACAATTCCATCTATTATATCAATCTTTTTTACACCCTTTCCAGACATACACCCACAAATCATCACACCCTTGGCACATTTCACAGTCCTTTTTAAACAGTCCTTATTAAGAGCTTCAGTTTTATTCTGAATAATATGTTTCCCCAGTGACTCGTCGCTAAATATGACTTTAGACCAGTCATCAAATCGCTTCATACTCGTATATTAATATTTTTCAATTATACCTTATAACAATCGAGTCCTGATTTGTGGATTCACTGCCTGCAACATTCTCGCAAAATTTTCACACCAGTTTTATCATTAATAATGTCTCCTACAGTGGATTTCGCCAAGTTAATTGTTTTCCCAATCCACTCATGCTTTTCCCTTCATTGTACTGCTTCACCACAATTTCCCGATTTTTCTTGGAAGTGGCTTTACCACGACCCATTTTTAATAGCACAGATTGAGTACAATCATAAATGAACGCCTACGAGAGTGATAAATGTAAAATCTGTCATAACAATCGTAGCCACTCTAGTATTTTATAATATATAAAAGCCGAGTCGCCAGTGGTTACCAAACGACCGTCAAAATCGACGAAAATTGGTTACGTGGGAGGGAAGAACTCCTCTCTGGATACGCGAAATTGAAAGCTGGCCTTTGTCATGGGTATACGGGCGACATTGAATTTCCGGTCGACGGAGAGATTATCTTCCCAAGTGGAGCGGTTGTAAAGATACGGGCTTTTAAAGAGGAGCGTGCATTCGATGTTTTAACAGAAAAATGGCTTACGTCATGACGATTCACGTGACGATCAAAAAATCCCGAGAAACATCAATCTGACAGGCGAACTGAGTTGTATCCACACATTCGCTTTTAAGACTGAAATACGAAATTTTGAAGATTTCGAGGGCTCAACAAGACTCGGAGTCTTAAGGAACCGGCTTTTTGGCACCCTTTAAATGCTTATTTCGAGTCGACAGTAGCACGCAATCGAAGGTACCGACAAATTAAAGTTCGTTTGCAGGTGGATTGGGTCAGAAAAATGGCCGTTTAAACGTGCACTGATGTCAATGCATTCCGGACGGGTGAAAAATAAATATCAAAATCTCATGTGCACTGCCGATCAATACATAACGGTCCCGCTTGATTTAATATTTTCATCCATACAGGGGTCGATTAATATTCTAACAATGATTTGAATTAAAATACGATAATACCAGAACGTGTATTTGCTTAAAGGGGAAAAGGAGGATTGCTTTCGACATTTATGTGCCCCTACTACGAAATAATTTTATTTAAACGATTACGCAAACGTGCACAATGGGCGGAGCTGGCTGAAATCAATTTCTTTCTCTTCTGATTAAAAGTAAAATTAGGCACTTGGGAGTTTTTACGGTCGCCCATCACTAATTCAAATGTCAAAATAAAACAAAATGGCCGAAGGATTTTTTGAAAATTGACGTATGAATGTGAAATTTTGGATACGGGGGTGTCTTAGGTCGCCAATCACTAATCCAACGTCAAAATATCAAACAAACAAAAAACAAAATGGCAGAAGAGTTTTTTGAAAATTGACGTATGAACGTGAAATTTTAGATACGTCTTGGGTCACCGATCACGAATCCAAAGTCAAAATGTCAAAAAAAAAACAAAATGTCAAAAAAAAACAAAATGGCGGAAGAGTTTCTTGAAAATGTTATAATATATAAAAGCCAATTGTCGCGCTCTTTTTAACATGAACGATTAATACGGCACAGCTATACCCCAAAATTGACGAATTGGAGCGACACTTTTCTGAGAACCTGCCCCATCTACGGTGGGAACGAAAGTGTCACGTGACAGGGACTACGGTCCCATGTGCCTTAGGCTATTTTTCACGTCTCCGAAGAGAGAACGAGGGCCCGAAAGGAGTTTTTGAAAATTTTCGTACGTGCAGAAAAAGACTGTGCATCATAGCATTTTGCCATAAGACCTACGTTTAGAATATTTTATCGTGGACTAGGTTCGATTTTAAAATAGCGGTAAGGCCGACAAATAAAGAGATTACGAAGGAAAAGTGCATTTTTAATTGAAATGTGGTACCTTTCAGATACGTATTAGTGTTATTATTATCCATTGTTACCATTTCTTTTCTATATAAATATATGTGCAATGCCGACGGATATGATTAAGTAAACTTAAAGTGTATTATCGCACGTAAGTACAGTTTTAAAATTTACTAAAACATACACATAATCTGACATTAGCTCAAACCAGTGACCTATGGCAATGAAATAAGCCTATTACTATTATTATATACTATTCTATACCAACATTTTATTTAAAACTTGTAATGGGCATGCATTGTTCACAAATTTGCATCATAACACAGCTCAAAAGGTATGTCAAAAGATGTATGACTATTATTAAATATTACAGCCCAGAAATGACGTTTGTGGGCCATGATATTTGACAGGTCAAATTATGCAAAACTAAAATAAATCTGGTATTACTTTTTTAATAATGATTTAGTCCTTTCATTGTGTAAAACTAGTAACACTATGAAACTTTTAGTGTCAAGTCTTAGTATTACGCTAAATAGCATCTAAATTTTAAAGTTCAACAACGAAAAGTCAGACGTTAAGATGCTTTAAATTGCCGTTCCACCTGTCACCGTGACAGTAGTTCGTGGACAAAAATATACGTCTATACAAGGTGTGCCAAAAGTATAGAAAATCAAAATTGCTTTTTTTGACGTTTTACAGGGAACTGTAATAAAACTGTAATCGGACGCGAAAGGCGATTCAAGCTCGAAGAGATTGATGGACAACTAGTTAATAAAAATAAAGTCGTCGGAATATTAAGTTGTCAGTGTCATTTACTAGTATTTTCATTTTTTCATTTTAAAACTTATACTTTTTAAAAAAGAAATGTTATGTTTTGTCAGAAATTATTTGAAATTGTGTATTCACCAAATCAGAAATAAAAATTAATAGTTAACGATTTTCGGTATTTACAAAAATTATTAACTATTAAAATTGGTATCGTCAGAATATTAATTAAATTGTTAGAACTCGTATAAGCTCTAGTATTTTAGGTAACAAAAATATGTCACAGTACATCGCATTGAATTTCTTACATCTCTTCAATTTCCAATGGAGTATACAAAAGCATGCAGCGCACAATTCTATACATCTGGGCCACTTAATTAAGACACCATCTATTTATGACGGGGTTATTACATTTAAAATACCGGACGTTCTCGTTCATGAGCGTTTTTCAGAATTGCACTTTTACTATTGACTTTTATGTACGACTATAAATCAGAATATAAAATATATTATACGGCAGGCTTTGTTGAGGTTATTTAAGGTTTTCATATAAACTTAATTACTCTGTAAAGTAAAATTAAATTTTGATTCGCTTGGTTGGATTCTTTCAAATTCTAAATTTTGATGTTAATTTCTATGGTTATCAATGAACGGAATATGGGAAGAAAATTAGAAAGATTACTTTTGTTGTTGTTGTTATATTTCACCTGATTATTGTAGTTGCCGAAATACCAAAAATGAGCTTAATCGAAATATCGTATTTCATGTAATAATAATATTTTTGTCATAAGTTCGGAAGTGAACATAAAAAACAAACTTATAAACATCAACATATCAAATATTACAAATAATCAAATCAATAAAATTACAGACATTAATGTAAGTATTTGTTTACGCTATAAAAACAGTTTTCATGTAAATACTATTTTAATTTACGCTTGAAAATCACGGATGACCCAGTGCTTTTTAAATAATCCGGAAGCCTGTTGTAGAAAATAATAGCTCTGTATCGAGGGCTCCCCTCAAAATAACAGGTCCGATGAAGGGGTACTAGCAGATCCAGTGATGAGCGAGTCGTCATCGGTACAGATATGTGGACTCATTCTTTTTAAACCAAGTCAAGACTTCCAACATATACAAAGAGAACAAGGGTAACAAACGTAATTTTCGTAAAAGCGCGCGACAATATGTCGCAGATGACACACCCAAAACGCACCTAATAACACGTTTCTGCATAAAGAAGACTCCCTAGAATGGGGCGAGGAACCCCAGAAGGCCAACCCGTATCTCAATCTAGATTCAATGTTCGCAAAATAAAATGATCTCACCAATTCAAGACTTACAATACTCTTCAGTCTCCTAAAGCAGTATAATACTGACCATAGTTTACTCTCAACATGTCGGCATTGTGGCCCCCAGTCAAGAGCAGGATCCATGACTAGTCCCAAGGACCCCACCTGACTACACTTAGGTAGAGTTCCCCCCGATATGGAACATAAAGGCTACAAGGTACGCCAGGAAATAACTTGAACTGTAAAATATTAGTTTTCTGGCCGTTCAGAGGAAGACCCTTGCCGTCGCATCATCTATCTATGCCAGTAACAGCAACCTTCATTGCCCGAGACATGTTATCAAGCTAACGCTGAGAGACATTGCAGCATGCATCATCGGCATATTGAAAAATCGTACAATATTTCATTGATTCATACAAATCATTTACATATATTATGAAGAGAGTTGCGCCGAGGAAGGAACCCTGAGGTACTCCACAAAACAAGTTCATAGGCGATGAAGTGAATAACCCCAAAACATTATCTACCTGGTCGGTCACATGCACGCTAGACGTTCGCATAGTAGGAAAAGATGTCAATAAGTCGTATGTAACACCCAGAATACCCAAAGCATATAATTTATTTAATAAGATAGAGTCATCCGAATGTTGAAAGCCTTACTCAAGTCAAAGAAAATACTTCCGACCTTCATTATTTTGTCTAGTTCATTGACATAGTTTAAACTCAGATGTAAAGCATCTTGGGTGGACCTACCAGGAATAAATCCAAACCCTGAAGAGCAAATAAAATTATTATTTGTCAAGTACTGAACTAACCTTACGTTAACAGACTTTTCAAAAACTTTGAGAAAGCAGATGTTAAAGAAATTGGTCTCTAGTTTTCGACACTCCTACGATTACCCTTCTTATGCACGGGTATTATTTTAGATGTCTTTAAGGAATTTGGAAATACACCCTCACAAAAACATTGATTCACTATATCAGCAAGAGGTGTGATTAATAACTAACTTCTCATATAATGTTTTTTTTTATTCTAAAAGTATCAACGGGCCTTAAATAGAAACTTTTATTAACTGTACCAAGGAGCTAATTCGAGTAGCGTTAGGTTTATCAACAGAAGAAAAATATTTCTTAAATAAATCAGCAACCAGTCTAGGATTATCAATGATTCTACTCGCGGAAACATAAAACTTATTCTCATTGGAGCGATGATCTTCCGAAACACTTCAATTTTCCAGGAGGTTTTAGTTTTATTATTCGACCTCTTTATTAAATTGTCAAAATATTGTTTTTTGGCTGCCTCAACACATTCTTGATAATCCAGTTTTTTCGACTATAGAGTGGAAGTAATTCAGAAGCATTCGAAATTTTATGCAGATCATACAAACTCAAAACATCCTGAGCGTGTTTTCTCAAAATCTTCACAGTACCAAGGTAATCGACTAATTATTATTTATTCTAGTTTTATTCAAAGGAAAGCACAAATCAAAATTAAACAAAAAAGTTTGTGAAATATCTCATACTTGTTATTAGGTCCTGCACAAAGAGCCAAATCGGCCCAGACTTCCCTACTCATCATCTGAAATCGTACGATATTTTCCAAATTAAAGAAACGGTGAAAGGTGTATTTATTGGTGTTAATTTCTGTTGTTATAGTGAAGGGCCGAAAATGGTGATCAGAAATCAGGGATTCACCATTCATACACAAAGTGAACCGAGAGTCACATCGAAAAACATATTATCAATAATTGTAATGGAGGTCTGAGTAACCCGCGTCGGGGAATCTACAAGAGGTCCCAGCCCAAAAGAGAAAAACAAATTCAGCAGGCTGCGTGACTCAGTGGTATCCCGCCCCAAGTCAACATTAAAGTCTCCACAAATTTGTGCAGAGCTATGCTACTGAAAATTGCATTCAAGTGTTCATATAACCCTCCAACAAACTCAATTACATTTCTCGAGGGTGATCGATAAACACAAACTACAATAAACCTTAATTCACCAAGCTTAAACCGTGTACAAAAATACTTAAATATTCCATGCTGGAAATTTTAGAAATTAATCCCTTAAACGCCTATAATTTCGTATGTTTTCAGGTTATAATAAGAAGCAACTCTTCTTATTATAATATATCTTATTTTTACTAAGAAATCAAACCTGGAATAACAAATCATAATAGTATATTATGCAATGAGCATTTAATGATAGCTATTAAGACACGAGTAAGAAAATTACAATACTCGGCTTCGCCTCGTATTATAATGAATACGAGTGTCTTAATAGCCATTAAATGCGAGTTGCATACACTATTTTTTCTACGACCCATAATAAAACATTTTTTGAACATTCCATTTCATAAATTGAGGTTAAATTTTTCCATGCACCTTTGCGAATTTAGCTGGTAATAAATTGTTCGTGGTTACTAAGGCTTGTTCCATAATTTCTGGTGGACTCAAATTTTACATTTCACTGGCATTATCCCTCATTTTTACCGTTTATATTTTCAAAAAAGCACACATTTTAAGTACTTACTTGTAAATTGCAGAGAACTGTCACATTTATTTAATTTGGATATATGTTAGATATGCAGTCGCCATATTGAATATTGTTTGAATATTGGAATGTGGCATTCCTATTGAATATAAACTTGTATCGTAATGAAAAATATGTATTCCTATTGGATATAAACTTGTATCATAATGAAAATCTGTATCGTGATGGACATCATTAAAGTACAGGTTCGGCATATCTAATAATACCATTAAAGTATGGGAGTAGAAAAAATATATTTTATTTCTCTTTAACTTTCGAAACTTTGGAAATGCTTATTTAAAAAGATCTATGTTATGCTGTAGTTCTTCAAATCGATCTTAAAATGCTTATTCAAATAAAGTGATTATAATCACATTTGTTTCCGTACAGATTCACATGATCATTTACAAAACAATAAAATGTATATAGGTCATCCTTAATTTAGGTTCCGTGTAATATTAGAAGAACAGTCGTAACAATGGCAAATCGAGAGTGTTGAATTACAAGTTTACTTCAATGTAACACATTTTTAACACTGTGTTTTGTAATAAATGTGGGAATGACAAGACATGTATTACCATAGTACAGTAGGATCGAATTACAATAGGAGCATATATACGCATTAAAGATTGCACCATAATGTTCGTTTTGGCGGCTATAAAATATTCTTTCTGTATGCGAACAGGGTGATAAGGTGTAAGAAGTTCTATATTGTTCACTATCCTGTGCGCATATAATATATATTGTTATATTCTTCCTTCGTAATAATATAATATAAGGGAATTTATTTTTATTTTGATATATTGCCACAAGTTGAGCGTCAAATGTTGTACACCAAGAAATGCGCAATATATATTCACTATTAATTATACTTTGCTGCAAATGTGAAATAATTTATAACAGAATTTTTGTGTACAGTTTTATATCAAACTATAACTTCAATGTTTGTTTTTTCATGAGAGTTTTTAAAATAAAATTGTTATTATGTTTATATAGGAAAAAAATACTTATGCGTTTTCCCTCTAAAATTCTAATACTCCTGTTAGAAAGCTGTGCCGAAGCAATTATATTTCGAATGAGTTTAATCAAAGAAAAATATAATATTTAGATACATACAAGCTTCTTTATTAATCAAAAGCTTTACCTGTATTACAAGGATGCGTCTCACCTTTTAAATAGTTGCGAAATATTTATAAAGTATTGTTCTTTGAAATGATATAAGTTGAATAAATTATATTCATATATTGAAGAAAATTAGTAAATAACCCTTTGGATTTTATCGTAAACTGACAGTTTTTAAAATTATAAAATCTCGTTTAGTAGAAATTCCTTTATATTTATATTTTTGGGACATACCACGGTGCACTAACTATTAAGCGTAACGCGATATTAGAATAGCTTGCTGTTCCCAAAATTTGTATACCGTACGTACATATAGGCTTAGTATGGCTTTGTACACTAGGAGTTTCTTGCTAACTGACAACTTTGATTTTCCACCTAACATAAAGTGGTACTTACTGAGTTGTATTCCAAGTTGTTTCCTTTTTGTAAATATATGCTTCCGCCAATTGAACTTCCTGTCCAGGTGCATGCCAAGGTATTTGACAGAGTCAGCATGTTTCAATTGTTGACCATTTAATGTTACTGCCGGACAGTCTTTCTTTTTTTGTTGTGAATGTTATGTGGATTGATTTATTTTCATTAGCTTTTATTCTGCAATCTTCCAACCATTCTTGGATTGCATTAATGTGTCGTTGTAAATGTGCTGAGGCTGTGTCCGGGTCTCGATGCTGTATCATTGGCAAAAGTAGCGTATAGTTGTCATTTTGGTCTTAGGCATTTCAGCTGTATATATTAAATATAAAGAGGGAACGAGGACACTACCCTGGGGTACTCCAGACAATATTGGATGTAACTTCGAAATTTCGTTGCGATGTTCGACAAAATAGTATCTTCTGGTTAAGTAGGATTTTAGAACATCGTATATCTGATGCGGAAATACTTTCTTGAGTTTGTAACACAGACCGTCATGCCAGACTTTATCAAATGTCTGTGTAAAATCTAAAACACAGCTGAGCAATACCTATTTCTGTTCAAAACCTGATTTACTTGATTGACTACCCTATGAATTTCTTCTATAGTACCATGATAAAACCGAATTGGTGATCAGAGATTATTTTAACTTAGACATAATAGGCAAAAGTCTAATCGGCCTGTAGAAGGTAACTTGCTCCATCGGTTTTCCAGGTTTTTGAATCAGAATTATTTGAGCAGTTTTCTACAGACTAGGGAAGTGTCCGATACTCATAATTGCATTAAATATCTGAGTAATCGCTTTAATAGCTTTTTCAGGCAACTCTTGTGAGACCTTAACAGTAATTAGGTCGAAACCAGGTGCTTTCTTTGGGCTGATTTCATTCTTTATAGCTTGTTTGACTTCTAGTTGGGTGATATTCTTTATAGGTAAGGTCATTTGGTGTGATGCGTCAAGACTTTTCTTAATTGTCCTTCCTAGTTCTATAGCTGTTTTGTTAGAAAAAGGCTTGAAGACTTTAGATAAATATTCAGAAAATGTATCCACTTTCTCTTTATTTGTTTTTGCCAACTATTCAACGAGACCTACAAGTGCCATCAGTGAAGAGTGAAATTTCAAATCTTTGTTTGAAACGCTTTAAACCTACTAATTTGGTAACTATATTTAGTTAGTGAATATAGCTTAATCTTCGTATTAGAAAAGGCTTTTTTTTTGCTTTTTTTTGATAGGATATTTGTATAGATGATATATAGGGGAATATTCATTGGAATTGCTTCCCTCAATGCTCACTAAAATACAAAAAAATACTTATTGTCTTATGCTATGACAGATTGTATGAAGAAAAAATTTGTGTTGCTCAAATAGTCGACGCATATGCAATTTAGATCAAACACGCATTTATCTATAAAACAGGATCTGTATATGCTAGAGAATTGTCTATTATTTCTGATAATAAATGCTAGTGTTCGAAAGGAGGAAGCAGTTGGGGTATTATAAATATGGTCCACGTAATTCAGATTAGAGTCAAATGCTCCTTTAGAGTGTTACAACGCGCAAAAAATCAGTGTCTATCTTATAATGAAGATACTGATTTACGTGTCAAGAATAATTCGTTGGACTAATTCATTGACATAATTAATGTGAGAGTATTATAACAAAATTAAGACTGCAGGATGTAAGGTTGTTTATGAATGTATTTACTCAGTTATCATCTGCAAAAAGCCATTTATTTATTACATATTAACTTCCATGAATCATTCATAAATTTGCTACCTCGAGGAACGCTAGAGGAAGAAGTAAATTGTTTTTAAAAAAAACTGAGCATTCTTGAAAATGCATTGTTTGGTGTGCACTGTGGGCTGCAAGAATCCGTATTGTTGAGGACGACACTGCAATGCTTCAGCTGTAATTGTGTAAGCTCTTAGGGGATGCTAATTAAACTGTGGTTCAATAGAACACTCACTTTAAAAGAAATTTTATAGTGGTGCTATTTCTGACAGGCACACCATAGATTAGATACCTGCTGCGGTTCACACCTAAATGTGAACATTAAATACCTCATTTCTAAAATAGAGCCGTATTTATGAGAAAAATATGAAAAACTTCGATACTGGAATGGTATCATGTCAGAGGAGTCACGCATGGTATTTGATCGACATCATATTTCTCATATAACTGATCTCTACATGTACACTGATAGCAATAAAATTCGATTTGTTTTAATCTACTGCGGTTTATTCATACAATAAATCCTAACGTTGTATTAGGATCGACCTTTATAGCTACGTACTAGACAAGGAAAGCTCCACAAATTATTCTTACAGACATGTTGTCCCTGCTACAGGAGTGATTACCCGCCTAAGTTAACTATTTGCGAAAAGCCCAACGTATTTAAAAATGATCGAAAACAATTGGATGATGTTCCGTCCAGTTCGCCATCTAGGTGATCACTTCAGATATCCTCAAAAAGAAGAAGGAGATGAAATTGCGCCAATTCAAGAGACACACCGACTTATTTAGCAACCGACTGGCATCTGACAATAACTATTATGATTCTGAACCGAAACTAGAGTCGATATCAGAGTCCTCAGTTTGCCGAGGAAGTATTATGTTACCCCATGTGCCGAAAATATAATGGCGAATCATTTTTCGAGACTTTCATAGGATTTTGTTAATTGATGTTAGGTATGTAGTACAGTAACAGAATAGTACACGTAAATCAAATCATAATGCATTACTTAAAATTTTAGTAAAGTCAAAAGTCGTCAGTAACTGACGTACTTCACGACAACACATGCGTGGGCATATTAAGATTGCAGAAGCTGATTGTTAAGAACTTAACATATTTTATTTTATTTTATATTATTGTTTCTTGCTCTATATATGAATGTTTTTCTTTATTTTGATGTGTTATTATATTTTTGTAATGTATGTTTTATTTTTTTTAACTTTTAATTATATTATCACCTAATGTATTTTTTTACTTACAAATATTTGAGCATACTGATGCGGAGCTTGCTTTCGGGCGTATACAATCTCAGCGGCCGAGTTTATTGTCTGCCGGCAGGGCTACACGACTGTACACCGAAGGCGATGCAAGGCCTCCTATATATACATACAGATGGCTGTGTCTGGCATGTGCGTATATGTAGGGGCCATATAGCTTCTCGAGCGATTCACATGTATATACGCTGTATATCTTATGTTCGATGCAGAGCGGCCCCGAAATATCGGCGCACACCGAAAATAAATAAATGTGTATTTGAGCAGAAATTTAGTTTTATTTTACGGTACTTTCAAAATAGGAAGTTTCCTTAACACTGATGATGTTGGTTTAGAAGAAATTGAATTACCCACAAAAGACCTCAGATTTAGCACTGTGAAATTATTCTTTCGCTCGGTATTTTTACCTGTAAGCATTTGCGTATAGTTCACTGATATTTTAAATTTATTTTTGCTGGAAATATAATAGCTATTTTTACATAAAAATATATTTGGTATACTTAATAAATTTCGAATTTCAATGTTTAGTCACAAGAATGAATAAGTAGATACGTATATAAAAAGAAATGGAATCGTAACTCGGACAATTACTTTGAGGAATTAAGGGCACATTCAACCCTTTTCATCTTCATCCAAGCATAAGTGGATTTCGACGTTTTATATGTCGAAGTAAATATTCAAAGGTAAAGGTAAAGCAGATTACGGATATAACCTACAAATGATGAAACATAATTTTCGAGCGAGTTTCTTCTACTTTAGATGAAAAGAAACCAGTTCTTTATTTGAATATACAATTTAGTTTATAATAACGGCGTTATACAAATTATAAAACTGTTTTCTTGATCACAGTAAAAAATATCTTTAACAAAAAACAAATTAGGATATAGTGCACAAATTCCACAATCTATATACATATTTCTATAAAGCTGAAAACGAACATGACTTGGCAAAAACGATATTCAAGCATTTCTTTTGTAAGGTATCTCGTCAGTCTTCGCAAACAAAAACCAACAGTAAGTGTCATTGGTAGGGCGTGGACATGACCGGTTTAAACTACGACGAAGTTACAACGGAGCAAAGAAATAATGTAAACAACACACGCTTACTGAATAGCATTAATTCATATGATGAACTGCTACATCTGTTTAAGTTCGAGAAGTGCCCGCGAATGAGAGCAAAAAATGCCCATAAAATAAGGAATTTATGAGTAAAATCCTTTTTGCATCGGCGTAGATAGGAGCGTGAGGGGTTTTTAAAATTTATTATATTTACCTTATATTTCGCAAGAGAAATATAATTTTCATTCAAACTTACGTTAGTTCGTTTTTCATTGTTTTGACTGTTAATTACGTACTTCGTAATTTTTGTAATAGTCTGTTTAATACCGGTTTATTGAATCGACTTCTCCTAATTATCTAGACGTAAGTATGCACTGGATTTCGTTTAGTTTCAATAACATACGCGTACATTTTTAGTTATCATTTATTTAGATCTAGAACGATATTTATGTTACTTTTTCTGATATGAAAATGTAACAGAATGCCAAATGGCACGTTCGTCACTTAGCTTTGCTAAAACTTACACAGAAATAGTTTTTATGCAGAGATTTTCGATAGTTTACAAAATTTCATTAATTTGAGTAATTCCAAGTAGAGATATTATACAGAAAATAAAACAAATCACCTACATACATGTATCCTTTTTTACCGCCGTGTGTATAATTTCTCTCCTTGATATTTGGTTTTTAAAAAACCTAACAGCAATTGCCAATTGAATGTGAATACAAAGAAATATATGAAAATTGAATCATTCCATTTTAGCATCAAATCCCAATTAAATATTTATTTGATAAATGCGAATATATGCGCTCACATACGACGAATACTTCGCGGGTATACAATCCCAGAGCTATATAAACTCCTTCACATTAAAGAAAAAAATGGATTACGCATGCTCATAGTAATTTTTGTTAGCCAATTTCATTTACGTCTTGCCACCTCATCTATTTATGAGTGCTCCATACATATACGCATGTATGAATGTATGTATGTGTATGAATTATCTGAAAATCCGTTTGTCATGGTCAGCTGGGCCTCCGTAATGGACGACTTGACATTAAATTCCATTCCAACTCCAATAAAAGCATCACTGAGAGAGATTCAATTTACTTCTGGTTAACGTCTACGTTGAGTGATAAGTGGGAAAACGCATATGAAATTGAAATTGGAGTTAAGCGTTTCATTGCCCTAAACCACTCAAAAAAAAAAGGTTTTTGTACATTTAATTTTACAGATTTTCGTATAGTGTTATTATTACACGTCTGTGTAAATATTTAGGTACATATTTAGATTTCCTTTTGTTTGGTGAAAAAGAGGCAATTTATTACACTATACAGTTGCAGATTGCATGGTTATGAATCTAGCAAGTAATATTCTCGATCACACGTAAATTTTAACTCATGGAGTATGGACTATTTCGTATTTAAAACCCCAAAAATGTACACATCAGTTAATATTTTAAAATAGGAAAGAACACCTTCAACATTTTTGTAAATAAACCACGGACACGTGTTTCAACTGCTTCTGCTGGGTAGTATATTGAGTCTTTCACTTACATTATCTATACTCTTCGGGTATCGTAAAGTCTCTACATTATTTTATTTTCTCTATGTGGAATGTTACACAGCTGTATTATACTTTTGGAGAGTGAGCTCGTTCTAGTTTTTGGTCGTACCAGGACACAAACGTCAGCTATCATCGGTGATATCGATGTTAAAATTAATGATCAGGTCATCCCTGTAACTCACAGAGATATCAGGGGCTTTATTGAGATGCATAGTTACCATTTAATTAGATTGGGACATGTACGATTGACGATTTTGTGGGTAAAAGGATTGCCTTCTCTGTCTGAGAAGGACTTTGTGTGAATTTCTAGTTATTCTAGGCTTTAGCGAATGGTATCTAAGTTTAAAGAATATGCGTTCATTACATTCACGCACAGAAACGATACCTCTATTAATGCAGCTCATTATTCTAAGATCCTTCCACTATTAATCGTTGTCATTGCAATTTTTAAAAAGTTGTTCAATTTTTGATGAGAGATGGCCATATTCTAGAAACAGTACAAAATCGGCTAATACAAATCAATGTCAGTTTAATCAGTCAACAGTCAACATCAGTTTATGTCGGTTCGTCGTTGTCGAACACTAGGTAAATGAAAATAATTTTAACTTGTAAAGTTCACGATTACCTATATTTTTTGTATGTTTTCTAATTATTCTCAAACAGCTGGAACTCTTTGTATTTGGCTTAACCGACGTTATCGATGTTAACATATTGTGCAAAATTTCATTGAATTCGTAAATCTTGATCATAAATGTAACCTACCTGATTGCAATGGATGTCTTTTGGACTTAATACTATAAAAAGTCGATTGTAAAATTTATCATAACAATCCTCCATTGTTGTTGACTATTGACACATACCATCCGGCGCTTTTAGTCGATATTGTATTTACATCACATAATGTCGTGGATTCCTGTATTAATTCAACCAATGGGCAGTACCTATACTTTTTAAAATGCGAATTTTCTCGACTTATAAGCAGCCCTTCCTAATATTGATTGCTCTTTTCTGGACACTTGACGAATGTAAATGAACCTTGCACAAGTTTTTACAACAAAAATGTTTCTATTGTTGACATGTATGTTCCTTTTTATCATGACAAAATTCTAAATAACCTACCCTGCCGGTACACTCGATTAATTCTTGACAAAACATAAAACTGAAAGAGAGTTATCGTAAAAAGTTTCGGAAGTTCGGAGGCCATGTCGATTTGGAAAATTTTCGCAGAATTAGAATAGTGCCCTAATTCTGCGAAAATTGTAACTTCCTCCGCATACAGCTCGTACTTGAATAAGGTGCATAGCATTATTGGTGATTCTAAATACTTCTGGTCGTTTATACAATGGAAGGACGTTTTCACCAGAATTCCAGGCAGATTGAAATACAATGATGTGAAGCTCAAGGCCTAAATACAATTGTTAATGCCTTTGTGGAATGTTTTACTTCGACGTATCTGCATCGAATTGCTATAATCAACTTCAAGATAATACTGTGAATCATCTTCCAGATAAAAACATTCACATATTTCTTCCTTGCACTGTTCGAAACTCTATCCTTCGACTTCCCAATATATTAACTGCAGGATGCGATCAAATTCCCAGTTCTTTGGTAAGATATTGTGTGGAGATATTTGGTTTTAAAGACAGCGCTCTTCCTGACACATCAAAGTTGTTGCGAGTTTGCACGATTTGAAAACTGGTAACCCAAACATGATTAATAACTACAGAGCACAATATCTATCATGCCAAAATTTGCTTAGGTATTCGAGATGTCTATTTAGCCTTATATCATGGAGAGACATACAACTGTTATTAGTTTAGCATATTTTATGGAATACACTTCTCTTGCTATTGAATGCCAGGGGCAGGTGGACGTCATCTGCATAGACTTTGCTAAGGCATTTGATAGAATCAGTCATTTGGTGTTCTTGGGGAAGTAGAGGCGTTTTGGTTTTAGTGATTCCCTGATCTTTTTGTTTACTTCTTGCTTGCACTGCAGGCATCAGTATGTTTAATACAATGGATTTACCTCCAATTGTTTCCTAGCAACTTTTGATGTACCATATGGAGCTAACCTGGGTTTATTATTGCTTTTTATTAATGATATAGTGTATTGGGTCTATTCAATGAAGGAAATATTTCCCTGAATTTACAATAACGACGATTGGGTCGTCTTAGAAGAACAATTAGACAATATTGAAGGCTGGTGTCATCATAAAGATTTGGATCTAAATTTTTCGTAATGTAAAATCGTCACATTTACGAGAAGACTGCAGCCAGTAAGATTTACCAATTCTCTGGAAAGCAAAACTCTTACCCGTACTACTTTTGTTAAAGACCTTGGGATTACATTTGGTATGGGGTTGACGTCTTTTTCTCTCCAATATAGCTGCTTTAATATCCTTATATTCTGCATTGGTTAGGTTTACGCTTATATATGGTTCACTAATTTAAATTCCCATTTAGAAAACCCATAAGCTCGCTCTTGGGGCTATTAAGAGAAAGTTTCTGAAACGGTTATCACTTTCATTCTCGTCCTGGACGCAGCATAACAAACTTCTAGCGCGATCTGCCTTCTTTAGAAAGCACAAGAGCTGTTGTTGCTATCTCTTTCTTGTAAAACTTGTTGCATAATGAAACTGACAGCTCATCATTACTTTCTCAAGTTTCTTGTATCGCGATTGGTATTTCGATACGAAAATGCCTTCTACTGCCTTGAAGCTAAGACCAAGGCATTGCTGGGGTAACCTATTTTCTCAATGTGTACGAATTATAACCAATGGGGGCATGAGTGATATTAATTTTACGTGCCTCAGATCTACAGCTTGTTACGTTTAAAAAGCGGCGGCTAACATTCAATTCATTTATCCCTGTATATTACATGTTAAACAATTTTAAATCTGTATTAATTCAAATTATATTTCCAATCCTAAATAAATTACGTTTTAAAATTTTCAACATTAAAATCTGCGTCTCATATATTATTCCGTTTTAAAATATTCGATTTAAAATATTTAGTTTATGAAGGACTCTTTGTACAAATTTAAGATTGGCGACGTATGCATTTTTTGTCCGTCTAAATTTATCCAAACAGTTTCATAGTTTCTTGTTGCATGTATTATAAATGTAGGTATTTCGCATTTTCTGGTGGCGTGATCCAACAACGTCTTTCCGACGCCTAAATTCTCGAGAATGTTCTTCTCCCACCTCCGAGTCTTTAAAAGGGCGAAACTCGTCTAATTAAATATAATTAAACAGTGAATGGTAGTTGAATAAATATTAACTCCGGTCCCGGCGCCGGCCATAGTCCGCTAGCCCTTTGCTGAAGATGTCCATGAAAACGAGGTGTTAATGTCCACAGTATGGATACACCGGTCAGGGTGATTTAAATCTCGATTTCCAAATAATAAATTGTTGGAGTATCTATTGTCCTTCAATTTACGGCGTTGGTCCGGATTTAGAAGATATATCACCGACAATATCAACTCAGGGCTCGTTAACAACATCGAATGGTAGCGCGGAAGAAATAGGCGTCCGGGACAATCTTCGTTGGCGTACTGGAACACTAAATTTCCAGGTATTTGAATTGTTTATTTCTTGTACTTCGTGTGGCAAGAGAACTGTACAACTACCAAGCTGTCAGAAATTTTGAGAGTTAGATATTTGTTTAATAAAGTTAAATAGTATTGTGCGCAAGGCACGATCATCAAGAACCTTTGTATTTGTCTAAATTTGTATATGTTCTTTAAATTTGTGTGTTGTAATAGTCACTACTATCTTCTTTTTTTTGTTGTTGTTGTATATATGGTCAAGTTATTTTGAATGTATTAAATATTGGTAAAGTTTTGATATTTGTAATGTTGAGTTCATACAAATTTTAAGATAAATGGTGCACCATATTTGATCAATTAGTTTTACCGAATTAATTTTATTAGATTATTTATTTGTCAAACCTGTTCTTATTGTTTTGCTTTTCTGTATGTACCATTTCTCTAAAGTTCAGTTTTCTTTGGAACCAATTTGTAATTATTAAGCTCCAGTGAATTTAGATGTATAATTTTTAACAACCAAAAGTTAAAGTCATACTTATTATTTCAATTTTAGATTCAATATTTTTGTGTAATTCATATTTCAATTATTATTATTACTGATGTACTAAATTTTATATTTCAAATTTCTCTTCTTTGCATTTAATAAATTGTTATTGTTTTTATTAATTTGTTTTCTTGAGGTAGGCCTAGTATTAGTTTAGTACAATTTCCCATTTTAATTGTGCAATACTTTAACAACAGTGACCCCGCCTTTATTATGATAAAATGGGTGGCGCAACGGGTATTAGTTAACATCTTTGAGTAATCTCAGGCTCTTACTGGATAATCTGAGCTAGATATACAGGGTGGGTCACAGATATAATAACATCAACGGTTCTACTTCGAGGTCAACATCTGAAAATATTATTAATCATAAGCGATTAATAATTATTTATTAACGGTAAGTGCATGCTCTGATTCACAAAATTATCTTGCACTCTGGTTTTGTGGATCTCATTAATTGGTGACGCCGCGACGAGCATAGTCACTAATTAATTGAGTATTATGGGGAGAACGTTATTTGATTGGAAACGCCGCGACGAGAATAGTCTCCGATCAATTAATTTATTTCCATTTTCTCCCAGTAATAAGCTGTTGTGGCCGGGGAGCACATTCGGTGACTACGAATAGTTGGAGTCTACTAATGACCAATGGTTTGAGCCTAATGATAATTAGTTATATTTAAAATGACAAATGTGACATATGAACACTGAGGGGCAATTGACCACCTGCGTATGCGCAGATATCTTACACCGCAATTCGTACGCATACAAGGGAGCTATCGGTTCGCCTCGATCCACAGCTCTCCAATAGGGGTGGCAGGCAACGAACTCGACCGCTAAGATGGCACGCGTATTTGAGGCGTTCCGCATATGTATTCACAAAATAATGTTTAAATCCACAAGTACAAAATATATGAAATATCATGATACAATTAAAAGTGATAAAACATACTTTACAAACAATTTTTCATATAACAATGCATAAAATCAAAAGAAAACATTCACACATAAAAGACAAGAGACACCAAATAAAAAAAAGATACTTAAGGCTTAAGTCCTTAACAGGAGCTGCACTTGTTCCACAATTGGGTACGTAATTATTTCAATTTTTTTCCTATTCTTTATTCATCTTGATTTATATTTTGTAATTGTATAGTGCATATATTGTTAGTTCTCCTATAACTGGATTTTATTATTGTCTGTTGGGCAATAAAATATTATTATTATTATTAGTTGATACCACTTCGCTGGGGAAAGAATTTATATTTTCCTATAAACGTAATTTTAGGAAAATGTATTTATTACTAAAATAGTTTTTTTTTGAATTATTCTCTTATACTGTTACTTTTAATATATTTCATTATTTTGTGTTAAGTACAACAAGTGGATGGAAAAGTAATATTTTACACATATTTAAGCAATTTTACCGAAGCAGAATAAAATGTGAACCCTTGCAACCTCTTGTGAAAATTTTATCATTTGAAATTAACATTGAGATACCACAATTTACGGAAGTTATATAGATTTGAACACGTTTATTACTTATCTGCCTTCGGTAGTATGATAGGGTTATTAAACTAATGGTGTATCATCGTCTGGAGCTCCTAGAATGTTATAAAGTTTGTCGTTATCGATTCGTCAATTCCATTAGGAGTAAATAGGAGTTCAGTCTGGCGCATAATGTCCGATTCCATTCGTATCTTAACTTGAGAATTGACATTGTATAACATTGATTACAGAACTTCATAGGTGTTTCAGTGAGAATTGTCTAAGATCAGTGTGGTTGTTTAGATGAATACAAGGGAAATATAATTCGGCGCTATTGAATTCCAAAAATAACATTTCGTCTTACTCGATTGAATATCTATGGTTGAAGATCAATTTATATAATAATACTATATATTATCTACACCACAACGATTTTTTCCGATTCCCATTGTCCCCACCCAGATTTTACATTCAATGTTTAGCTGCGAACACGTTGCGGTGTGCAATAAAAGCATTCAGTAAAACTATTTTATAATGAGTCAACTCTGCAATAACGTGCATAAATATGTTTGCGCTGACTTTTGCAGACCGTTCTGTACCTTGCAGACCAACAATTTATAATATTATTAATGCATTTGAAAATTTTTTTTGTCTCAATAACTGCACAAAATGCAAAACCAAGAGAGATATACCCACAAAAGATTGAGGAAAGTGAACGGCGCGATGTATTAGTATGTAGTATTGTGAAAATTGACAATACGATATCAACTAGAAGTGCTGCCGAGGATTTGGGTATAAGTGACAAAAGTGTTTCACCTATTTGGAAACATAATGGCTTGAAATGTTTTAAGCATTCGAAAACCCAAGGAATATTTCCGGAGGACCATTTTCGAAGAACGGAGTTTTGTCAATCCGTTATGGATAAGATACATCGAGACGACAATTTCGTTAGAAGTATTTGCTTCACCGATGAGTCAACTTTTCCACTGCACGGAAAGCACAATCCCTCTGTTCTTCGATATTGGGCTACGGAAAATGAACACCGGCATTTTGCAAACCGCACCCAATATCCTCAAAAAGTAAACGTTTGATGACCATTTGATAGGACCGTTTTTTATTGATGGTATACATTAAATGTCGACAAGTACCTCGAATTATTGTAAAATCAAATACTTCCCGCCATTCAAAACACTGTAATAAATCAGGAAATCGTTTGGTTTCAACAATTGTTATGCTGTAAAATTCACTTTTGTATATAGTTCTCGTAAGATTATGTGTCTCTGTTTAAGTACGTAGAATTTGTATGAGCGCGAGACTTTTTGAGCGAACCTTGTACATCGTTTGGTTCACCGAGTGAAAAAGTTCGTTTGATGTATATCTGTGTGTGTTCTAAACCTTCTATTGTGCTCTCGGAGCCCTAAGTCACGAACCGTGAAATTGACAGATGTGTAATATGTAATATCGGGCAAATACACTCTTTATGTGTAAAAAACTCTGTATCTTATGTAACTAATTCTAACTATCTTATCTCTAGCTTATTTTATCCTACCTGTAGATTTGTATTATCTGCATTTGCAGTTACTTTTTACGCCTTGTTTCAGTTTTATCAATATCTGCTTATTTATTACTTCCGAACTCTGCGAAGTGCATTTATTTGTGTTTTTAAATTCTTCGAGACGACAGTCAGGCTCGTCGTATTTACTGCCTCACGTGTTTATGTGTATCCCTAGACATAGACTCTCTTGTATGTCTGATCAAAATTCTTCCTTCGTAGTTGTGTCAGTAAAAAAGCAAGTGGGTGTTAAATAAGGAAATCTTGCGTATTAACAGGCATACGTTAATTTGTTGCCGTGGACTGATTTGTTCATAGCAAGCATTCATCTTCCCTGACTGCCTTGTTGCGCTTCTGTCGTTATCTTTCCTTGGAGGGTTATGGCTTCGCGGATTTAACTGCAAAACATTAGGAGGCCGGTCTTTTTTTTAACCGCCGTTTGTAGCGTGATTTAAGAGTTTGGAAATCTCAATAGTTACCTGCAGAATCCCTTTTCTTCCGTATTAAATTGTGTCTACTTCTGAGGTTTGTTTTGTTTTCTATCTGTCAAACGTTGGTTACTGAGTTTCCGTGTGGCGTACGCTTCGCGCATTGCCAACCCTTTAGCATGTGTGTTCCCCTCGAATTGCCGACTTTGTTAATTCTACGTACAATTGTAGGAGTGTTTCGGTTATTTTCTTTTCGTCTAAGTTATGTGTAGGGTTGTGTTTAATTATATATAAGTCACGATGTTGACTCCCTTTATTGTCAATTTAGTTTTGTACCTATTATGTTTATTTGAAATCTCCCGCCTTTCGTTCAGAGATATTTCCGGGCTTGTTACTTCTGAAAGAATGCGTGTAGCTGACGCGCATTAGATATGAAAGAAGGTTCCGTTTTTGATGGCACTTACAAAGTCTATTCTCGTGTGAGAACATTGTGTGCAATCTGCTTATTTTCCTTTAGTAACTTTGTTACATTATCTATGTAGATTTTTCGCGGATGAGGCTCTAAATGGAATAAGCAGCAGATATCGATACCCTAGTTTTGGTTATTTATCGTGAATTTTTACCGAAATACCGTTACCTAAAATTTACGAATGGCCACGTGCTGGTTTTTTTTTTGAATCTAAATTTTGCACCTTTGAGTGACTTGTGAAGTCGTTTATCGCGGAATCTCCATTATCATTTTGGGGTAAGTGTTTGAAACTTTGTGTTAATTTTCGGGATTTTATCCTTGTTTCTTTTCTCTTCTAATTTAATAGGATTCTTATTGACGGGCACAAAAGCCCTCAGTAGCCATTTTTCTGGTATTGTCACCCCACTTTATCGTTGAAGAGTGTGGTGGATTCCATCGTTGCTACAGTGGTTGCACCTATACGTCCATCTTGTCTCTTGAAGTGGAATCTTTCGTCGAGGGGCCCTCCGCCATTTTGGTTACCGTTGCGGCCATCCTGCGTCCATCTTGACAGATAAGTGCAACTAATGTTGTAATTTTCACCATAATTTTCGACTGTTTATCGACGACTTTATGCCAGAGTGCTGGACTTCATCTTACCTAAATTTGACCTAAGAATTTTTGAGTGGCTATAATAACTAATGCACCACTTAGTTAACTGCAAGGTCACATATTAATCCTAATTAAATTACCGTTATTTTTCTTGTTATTTTTATGCAAACTGGAATTGCTGAATACAGAGTGACCCTAAGAAGATTTGATAAGGGCTCTCACTGTTGTGTTGAATATCTAGTTCAATAATAATTCTAGTAATATCATTACCGTAATTATATAACTCTTTGTTGTGTTGAATATTTAATTAAATAATAATTTTAGTAAATTCATTACCGTAGCACTATATCTCTTTGGAGTGTTAATCTTTAAATTAGTAATAATCCTAGTATTTTCATTACCGTAATAATAATTTTCCTCTTTGATGTGTTGAATTTTAATCTTGAATTTGATAATAATTTTAGCACGTTTATTACCGTAAATTAGAAATTTGACTTTCACGTATGTTCTTTTTAATTTTCTGAGCTATTGGATTTAGTTGAGTCATTGTAGAAAATTTAAATACCGAAGCTCAGTAGATTCTCTTGTGCTAATACTGGATTTACCTTTGTAACTTTCAATAGCGTCATTTAATTGAATAATAAATGTAAGCAGTTTATTTGGATTATCTCAAAATTTTGATCTTGTAATTTCATGTTTTACCTGTCACTTAATTAATTAGATTACTTTAAGTCTTATGCGCTAACTTTAATCAATTTTATTTTCTTGTAAATAATTAATTTAGAACTTCGCCGTTGGTGGCGTTTATTAATAACATATGTATATTGGCCTGTAAGGCAAGGAAACGTTTCTACGCCGACCATCCTCCTGCCGAGGCGCAGAGGTTCTATTGTTTGTTTATTTAATTATCTCCTAAAATTTTCATTACTTTGTTAAAAATATATATATTAATTCATACAATTTTACATTCTTAACTGTCAACATTTTAATTATACAAAACATTTATATATATTAATTCTACATTATATCTGACATTTTAATTATTTTTCAAAAAAAAAAAGAACAATATTATCATTAATATAGCACCTATCTTCACATCGCAATTTCTTTTTTTTTATTATTACCTCAACATACCTTACCTTCGTCTATTATACTTGTGACAGCAGTTGAGTAAGCGTAAGGTTAGGTGCAGCTGATTATACAGAGTGATCAGTAGGAAACCCTCTGGAGGAACACAGCCAGTGGATGCTCATAGGAGGCGCAGGTAGGTTATCGTTAAGGTAACATAGTGTTCTGGTGCCCGGACAACGTCGCTCGCGTCGTTGCCGACCGACGCTCTACTTTTAGGTGTTTTAGTATATCTGAACCGTCACGCCGTCTGCGACACAGTTAGCTCAGCCCTGCGTTTTCCAGTTTCAATCATCTCCTATTGTGATTCTCCGTTTTCTTTAACTTAATTTAGTCTGCTATCTTAGTGCGACGTGGTCCCGGCGTAACACAATGATGGGTGTCCAGCACATAATGCACTCAGGGTAAAGGAATTTCTAGAGAATACTTTCCCTGTCCATCTTATTACTGGAACGGGAAACAGCAAATGGCCTCCGCGATCTCCTGATCTATCTCCAAATGATTTTTTTTTTTGTGGGGATATCTAAAAAATATTGTTTAAACCCATGAAGCTGGTAGAGCAGAAAACATAGTTGCCTTGAGAGAAAAACTAATTGAGGCTGCTAATTCAGTAACTGCTCACATGTTAGAAAACATAGAGTAAATTTCTACGACCGCCTAGGGCAATGTCTTGCTTGCAGGGCTCTGCATTTACTGAATGGAAAAAGAAAAACAAATCCTTGCAACTCGTTAATATTATTTCTGAACGCATTACAAACATCCAAGTCGGTGGTCCAATGGTTACTGCTAACTTGTATTTGCGAGATAATCGTTGTGGTATCGGTCGTCGCTGGCATTGGAAAGGACAGTAGGGGTACCACGTTGCCACGTATTACATGCATTGGTCACTAATTCTACTATTGTTTTCTTAAGTTCTTCATTTCTTCAACAGTGCCGTAGGAATATCATCGCGGCCGGTTGTCCTATCATGTTTTTTCAGGGAATGAATAGTTTCTGAGGCTTCGATTTTGTAAGTAGGCTAAAGAAAGCAAAATATATCACTTTTTACGTTACTATAGTTTGTAAAACAATGAAAATGTTTAAATTGATTAAATATTTTTTATTACAAAATATGCTCAAAATGCTCTGCTTTAACTTCTTGACAGAAATGAATACGTTGAACAAAATTCTGCAAGGAGTCAATGAAAGTATGAAGACTAATAACATTTCGACCAATGATTCCACACCAAACACTAATTTTTTAGGGATAAGGCGTTATGAACTTGCTTCATCCAGTGCGGGTTTCTGTCAGACCAATACCTACAGTTATGGCGGTTAACATTCTCAAACAAAAGTTGTTTCACCAGCGAAGAGAACGCGACAGATGAAGTTGCCATTTTGATTTATTTTATTCATTATTGTTTTGCAAAATTCGAGTCTACGGTCAAAATCATCCTCACTCAGTTCTTGTAACAGGTAGATTTTGTAGGGTTAATATTTTTCGCGTTTCATTATATTATCTATAGATCTTCTACTCATATTATGGTTTAGAACCAACTAGTGTAGAGAAGTTTTTGGATTTTTTCCACATCTAATATAACATTCAAAAAATTTTCTTCGTTTGTAACAGGTTTCTGTAGTTCGGGTTTTACACGATTTATGGTGCTTCCAATTTCATTAAATCTTCTTAGAGTTTTTGAAACTGTTGTTCTGGTGGTCGATTGCCGATTCTGATGTATTTCATTAAAAAGACTTACGACTTCAACACAACTTCGTCTTCTATCGCCATATAAAAACATCATCAGGATTTCTATATGCTCCCATTCACTTAAATGCACCATTTTAAAACGAATTATTTCACATAAGCTTAATTTTTGTATAATTTCCAAATAACAAAAGGCTGATGGCGGCATTTTCAAAGCTAACTTAGTTCTACTTTTCTTCAAAATTGAATTCATAAAAAAAATATTTCTGCTCTTTTATGCAAAATGAGGTAGACATTTGTTACATCACTGAATAGCTCACAGAACACTGTTTTCAAAAATGTTACACTTGACCCCCGTGCTATCTAAAAAAAACATCAAGTTAGCCTTGTATCTCGAAAACAAATGACAGTGTAAAACTGAACAAAACGTCTAATGATGGAGTCTGAATCCTTCTATATATAACACCAAATTTCAGTGAGTTTCAATAAACCGTTTTCAAAATATTTAGCTGTATCCATACTTTCTCCCCACTCTGTATAATGTGGAGATTACCCTTCTGTAGACTTGATCTTTCACCATTCCTGTATTTAACCACGATATCAATTATGATTAAAAAATAATGTAGTTTAAGTAATTTGCTTTAACAAATTGTTTTTTTTTTTTGGTTATACCTTGCACATAGTATGGTAAACAGTTGGTAGGCAGCATTGTGTAGTGCTAACCATTTAAAACAATATACTAAGCGGGTATTACAAACACCTTTCAATAAATTATGAATACACTCTATCATAGAAATATGAAGCAACAATATGTAGCTTATAATACAAAAACTAAATGTTCTTGTTATAAATGCCAAGAGTCTAATAATTTTGTGCAGAGCAGCATAATTAAATTTCAAAAATTAATTAACGTTTACTGTTTCTTTTTAATACCCTCCAGTTCTCTTGAAAATAAGGAGAGACTTTACGGTCGGATCTTCTTAATAAGACCGGGGTAATTTATTAATTGTATTTGCATTCCTCCTGTATATATTCCATGAAATGAGGCGCTCCTAACCTTCCGTGAATTTTAATTGAAATCCTCATTTTATTTCATCTCATATTTAATGAACCGCCTACCGTTAAGTTAAGGCGACCAATATGTTCCGAGTAGGACTGTCAGGAGTTTTCCAATTAATGAAAATGGAATCAAAGTATTCGTATAGTTAAAAAGACCGCGACGAGAGTACAAGAAAGTATTAAAGTTCAGTGAGCAAGCACGGAATTCATTACTTAAAGTAAAAGAGAACATTCGAGATGAGATTGTAACGAAATTTTTGTCATCCACTTTTTTGTTTGTTTTTTTTAATCGATATTTAGAAATATTTCATTTATTACGGTATATACAGGGTGAGTCATTAGTAGCCGCTTCTTCGGTTGCTCTTTTTGTGTTTTACATAATAGAAAAAATAATTAGTGGAAGATCATGGTTGCTTGTGCCGCATGTTCTAAAAATACTTTAAGTTTTGACGCACTTTGGGTTTTACCGGAAATGCACGGAATTTAATTTTTGTAAATGACTGACCCTATATATTTTTGGACTTTCTAGTAATGCTTTAAATTGCCTATTCAATTCTTTTTTCTTTTTCAAAATTGAGCCAATAGTTTTTGAGTTATTAATTTTTTTTGAAAATATTTGACCTAAACACGTATTCAGAAAAAAATCATTTTCACCTTGTTTTTAAAAGTAAAAACATTAACATTGGTAGTGCTTGTAGCCAAGAAAATTCTGCATCATTTGGTATAAGTTGCACTCGACAATACTTCAAAAGACTTTGTTTTTTCAAAGCCTACTTCTCGACATTTTCACATACCAGAAACTTATTTTTATTAAATAGTACAAACAGTATTTAGTGAGGCATTTTGTTCCTTATTTTATTCTCTTTAATTTTTCTTGGGAATGTCCTATACCTATCTTTTGTAATTTCTGAGATAACCACTATAGGAGCAATTAGTGGTCAAATAAAGAATTACGAGCGCTGTTGTTCTATGCACCCAAATATTCGTTCAACCAATGGAAGGCTGGAATGGGGCTCAACTACTTTAGTCAAACAAAGTAAGGGTTAAATCCAACTAGCCTAAAAGTAATAATTTTACAGGACGAAGGATATCGCATTTCACTTCTTTAATTTCGGTTCAATTTTTTAATTCCAGTTGCAGTATTTCATTTTTTATACTACTGGTTAACAACGAAATAAAGTAAAGGTTATGTTTACTGACACATTCGAAGATGCCGCCCTACTAAAAAGTGCATGAAATAATGCTGCTATCTTCAATTTCATTTGCCTAATGGCTCGTATTCTTTCATTGTTCAAGCTCTTCATAAGAGATGGCTGTAGTTTTTCAAAATTATAAATTGATATAACAAAATTTAGCAACAAAGTAACGCAATGTAAATAACATAAA
Organism: Amphimallon solstitiale; assembly: GCA_963170755.1. NCBI lineage: Eukaryota > Metazoa > Arthropoda > Insecta > Coleoptera > Scarabaeidae > Amphimallon > Amphimallon solstitiale. The sequence goes on along the minus strand of OY720675.1, from coordinate 216,271,193 downwards.
ACTATTGAGCAACGTAACAACAATCAAAAGTAAGAAAAACAAGTTTCATTAAAGAATATGTTCAACATAACCACAACTTTGTGGAATGCACGTGAGTATTCTGTTTTCCAAAGAAGTACTAACGTTGCGCAAAAACGTTTCGACATATTCTTGTAAACGCTTCTCTAATTATAATGTCTTCGAAAAGTATTGAAAATCCGTTCGTAGACAACGAAGATACTTCCATTGATACTTTCGTCAAAGAAATAATTCATTTTGATGATAACTAATAGTGCTGCTTTTATAAATTTGACATAAATGTTTACCGGCTTTCTTTAACAGCTGACTCAGGCAGTCGCTCGCATTCCAGCCTTTATTGGACGAATATTTGGGTGCATAGAACAGAGCTCGTAGTTCTTTATTTGACCGCTAATTGCTTCTATAGTGATTATCTCAGAAAGTGCAAATGATCGGTATAGGACACTGTTAACAAAAACGAAAGAGAATAAGAAGGGGAACAAAATGCCATAATAAAATACCGGGTGTTGCATTAAAAATTTTTTTTTTTTGGTATATGAAAATTTTGGAAAGTAGGCTTTGAAAAAACAAAGTTTTTTGAGGTATTGTCGAGTGCAACATATGTCAAATGATGCAGAATTTTCTTGGCTATAAGCACCAATAAAGTTAATATTGTTACTTTTAAAAGCAATGTGAAAATGAGTTTTTTCTGAACACGAGTTTTGGTCAAATATTTCCAAAAAAAAAATAATAACTCAAAAACCATTGGCTCGATTTTGAAAAAGAAAAAAACAGTTGAATAGACAATTTAAATCAGTATTAGAAATTCCAAAAATATATAGAGGAAGTCATTTAAAAAAATTAAGTTCCATGCATTTCTGGTGAAACCGGAAGTGTGTTAGAGCTTAAAGTATTTTTAAAACAAGCGCACCAACCATGAATCATTCAATAATTGTTGTTTCTTTTATTTAAAACACAAAAGAGCAATTGAAGAATCGGCTACTAATGACTCAACTTGTATATATAGGTGTTTTCTGAATCAGCTTCTGGGAATAATGTTTGTCATGTAAGGTGGACAACTATTGATATTAAAAAAAGTAGATTACTGATGTATAACAATAGACGTAATAGTGTATAGATTGGAACAAGATAAATAATTATAAAACAGAATTTGTAATAACAGCGCAGTTATTTACGAATATGTAACTAAAATATTTTTGTTTTACAAATTATACCGTAGTCGACAAATTTTAATTTCTGTTTATAGCTCCTATACTAGCTCTCTATCCCATGCAGAAGATGACCTAGTAATATGCAGTGATACCTGCTTTCCAACTATGGTATACCACTTCGACGTACAATTAAAACCATTTATTCGCATACTTGGCAGCCTTGCTATACGTTTGTCTTTACTTTATTTCGCCGTGATCTTTTCCTCTTCTACTTTCGTACCGGTGAATCGAGCTATAAACAGAAATTAAAATTTGTCTACTACGGTATGTTTAAAAAAGGTATAAAGAAATATTCACTGAATTCTGTCTATAGGAAGTTGTAGAGACGTATAGTAGGGGAACCATATTATTGAAGCAAACTCTAATTTACTAAAGTACCAACACAAAGTAAAGGCCTCTTAGGAGAAAGACATTTGTAAAATATCTTAAGATTCTCATAAAAAATCCCAACATTCTTGCTGCTGCATATGAGAAAATTATATGTGGATTAAAAAATAAGGTCGCGCCAAATACCACGTCCAAGTTCCTGATTGATTGGACTGGAGCATCTGCCTAGTTATTGAATAATTGATAATCAGAGATACAGGTTTACGAGTAAACATCATAACATTTCATTTATCAATATTGAGTATAAGGTTATTGGAGTGTGTCCCAGCCATAAGAATATCGAGGTTGTGTTGTAAAGGGGCACATGAACATAATTGGCGATTTAAGTAATAAATTAGTTACGGCATTACCCGCAAATACTCTGGGAACCATGAAATTTAATTTCCGTCCAAAAAAAGGCAACCGAATATTATTACTTCGCAATTCAATAGACTGGAAACCAAAACTGGTGAGAATAACACTCTCCTTACCAGTTTTGGTTTCCAAGGAAAATGTTCTCATTAACCGAAAATACTGTCGGAATCACGAAATTTAGTTTCCTCAAGACGTAAGAGCAATTAACCTTACTGCAGACACTACCGTACATAAAAGCCAACCGAATATTATTTCGTCGCAATTCAAGAGTGGAAACCAAAACTGGTAAGAATGACAGCCTTCTTACAAGTTTTGGTTTGCAAGGAAAACCGCTAGAATTACTGATAGTAATTAAAGCTTGTTTAGCAGAATGAAATGATCAATTTTATCGAAAGGCTTGCGAAAGTCAGTGTAGATTACATCAACTTGACCTCTTCTATCCAAGACCTCCGAAGCATATTGAGCAAAACAACACAGATTGTTCATTGTAGAATGTCGAGTTACAAATTCATGTTGAGATGGAGATAAGTAGATTTTTACAAGAATAGTCTCAAATATTTTAGCAAAGTTGCATAAACTCAAAATTGGTCTGTAGTTTTTACATCAGATGGTCCACCGCGCTTCAACACAAGACAAACTCGTGTAGTCATCCATAAATCCGGAAATTCAGAATTCCTTAGGATAAGGCTAAATGGTGTAGGGGTTTAGCCAATACAAGGGCAGAGTCTTTAATAATAAAGCTAAGAACACTTTCCACCCCACTCAGCGAACTATCATTTGACTTCTATAAACACAAAGTACTCCAGTACTCCAGGAAAAAGCATGCTCGAGCTGTTAATAGGGTCTATATTAAGGTCAACACAATTGTTTTCCTGTGATGATATATAAAGGTAACGACGGGTAACATTGACACATTTTCAAATATCCCTTCTAGCTCCCCGATAAATTAAAATTACGCCTATGAACGTTTATCATAAATTATGGACAAGTTTCGCCATCTAGTGGTGTGACGCAAGAAATTTATAAATATTTATTATAGGACTTTTTTAACCTCAAGACAAACATTACAGTGTGAGATAGTAGTCGCCATGTAAAAAACTTTTGTTTGAATGAAAAAAGTGCAGCTTTTGGAGTTTAAACCTAAGGTAAAATGATGTAAAATATTATCTGTCAATTTTGCGATTTATGTGCATTACTTAAAATAAAAAATTAAAAAGTTATTTGAGGTTAACTTTGACAGGGTGTCAATGTTTCCCCCTAAAAATGTGTCATTGTTTATTTTTTATAGAATTTAATAATTACACTATTTGGGACGAATACGCCATGCCTCGAGCTAAGCAAAATCCAGGCTTTAGATGTTATAAATACTATAGTGTAAATAGCATAAAAAACGCAATAGATAGTGTTAAAATTAATAAAAGGAGCGTCAAAAAAGGGTCGGCAATATACGGCATTAATCAAACAACATTAAGAGGTTGGAACTTTCTTCGATGCCTGTTTTCACAAGAGAAAGAAAAGACTAATGAAACGCATAAAACAAACAGGGTGCGACGTAAAGTTGCAGTAAGACTGACAAGTGAAGGAGTTCGACAGAGAATGATCCTTGATCAAGCGAGAGGAGATACAAAGAAAAATTATCGAAAAGATCTCGCGACGAACTTCAAAAGAATAACAAGTAGTTCAGATAGCCATTCTACTTTAAAATTAATTAATGATTTTGACATTGACATCTCTGATGAGACTGACTCTAATGCCGTGGAATCCACAATGAAGACAGGTGATGATATAGTGGAAGTAGGTTCTTGGGTTCTCGTTAAATTTGAGGTCGCAAAAGGTAGTGCAGAAAAAGACGAGGATCTGGTGTATTATATCGGATAAGTTCAAAGCATTGAAGCACTAAATATACTATTAATTTCTAGAGGAGATCCAACATCTATTTTGTGTATCCGGATATCCGTGACGAGACACGAGAAGATATTGTCAATGTTCTTCCAACGCTGACCATTCGCAGGAGATTGCACAATTTTAATTTTAATTTATTGTCTTCTGAGACCAAAAAACCTCTAATTGTTTATTCAACCTGTAAATTTTAAATTTTCAATAAAATTATCAAAAACATTTTGAAGATCATAGCCTTTCGCAGGTCATACATACCCTAAATGCGCCCAAAAATTACACTGACGAAGTTAGATGGGGGTGTCAATGTTTGACCATCGTCGGTTAACATTGACAATTTACATTGTTTGGTAAATAATTTTTTGTATAGAAAACGCGCGAAAACTCGTTCAAATAAATATTACGCAAAAACCAACATTGATGTATAATTGTTTGTTGCAGAAATTTCGTTATATAGTCGTGACTTATAAGAATTTAAAAAAATAAAATGTGAAAAGATGTCAATGTGACCCCACCATACGTTATACCATATTTAAGTACTCTCCAAGCAATCTAAGAACATACAAATATAAAAGTATCATCATATGTACAATATAATCTGATAATTTAGGAAAGAAACAGGTTTAATAGAGATAGAAATTAATACATTTTCGTTCATTAATAACTTGAACCAGAGAATATAGATCTTATTTGTCTACGCTAAATGCTACAAAGGTAATTTACCTTTCCCTTTTATATATATTTGCGTCGAGTTGGTTTAACTTACCGTCAACTGTTAATTTGTTTCCTATACAAGAGATCTTCAATTGAATTCTTCCTCTGCGTTCAGTATGATCACAACCACATAAGTTTGGAACGCTCTCTTGACATCGCTTGTGCACGTTCATGTCACATGCTGAAAAAAATAAATATGTTCAGCTTTTTTGTGGATTTACATGCAATATTAATAAATCATATATGCATAGAGTAAAAACAACGAAAACGGTTTATTATAATATGAATTATAGCTAATACCATTGCATAAAATTTTAGTGCAGCAAAGAAAATTATGTAGTAGGTGTTGACATTCATAATTTTGTAATTGACGTTATAATGTACTTTGTATGTAAAATCACTAATAACAATAACATTATCATCTTATCGTAAAGTATGTTCCACAATTCTTCACAACATTAACATGACAGGATAATTTGTGCATATCGACAGAATCAAAATCTCGGTTGTATTTGTGTGCAAATAGCGTAGAAAAAATGCCATAGCCACATATGGGTGATTTAACAAAACCACTCATTACATTAACGAGGAAACTATATGTCTCACGATGATAGGATAAAGACTGAAAGTTATGTTCTGCTCATATAGGTAATCAGCATCATCTAGATTAGATACCACTAGTTTTGAATGATAGGTATTCCAAGAATTTTTTTTCATGCGTTTTAATGAATGCTATTGAGAAATAAGAACATTGGGGAAACCAGACTTAGAAATTGCAAAAAACCCTGGTTCTCTGGGACATTTAAAGAAAAATCGAAGTTTACAATAATAAAATTTAGTCTATAAAATATGGATTTTACTAAAAGTTAGAGAAATAGGAGTAATTGCTAAAACTTCTTCCAACAAATTTGTTGGCGCCATCTATTTGACGATCTCATTCACCTTTAGAGTTAATTGTGTTCAAACCCAAAACGCAATGAATCTACTACAAAAATATAAAAATAACTAGGCCATGTATAAGAAAACTTTATTCTCTTGTTTCAGACGCCGTGCTTTGGAAATGCGCTCATGCGCGAACATACGTAGCTTTCTCGTACTTAGTCAAAAATTATTTTCTATGCAATAATCAACCAACTTATTTATTTTAGTGTATTTAATATCCGTTTTAGCATGTATACTTGTACCTCCATGAATATAGTGTTCTGTAGTAAAGTAAGCAATTAATCTATATATACAGGGTTCATTTTAAAACTTCCCACCCTAAATTTCTGAAAATCTGAAAATCTATAAAAAAATCCCGGAAACACGTAAGAAGTATTATCGTGGACATTTCTTGATGCAAAAATTGACTAACCCACTTTAACCCCCTGCCCCCCGAAAGCTACCCCTTTAAAAATCTTAAATGGGAAAGAGTATCGAGTAATACGTCATTTTAAAGGTCTTTTGAAGTAGTACATTTTGGCGTTAGTTTTTTTAAAAGTTATCGATTTGTTTTGAAGATTTTTAAGAAAATCTTTTGGTTTGTATTGTTTTGTATTTCTAGCTAGTCAGTCAATTTTAGGAGCATCGCAATAAATGCCAATATTATAAATTTCTCAAAAACATGGAAAATAATTATGGTTCTTTATTTCTTAGTTCTGTTTAATGCAGAATACTTATCCTTCATTTTGTAGTTACTTATTAAACAAAAATGCATGTTTTACGAACGTTTTTACACTGATTTTGCGTTCATTGATTCAATTTCTGCAACAGCACAATAAATTAGTGTTCTATACGAAAAACATTTAATGGCATAAAAAGCGGATATATATATTTTTTTGTTCCGGTGCTTCTCGTTCGGGAATACATTGTACGTTGTTTTAGTATAAATTGTTATTTAGTGTTGTTAACCCAAAGTTATTTAAATAATGTATCCTGAAAAAAATAATGTATGGGCAGGCATCTTGGGGCACCAAGTGATTGGTCCGTTGTTTTTCAATGGAAATCTAAATGACGAAGCATATTTGGATATGTTGGAAAATAGCATCAATCCGCTAATTACTGATGTTCTCGAAAATCAACTGGATAGAAATGACCCTACTTGATAAGGGCTAATTACATTTTCAACAAGATGGAGCTACCCCTCACTAAGTTCTTCCAGTACGGCGGTAATAGAAGAATTTCGTCAGAGGATTAATGCAACTCGCCGCGTGCCGTGGAATTCAATATGTTTTTGAAAATGTACGCCGCAGTTTTAAACAATGGCTATACCATTGTTTAGCGATCAATGGATAACAATCCGAACAATTATTAGATTGAAATTTTCTGCAAAAAAATATTTGAATTCTTAAATATCTTTAAAAACAAAAATTAAACATTTTAAGCAGTGTGTTTGAGCAATAAATAAACAAAAAATTAAACAAACCAAAAGATTTTTTTAAAAACTTTCAAAACGAATCGATAAATTAAAAAAAAATGCTAAAATGTACTGTTTCAAAAAACCTTCAAAATAACGTATTCCATTTAAGATTTTTAAGGGGGTAACTCCCGGGGGCAGGGGGTCAAAGTGGGTGAGTCAATTTTTGCATCAAAAAATGGTTACCACGATAATACTTCATACGTGTTTCAGGGGATTTTTTATAGATTTCCAGATTTCCAGAAATTTAGGATGGGAAGTTTTGAAATGAACACGCTGTATATAAGGTCACGTCAGATATTTATAAAATTATTATTAAAATAATTAGAAATAAAGTAAACCTCTCCTAATTGTAGAGACAATACCTATATATTTCAATTAATATAACTGCTTCAACATACAGTGCTATCGAGAAAGATTGTAGACCACGTGATCAGTAATTTTCTAAAATCTGGTGATTTTCGTGTTCATACGTTTATGAGATTCGCGTATCGCTAGTATTTGACAGTAGCGTACATTTTATTCACAAATACTGCTGTCATTGTTGACACTTTTAACCATATTTTACATAAAACATTCAATACTACCAACTGCTGTTAATTGGGTTGCCTAATTTGGTAGTCACGTGGTCTACAGGAATTGTTGATATCTCTGTATAACAGGAATAATAAGGAAAATACGGGTGCATTATTTATGTTTATTTTACTTTCTTATACGTAGTATAAGGAAGTATTAGGTTTGTTCGGGTTTAATATTACGAACGGTTCTAACACAGTTATGTTACTGCGCAGAACTGTATGCGTCATAGTACACCGTTCGGAACGGTCTGGGAACGGTTCCGAACGATTCGATGCCTTTATCCCGAATTAGTTTTACAGTTCTAGAACGGTTCCAGAACTGACAATCAGAAACCAAAACACGAAATTTTTAGTTCCAGAACAGTTCCGGAAACCCGAACACTTAACATATTTCTGCGCATGACGTGAACTGTTCTGGAATCGTTCTTAGCGAAACAAAAACAAACCTATTGTGATGACGAAAATTTTCGGCCTCGAGATTTTTGCAGGTGTCCACGTTTTGAAGTCCCCTGATACCAAAAAAGTGGTTTTTAAAAATATCTGTGTGTCTGTATGTCTGCCTGTGTGTCCGTGACCACGATAGCGGTCAAACCCTGTAGATATCTATTCCAAATTTTGTATTTACGTGTATAATCTCCCTCTTGAGATCTGATTAATTTTTCAGTAAAATCGGTAGACCGGAAGTAGTAGTGAAAAAATCGAATTTTGCAAATATTTCGTCAATTACTAAGTTTAAACAAATTTATAAAGAATTCAAATGTACTGAAAATTAAATTTGAGACAAATTATCTTAAAAAACTTTTTCGAAATTCCAACCGGAAGTAGGTTGTTTACTTTTATCGAAAATCAGTTTTTTGCGAATATCTCGCAAGTCATGCTTTCTAGGCAGGTACATTACGAGTATGAAAGTATTTAAATTATAATTTTAAATATCTTTTGTATAAAAAGAATTTCAAAATTCGGACCGGAAGTACCACTTTTACTCTTACCGAATAGCGATTTTTTGCAAATATGTCGTAAATTATGCTTTCTATATATATTTATTAAGAGTACAAAAGTATTTAGAGTTGGATTTGCAATATTTTTTGTATACATAAAATTTCAAAATTCGGACCGGAAGTAGCACTTTTTCGAAAATCTTGCATTCTATAGCGATTTATTAAGAGAATGAAAGTACTTAGAATAGGATTTTGAATAAGTTTTGTATAAAAAAATTCTTAACATTGTATAGTTTGAAACGCTCATAAGTATAAGAAAGTCGTGTGGTGACCACACCTCATTTTTTATGTATGTATATACGATAATGCTTTTTTGTGTATAAATATTCCAAATTAGATTTAAAAGTATAAATTGTTGATTAAAATACATTTACGTACAATCGAATAAACGTATTTCGATTGGATAATAACATGAATATTAATTCAATTGATTGTGGTTTGCGTGGATGTCGTAAATATTTTTGTTTATTTTATAGGTATTTCTAAGGAAAACATGTTTACAACGTGCTGTGTTGTAAATTAGTAGCTGTTGTAGATTTGATTCAAATTAAACCTTAAAAAATAAAGAGAGCAGAAATGAATACAGGCAATAATTAAAACAAATCAGCCTGTTCTTACTTCAACACATTTTTTGCAATTAATTATAATACAATTGATATAGGGATGGTCAAAATTTATTGCTATATAATACAACACAACATAGAAACTGATTTGCGAATACAGTTACTTCATCACATATGTAGGGTGCGGCAAAAATAACTAAGCGATTTTAAATCGTAGCAATCAGTGAACGCTGCACAAAACGTCAGTCGTATTGTCACAGTTGTACAGGTTACACCTTAGGCATTTATTATGCAGCGTTACACGAACCAAGAGCGAATAGGACTAGTTCAGTGGTATTATGAAAATAATTCAAGTGTTGTGTGCGTGCAAAGAAAATTTCGAACAAAATATCGAAATCGTCCTGCTCCAAATTCAAACACCATTCGCAATGTCATATCAAAATTTTCCATTACTGGTTCAATGGGAGAAGCGTGCCATATTGGCCGACCGCTTACAAGTCAAACCGAGGTAATATTGAACGTGTATGGAACGATGTGTGTCAAAGCCCACAATCATCCTCACAGCGCGGTGCTCAGCAGTAACAACTTAGTGATCCTTCTGTACGTTGAATTAAGAAACAAGACCTTTCCTTATATCTCTATAAAATTCAAATAACTCAGTCGATACTCAGTACAGATTATGAAAAACGTCTAACATGGAGCAACACGTTTATAAACTTAAATAACGACATCAATGGTTTCCACACAAAAATTATCATAAGCGATGTGTCAAATTTTCACTTATGTGGACTGCCCAAGATTGTTTCCTGTGGGGCTATCTAAAGGACAATGTTTACAAAGGCAGGTCAGAAACCCTGGAACATTTGAAAAGGGATATTCGCCAAACAATTGCAGACAACACCTAAGTTTTTGGATACAGTTACGCTAAATGTGGTTAAAAGAGCTGAATCTTGTCGTGATAATCACGGCATTCATTTAAATAATATAATTTTCAAATAATATGTAATAATTTACCTAAACCTTTTATTAAAAGTAGATATTAACTATTTACAAAATATTGTATCATTTGTCATAAGTATAAATGAACTAAATCGCTTAGTTATTTTTGCCGCACCCTTTATATGAAGAGTCCAGGTGAATAAAGATGAATGTTACAAAGTCTAACTTTTGAAAAAAACGACTTTAGAGCTTTAAAGACCCCACATATGTAATCAATTACATTATTTCTGCTGCAGATTTTTTTAGTAATATACGAGGTAGGCGCTATAAATTCTCGGCCTGCTATACAAAAAAGAAACTTTGAACAATATAAGAATTTTTATTTTTCAATGTAATCTCCCCTAACTTCTAAACATTTATTACAACGATTAATTAATAATTTGATACCCTTGTAAAAATAATCTAAAGCTTTCCTGTCAAAGTGTTCTATAACAGCTGCTTGCAACTCACTGTCATCCTTAAAACTATCTTTTTTTAAATTAGAAAACAAAAAAATCACAAGGAGCCATATCCGGACTATACGGTGGATGTTCTAGAAAGCGCATTTGCGGATGGCAGCCTGTGAAATGGCGGCAGTATGGACGGGAGCATTGTCGTGCAATAATCGCACACCTTTTGTCAATATTCCACGACGTTTTGCACGAATACTGTCCCTTAATTTATGCAATAAACACGCATAATATGTGCCGTTCACACTTGTATTGCGCTCTTTAAAATCAATTAACAAAATGCCCTCACAATCCCAGAATATTGTGGCCATCACTTTTCTCGTTGATTGAACGACTTTTGCCTTTCTGGGACAAGGTTCATTAGGTCGCCGCCATTCCATGGACTCCCTTTTCGATAGAGGATCGTAAAACAGTACCATTGTTTCATCCCCTGTGACAATGGACTTCAAAATCGGTTTTGGGTCGTCTCCACACATGTTTAAAAACGACTGCGCACGTTCGACTCGACGTTCACGTTGGAGAGCAGAAAGAAGTCGCGGTACCCATCTAGCACTAATTTTATTCTCACCCAAACAGTCATGGAGAATTCGGCGAAAACTTGTTTCGGAAATGTTTGTTATCACTACTAATTCCTTCACTTTCAAACGGCAATCGTCTAGCACTAAATGATCAATAATTGAAATTTGTTGAGGCGTTATCACTTCAATTGGTCGATCCGACCGATCAGCATCTTCCAGGGATTCTTGTCCCAAACGGAAACATTTTGCCCACTTTTTTACAGTTGAATACGAAGGAGATGAATCACCGTAAACGCCGTCTAAACGTTGTGATAAGGTGTATGCCCTTCTTTTGTTAAAAATTTAATGACCGCTTGGTACTAAATTTTCGTTATTTCAGACATTTTCGTACGCTAGGGCCATCACATTCCATATAGCTATGACCACGGATTGTAAATGTCATCTTAATGGTTTTTCAAACCTTTGGTTATATGTACGTACAACGTAATGTGTCAGGCGAAATATTTGCTTTATATTCATCACAGGAGCTGCATGTATCACCTCTGGGGTATGCATACCTAATATTAAATTTAGTAATAAAAATAGTTCGGTAAGTTTGATAAGAAATTCTTCTTGACATTTAATTCTTCTGGTAAAGAGAGTCTTTCTGACTCACGAAGACTGTAATAAGCTTTCCACTTTATGACGGTGGTTAGAATTGTCTGGTTCTACGTGTTCAACAGTGACTAATTGACGTTAGATATTCTGAAGACGTTTCGGAGATATGCCTTGTAAAGCGAGCATTGTTTTGTAGTATATTGGTACCTTAAATGAGCTAGTATCCTGTTTAAGTCAACCTCTGAAGCTATACGAAAATAAATGATACCGAACGTCTTCGTCATTCGCTTGTCTGCTTCGATGTCTTTAATATAGGTTCTGCTCGTCGTGTGTTTTAAGGTTATTAAAGTGTTTTGTAATTGCTGCCCTTTCGTCAGCTACGATGTTTTGAAAACACCTAAACCTACTACACTCACAACTGTCACCAGTTTCATGATTTTGCAATTTTAATTTCTTGGAAACATCACTTACTCGTCCATGTTTGCCACGTTTTTTCGAGGCATACTACTGTTTGTTGCGGTCCTCATCCATTTTAGAATTTACTACTGACCAACACGCAAGATCTAAAAAAGTACTTATCTGTACAACTGTATGGGAATCGATCTTGCAACTAACAAAAAATGCAACAAGCTATTTACACAACATTATTTCACAAGCGTACGTAGTATTGCTTTTTCGTGGACATTCATTTTATAGTATTAGACCTCTAAAGTGCTATAACTTGTTACCCTCACCGCATTTACTATGTATGCGGAATTCATCGAAAAGTAACGGCCTTAAACTATATTATTACGTAGTTATTTCAGAATGGTAATATTTGGACATTCATCTTTCTTCCCCCTACCCCTTCGTATGTTCAACAATAATGTAAAATACAGCAGGAATATGACTATAGCTTCAGAATTATCTGCTATTCAGGTGAAACGAACTGATAGCATTGTACTATCCTTCTAACACTGTTTCAGTACTGTTCAACTGTTACTGATGTTCTATGTGAAAATAGATCAGACTATGTAAATACACAAATTAGTTCGTACCATTCGATTTTCAATACGTTGACAATTTGTTCTTGTTTCATAACCATGCACAAATCTAAAGAACATATTTATATCTTCTGAAACTATTGTACGGCCACAATTCCTGCATTAAATAAAAACGATTAGATACAACTAGTTATGATGTCATATCGATTGTCCTCGATGGAAAATGTTTTACAGAAGCAATTATAACTAATACGAATAATTTTGTCTTGTCACCCTGTTACAATGTTTCTATTTTCACATTCTGGGCATAACAGATATTTACACTACTTTTAAAACGACTTGATACCGCTTTGGGATTAATTTGTATAACTGCGTTCCAACATGACTACAGGCGGCCATATTTGTTAGTAGAAGTCATTTATTCTAGACAACTCTATTAATTTTGTACAAAATAAAAAATAAACATAAACTCAAAATACAATAATTAAGTACAATTTTAAATACTTTCTCGTCGGTTCCGAACAAAAAGAGGTACATTTTTCAAATCAGAGAATCGTACACTACACTGATCTTTGCAATAAATCAGCAGATTTAATACGCAACCCTTGCAAAATTAAAAAAAATACTTAAAAGTGAATTTTAGAGTAACAAGTTTTTCAAAATTCCTACCGGCAATAGTACGTCTTTACTCTTATCGAGAATCCTTTATTTGATAATATCGGTGCAATTAGAAAAATTACAATTTTTTTTTCAAATTTCACGTTTTTATTTGCACCGGAAGCAATAAACAACATAAAGAAATGCAGGTACTGGCTTATATTTCAATACAAAATTAGTAAATAGAAATGTATTTTATCAATGAATTTTTCTATATCTATGTCTGGACTAATATTTTGCTTGAATATACGGTTTTTCTGGTAATTTTGAAATAAAATGTCTATTAGCCTAGCTGTATTCTATTCGATTGTCTTCGTAACCAACTTAAAACACCCGTGAATTTGAAAAATATTTAATGGGGAAATGTTGGTAAATATTCAAAATGGATTTATTACAATTTTCGTCCAGATAATTTTTCAAAATTCCTGAAATACCTATTTGACAATATTCGGACCGGATCAATTATGTATATTAAAGTTGTGTGGTGACCTCATCAATTTATTTAGTTTATACATTTACTTCGTTCATTTTGAACTCAAAAAACTTTCCTGTTTGTTTTTTGCTAAAATAATTAATAATAAGTTACTCAGTCCTTTCTACCTTTACGAATGTAAGGCATATAATAAGTATATCAATATAATTATTATTATTATATTATCATTAAATTTATTTCGCAAATGCTTAATATTTGTTGTCATTATATATAAAAAAGGTGAAAATGGAAAATATTGTCAATTCTTCTGCCCCTGATTAACTATCCATGAATCTTAAAGGAAGTTAACCAAAGGACACCACAAGAAATATTTACATAATATAATCTTTTCAAAACAGATGTTGGGAAAGACAAATTTTAAATTTTATTCATTCCATCTTATTTTTCTGCGATTTATCTCTTTTTTCTACCTAATGACTATCAAATGCAAGTGTTTATTATTACCAGTTCATTTTGGTCAACCATCAACAAATCCTTGATCAAAAGAATTGGTTTTCTACTGAAATGTTTATAACTCTTACACATAACTTTCCTTTCTTTGCTTTATAACAATAATTAACTTTTTGACCACAAAGCCCTTCATGGTAGAAAAAATGCCTGAAGTCAATCAAATATATTTGACATTTTATTTAATTCAGATCAATTTTATTTTTATCAGATTCATGTGATAGTATAATAAACAAAATATGATTTAAAAAGCAACTACTCAACAATCGCTTTATATGTATCTCTAATTGCTAATTTAGATTAATTAATAATTACCGAAACATATATATATTATAAAAATGTTGCTTTCATAATATGACCTACTATACTACTTGCAATATTACGTGGCGAAAACGACTTGCTAAAGTTCGAAATATGTACTCACCGAATCACTCACCACTGGTAAGGGTTAGTCAATAATCAGTCATGTTTTTTGTACATGGCGGATTCACTAATATTTAAAATATTGTATTTTTTAAATAGTTAATTGATGAGACTGATACATGTTGAAACTCCATATTTATTTAGTTAAGTATTGTATTTTTCTTAATTCTTCTACGCTAAAGCTAAATGAAAATTTAAATGTTTTTATTTTCTTATACGTAGTATAAAGAAGTATTGTGATGACGAAAGTTTTCGGTCTTGGGATTTTTGGAATGTCAAACGGCTATAGATATCAAAACTAAATTTTATATTTACGAGTACAATCTCTGAGAGTGGAAAGAGTAGTTTACTTCCGTGAAAAAATCGAATTTTAGCAATATTTCGTCAACTACTAAGTTTAAACAAATAAATAAATAAATAAATAAATAAATTTGAAAAAAATATATTAAAAAGCTTTTCAAATTCCCACTGTAAGTAGGTCTTTTGCTCTTATCTAAAAATATTTTTTTACGGATATCTTCAGTCATGCCTTTTAGGCAGATAGTTTATGAGTATAATAGTATTTAAAGCTTGATTTTTAATAATCAAAATTCTGACAGAAAGTAACACGTTTATTTGTATCAAGCAGCACTTTTTTTTTGCAAATATCTCGCATTCTATAGAGATTTATTAAGAGAATAGGATTTTGAATAATTTTTGTATAAAAAAATCTCAAAATCCAAACTGAATCACAGGTTTATTTCTATAGAAGATAAAAGTATTTCAAACTTAATTTAGAACGACTTTTGCATAATTTGAAACGCATGCACGTACAAGAAGGGCGTGTGGTGCCTACACCTCATTTTTTTAAAACATTTGTTCGCCCACGACCCTTAGAGTCGCCTAAATTGAATTAGGTGGCCCGTGATAGTATGTGTGGGTTTGACACTGTTGGTCCAAAGTGTTTCCCCTTCCTTTGAGCCTCTGTATAAACGTATTACATATTCCACAAACGTTACATATTGAATAAAATTTCATTATAGACAGCTGTATAGCTGACGACTGATATTTCATATTCGTGTATGCGCGTACATTCGTAAAGGGAATATGTGATTCCGTAAAGTGTACGTTAATGTCTTTTTAAGTATTTATTTAAGTGCTTGGAAAAAAAAGGGAAATATAGAGCACTGGATATATACACACGCGCGATATATTTTAAAGGGAATGTTTCACATCGCATAGAATGCTCCCTGATTTTCAGAAATGATAAGCTTTTTATGCCGGGATTATTGTAAAATATGGGCATCAATTGGTGAAAAGCTTCTGGCCGGTGGTGGAAGGTTTAAGCAAAAAATTGGAATATATAAAATATATATGTGTGGAGGAAATGTTCTGTTCGCTCAAACAGAATTTTCGTAACGTATGACAGAGAATTTGGAGACGTTATCACCAGGACAATAACGTTTTGAAATCGAGTCGCGTTACAATGATATTTAAGGTTTCTAAAGGTAATCGCATATGCAGGATATAGTAGATATTCGTTTCCTAATATCTCTTTCATGTTATTCCTTTTAATTTGAATAATTTGGCACACTACGTTGGGCGCCATATTTTAATGTTATATTTATATCAGAAAGTACGGAAAAAAATAATTTCGTATTATATAGAATATTACAACCATATATTTACAACATTTTTGTTAGAGCATCGGAATCATTCCGGGAGATTCCCACTCAAAAACTTTTTCTATTACGTCATTTTTGGATATATTATTAGCCACCAGTAGTGCATCGATGTACTTCTTGTTGTAGATACTTGTACTAGTAGAACAGCTTAGGTTTGAAGCAATCATAAAAAGTTTATCTAGTATAGTAAAACTGTCACGAGAAAGTGTCTTTTTTGGGAAAAAATACGCGAGGCTATAAATAGTTCGTGGCGCATGTGACCAATATTAACCCAAAAATTTACCCCCTCCCCTTGAGGGTTTTGATAATTGAAATATAAACAGTAAATAAATATAACAACCGACCCGACCGATCAGCATCTTCCAGGAATTATTGTCCCAAACGAAAACATTTTGCCCACTTCTTTACAGATTTTTGTTGAGGCGTTAAATTTCAATTATTGAACATTTAGTGCTACAAGTTCGCCGTTTGAAAGTGAAGGAATTAGCAGTGATAACAAACACTTCCGAAACAAGTTTTCGCCGAATTCTCTATGACCATTTGGGTGTGAATAAAATTAGTGCTAGATGGGTACCGCGACTTCTTTCTGCTCTCCAACGTGACCGCCGAGTTGAATGTGCGCAGTCGTTTTTAAACATGTGTGAAGACGACCTAAAACCGATTTTGGAGTCCATTGTCACAGGGATGAAACAATGGTTCTGTTTTACGATCCTCTATCGAAAAGGGAGTCCATGGAATGCCGGCGACTTGATGAACCTCGTCCCAGAAAGGCGAAAGTCGTTCAATCAATGAAAAAGGTGATGGCCACAATATTCTGGGATTGTGAGGGCATTTTGCTAATTGACTTTAAAGAGCGCAATACAAGTGTGAACGGCACATATTATGCGTCTTTATTGCATTTATTAAGGGACAGTATTCGTGTAAAACGTCGTGAAAAACTGACAAAAGGTGTGCGATTATTGCACGACAATGCTCCCGTCCATACTGCCGTCATTTCACAAGCTGCCATGCGCGAATGCGGCTTTCAAGAATTGGAATACCGCCGTATAGTCCGGCTAATTTAAAAAAAGACCTTAGGGGACGTAGTTTTAAGGACGACAGTGAGTTCCAAGCAGCTATTATAGAACATTTTGACGGAAAAACTTCAGAATATTTTTACAAGTGTATCGAATTATAATTAATCGTTGTAATAAATGTATAGAAGTTAGGGGATATTACATTGAAAAATAAAAATTCTTATATTGTTCCAAGTTTCTTTTTGGTATATCAGGCCAATAATTTATGGCGCCTACTTCGTACATAGTGAAGCTGCTCTTAATAAATTGACTTTACAACCATTAACGTCAACGTAACAAATATAATATTATGTTTAAGAGTACTTCATCTTGGATTATTTACTACATAAAGTGTTGATGTTAATCTGTAATATACATAGTTTATGTATCACCACTTTTACTAATTTCAAAAAATATACAAATAAACCTAATGTATATATGTTCCATTTTTACAGAAATGCTTGGCCATAAGTTGTATGTAATTGAAGTAGTAATATTGTAGACTCGACCGATTAAGATTATTGTGCATAATAATTGTTTTTAACACGCTATAAACAATAAATGTATATACTTTTATAAGCATAATGAAACAATTACAATTTGTAAAATATAAGGTACTTATTATTTATGTATTGCACATTTCTAATCTGGATTTTATAATGCAGAGCTTCTACGTCAAATGAAAATCCTGAAGACACAGTATACATTGGAAGTAAAAGAATTTTCTGTTACAACAGAAAGTACAGATCTTATAGAAAAATGTAGAGCACCTTCGTAAAGAAATATTTTACACCAGGGCAAACCATACTAATTAAATCAATCATTAAGATTAGGGCAAAATGGACTGCCGAGATATATCCTCAGTAATTTCGCTTAGAAGCATAAGCCGTAAAGCCTACAGATATTTAAGCAGTACTAGACAATATCCACTGGCAGGTTTGCCAACGTTAAGGGAATGGGCGATATGATTGGAATTGAAACCAAGTATTCTCATATATTAAAACGTTTGGTGAAAAATATTAGAATGAACTTACTGGAAGAAGTTATACAGGCATATGTGAGAGTATGAACTTATATATGTACGCATCAAATACATAAATAACAAAAATATATCAACAAAAAGGAAAATTAACAAGAAAAACATTAAATATACCAAAAAGAAAAGTAACCATATTTGTTATTTTATTTATTACCTGTAAATTAACAGGAATTAATACACGTAAATGCTATACTAAACCAATAGTTTCCTTAGTATAAATCCTTCTAACTTTTTCAGTATTCATTGGTATCAGTAAAGCAAATTAAAACGTTTGGTGAAAAATATTAGAATGGACTTACTGGAAGAAGTTATACAGGCATATGTGAGAGTATGAACTTATATATGTACGTATCAAAGACATAAATAAAAAAAATATATCAACAAAAAAGAAAATTAACAAGAAAAACATTAAATATACCAAAAACAAAAGTAACCATATTTGTTATTTTATTTATTACCTGTAAATTAACAGGAATTAATACACGTAAATGCTATACTAAACCAATAGTTTCCTTAGTATAAATCCTTCTAACTTTTGCAGTATTCATTGGTATCAGTAAAGCAATAAACAAGAAAAATGGACATATTCAAGTCATAAATTTATTTTTTTAATAAATTACTTTGTCAGTAAACTAATTATACATTGTATTATCAAAAAACATAAAACAGCTCTATTAACTAAAGTGTCACACAATATCCAATGGGACCTTTTTTCATTAATATAGTTTTATTTTTTTTAGCTTTATGTGTTTTTATACAGATAATTTATAAAGAAATTTTATTTTAGTTACACATTTGTAAACAACTGTGCTATGTATTATGTTTATTTTATTATTCTTTATATAGCTATCTATATACTATTACATCAATGGTGTGACGTAGATGTGTGCCATTACATCATAAAGAAGCTGTGCCAGAACATACCTTATATATTTGTACCATGGGTTTACCAAAAACCTTCAAGAAGGGGGGGGGGGTCTCAACATTTTGATTTTAGACTCGTCGCATACCCCACTAACGATTTATCAAATTAAATTATTTTTTTCGAAACAATTTTAGATATTGACTGTACTAATGAACCTGTTTACACACTGCTGTCTTCTTTCCAAATAATTTATATACACGTACTATTTTCGTAAACATCATATCAGCAAAGCTGATTGTATTCAGATTAGTGTCACTCTCTATTAATGCAACGGGAGGGTATAGACGTCTCTTAAATTACGAAAAAAAAAGAAGAGGAATAAAATAATGATCCTGAAAAGAATTTTTATCAACTAAATTTTTGGACATTTTATTTTGCCTTTACTGAATTTATTCCATACTATAGGTGTGCATATAATTTTCAGGCAATACAGGGTGTTCCAGAAATAAAAATACGGAGTAGCAGAAATCGGAAGATAGATTGTGTAAAAACGTACACTCAAAATATCAAGTTTTTATTTGTGCGCAGACGGCAGAAGAAAAATAATAAAGAATTTAATTGGCCTTACGCCGACCCTGGACTAAATATCCACCTGCTTCACTTTCACAATTGGTCCTTTTCAGGACCACCATATTACTTGTGTTAAAAAAAGGAGGAGTCATAGTAAATATCAAACCATTAATTACTTTAATTTTACACCTGCTAGAAAAAAATAATTACATTCTTGATATTTACTGTAATAATGGCTAGAAAAATACGATTTATTGAATATTCTAAAATAATAATAATCAGCTGTTTCCGACTACAAACACATTCCTATTTTAGAAATAAAAACAATCTTTTATTGTCTGCAATAAAGTGGGTCGCCCATCTGGGTCAATAACCGACTACATAGCTGCGTTATTTAGACGCATCGGGCAAAAAATCTTTTATATGAATGAGTACGATTTAACGTTTCTTTCCCGTTTTATACAAATAAAAGCGTATTTTTCTATGAATGCGTGTTCGTTTCTATTTACAAATGAGCATTCTTACGTGTATTTATAAACATACATTCTGTGCCAGGTTCGTAATGTAATTTTTTTTATCTAAAAAACAACATCGAAAATTAAATTTTTAATTTCTTCGTTATTGCGGTATATTTGGGCCTGTTTCTGTTCGGACTTTACATACCTGCTACTCCGTCTTTTTATTTTTGGAACACCGTGTATAAATTAATGAAAATACAATTAATTGCTCTGGTCGCATTATATTTAAAAATCTTATTGTGATTTCAAACTTTTCGACGACAGTGTAGGTAAATTTTACCCCTGTCTAGATTACTATAATTCTATAGATACGAGATCTATGTAGGTATAATATTTAGAATTTTATTATTTTACGGTCAATCGGTCAGAAATAATTACACACACCAGCACATGGTATTTCGATCTACAGGTACTTATACTATCGCCTCTCGTGTTTATTATTATTACTTTACAGGCCGTGGCTGAAAGTGAACATAAGGCCTTTGCATGCAAGTGCGTGTTTGTGTGACAGTTCTCTTACGTATTGCGCTCGGGTATTCCGAAAGCCCATTGTTATTCAAACCAATGGCTCCCGTTATAATGAGATTAATATCGCCGCACAATGGCGAGACGCTTTTGTAAAGCCGTCTAGCTGAATTGAATTACCTATCTGATAATTCAAAAGCATATTTTATCTAACAAATTATTTTTTGTCGGAACACCGCGTTTCCAACTCATTCTAAGAGTTCAGTGTTTGTATTAGGCGTCATGTTTGTTTTCCCTCTCTTAGGAGGTTAATAACTGTATACCCCTTCCTAATATAATCTGAATACTTTAATTTCCGTACATTAGTTTCATAATTAAATTGCTAAATATATATGATTATTTCGTAATACATTCAGATACATGCAGAGAGGTAACTTGCATAAATATGGACTAATTCCAAGGTTTATAAATTACATAGGCTGCCTCATAACTATGGCAGAAAGCAGCAATCAATCCACTTTCGTCATAAACAAAAAATAAGGACGTCTGCATTGCCAATTTCATAACAACGAACATAATTACTTTATATATTACTAAATTTAGAATTTCATTGGTATAGAATATATTATATGTACAACATAATAATAATTACAGGATTATTTTAATTATTAATATTAATTACAAATGATAATATTGGCGCTATTTTAGTCAGTTTTACAAAAAATATTAACATCGGATGTTGGCTTACATGAAACATCGTTTACATGTCGCTAGTGATTTTGAATTTTGAATTCCTTGCTGTCATTTGACAGTATTGTTTGACAGTATTATAGGTTTTGATTGCTGTTGTTATTGTTTGTTATTTTATTGTAGTATGTATTATCTTTCAAAGTTGTTTTTAGAACTAACGATGCTTAAGCCATTCAGTAGTCAGTATGATTACATACATACAAACGTAAATTGAATAAGTATTACCGTTGACAAGTGTGTGAGAGGTAATGTATACATACAGTGTGACCAGTGAAGTCCGCATCATATGGGATTTTTTTTATTAATAGATTTATTCTAAATTTAAGTTTGGCATCAATTTCTGCTTCGATAAAGATGAAAATTAACCAAAAAAATAATAGTCACGTGATTCGCATTATCTGTAAATTTAAATTTTTTTCCAAAAAAAATTCAAAAGTGGGGTTATTTCTCAAAATATCGAAAAAAGTTATTAGAAAAAGTTTTTCTAAAAACAATTTTTAGCCCATATGCAAAATTTCAGCTGCATAAGATAATTTAGATTTTTTGCCAATTTTTTGTAAATTGCACCACTGTTGGGAAATAAGACAACGCAACCTACATAAAACTTCTTAGTTTTAACAATGCTTTATTCCAGACACATTTTGTTTAAGGCAGCGCCATATTCAATGTGTGTTTTTCTACAAAATCCAAATAGGGCTATTAAAATTTGGTCACATGTGATGCAAAGTTTATTTGTTTTTGACCCTGTATAAGGTAACTTCATAAAATAACTATTTTTGAAAATATAGTTTGTGTCTAAAAGTAATACACATTAATATTAATACAGACAAGTACACAGCGTCACAAGTAATGTCTGCATTAATTGGAAAATAAATTTTCGTTTAACTTTACGTAAGTTTAACTAGTTTCAATGATTTAATGTAAAACCCCTTTATTAAAACTTGTTATGGAGCTATGTTATAAAAAGTATAAATAGTCTTTTATTATTTAAGTCAGTTTCCAAAAAATTAACTAGTTTTGTACCTTACGATGATGCACCAAACACAAGTTGTCCGCAAAACAAATGATAAAAAAGATCAACAAGCCCTTGCTTTATTAACGACAGTCAAATCGCTTTCTGTTTGTCATAGTGGCTTTTAATTAATATTGCGTATTAAATAAAAAAATGTTAACTGTACGGGAAAGAATTGAAATTGTATTAATATGTGGTGAAAACACAAGTCATCGTGTAGCGGTCAACATTTTTAATGAATGGCATCCAGGCAAAAATGTGCAACAATCTACTGTGAGTAGGATTATGGTGAAATTTAAATCAACTGGATCGGTGGAAAGTTCATTTAAAAAACCTCACAATCCTATAAAACATAGTGAAGAAGTCCAATTAAATGTTTGCCTAGATATTGTGGAACATGGTCAAACTAGTATTAGACATGTTTCTCGCAGAACTGACGTTCAAAGAGAGAGTGTAAGGAATATTTTGCACAAAAATAAATTTTTAGTCGTATAAACCTAAATTTATAAATACTCTTAAGGAACAAGATTTTGACATACGTTTGGGATTCTCTTTTTGGTACCAGGGGGAAAAAGAAGAAAATGTGTCCTTTCCGTTTCACGTTTTATGGACCGACGAGGCCACTTTCACTTCAAACGGCGTTGTTAGCTCTCAAAATTCTAGATGGTGGGCTCAAGAAAATCCGAATTTTATAATAGAGTGCAAGGACCAGTATTTCTTTAAAACTAATGTGTGGTGCGGTATTTTAAACGATCAAGTTGTTGGGCCTTATTTTTTTAGAGGCAATTTAAATTCTGAAGAATACCTACGCTTCCTTAACACTGAGGTAATTGAAGTTTTGGACAATATGCCTATTGAAATAAGGCATAATTTGTGGTACCAGTGTGATGGTGCTCCCATCCATACTACAAGACGGGTTCAAGAACGCCTCTTGGAAATATTTAGGGGCAAAGTAATTGGGCGTAATATGGAGCAATACTGGCCGGCTAGGTCTCCGGATTTAACCCCACTTGATTTTTTCTTGTGGGGTTACCTAAAACAAAAGTTTACAAAGGAAAACCTTTCCGTAATGTTGATCATTTGGAAACGGTGATTCGAAACTGTATTTTAGAAATAAGGCCCCTTAGTATCAGAAAATCCATTAAAGATGTATCAAGAAGAACAATTGTTTGTATTGAACGCAATGGGAGGCACACATAAATGTAATTTTAATTTTTAGGTTTTTCAAATTATGTTTAATTTAATATTCAAATACCAAAAATACATATTATTATTAATTGAAAAGGTGGAATTTTAAATGCGTTTCATTTTTGACTTTTCAATTAAACTATTTTCTTAATATTAATGTGTATTACTTTTAGACACAAACTACATTTTCAAAAATAGTTATTTTATGAAGTTACCTTATACAGGGTCAAAAACAAATAAACTTTGCATCACATGTGACCAAATTTTAATAGCCCTATTTGGATTTTGTAGAAAAACACACATTGAATATAGCGCTGCCTTCAAGAAAATGTGTCTGGAATAAAGCATTGTTAAAACTAAGAAGTTTTATGTAGGTTGCGTTGTCTTATTTCGCAACAGTGGTGCAATTTACAAAAAAATTGGCAAAAAATCTAAATTATCTTATGCAGCTGAAATTTTGCATATGGGCTAAAAATTGTTTTTAGAAAAACTTTTTCTAATAACTTTTTTCGATATTTTGAGAAATAACCCCACTTTTGATTTTTTTTTGGAAAAAAATTTAAATTTGACAGATATTGCGAATCACGTGACTATTATTTTTTTGGTTAATTTTCATCTTGATCGAAGCAGAAATTGATGCCAAACTGAAATTTAGAATAAATCTATTAATAAAAAAAAATCCCATATGATGCGGATTTCACTGGTCACACTGTATTTGTTGTAATAACATCAAATAAATATTAATATTATCATTTTAGAGAATTGCACAAGTTTTAAATATTTCCGTTGAATCTGTGAGCAGTATTTTTAAGACACGTAAACAAAATGATGCTCACCGAAGTCCTAAAAAAGACGTTTCAGGAAACTGTATGTGATTACTCCTGCAATAAAAGCAACAATACGCGATACGATATATGATCTGTATAAAAACGCTAAGTTGCTTGTACAAATCATTGAAAATAAAAAGAATATTATAATATTAACGGTGTTTTTTAGAACAACACTTTACATGAGCTTCGTTATTATCACTGCTAGGGGAGCATCATATCTTTGATGGCTCTGCTGATTCTTTTGGTAGAGTACTAGCAGGTATTGGTTTCAAATATAAGAAAGACTGTCCATAGAGAAGATTAAGGAAAAAGCACATGTCATTCTTCCTCGAACCAATTTTCTATAAAAATATATGAATAACTTACAATCTGAAAGTCCACTGGAATGTGTCTATTTAGATGAGACTTGGATTTTTGAAAATGGCACTGTAACCAGATCATGGCAGGATGATAGTCATAAGGGTGTTCGAAAGTTGACGGCAAGAGGTAATACTCTGCATTAAAATTGACATGTGTCGAGTAATACAAATTTTGCTTTGGTTCTTGGTTTATAGTCATTTATGCAGGTACATGTAATGGTTTTATTAACAGTGCCTCTTTAGTATTTTTTTCAAATTCTAGTAATCCTGATTACTATCATGAATTAGATAGAAACAATTTCTTAATTTAGTTTGAAAATGAACTGCTGTGTACGCTAAAAGTTATCATAACATTTATATGATAAATCTCCAAATAATTCTGGAAACAAAGGTCAAATAAGAGAATGCTTAAGAGCCATAATATACCAGACGCACACAGTTGTACAACTACCATCATATCAATACATATTGAACCCGATAGAGCATATTTGGTGAATATCCAAAATATATTATAATAAGCGCATGGGAGAGCAGGGATATGAGGAAAAATGCAGTTAAGATGTGGAATCATACCCAGAAATGAGGACACCTGAAATTTAGACTAATACTCTTAGATACACTAGCAGTGAAATCAGAAAATGATGGGACCGAGAATTGTTGCTTGGCAGAGAAGAAGCAATACCATTAATTATAAATGTTCAGAATCTAAAGACAGTAGAAACAGTGATAATAAACAAGAATGTCTGTAAAATCTACTATTCTTTTTTGATAATTTTTTTAAATATTACTACAATTAATTTGTAAAATTGAAAATTAATAACTTGAAATAAAAAAGACATAAGGTGTCTTTTTTTACAGAAGAAAAATATTTTAGGCATATGTAGTTATTATACAATAGTGAGTGACTGTACTTTAGACGTTAATAATATAATTATTGACGTTTAGAGTTAGTTCAGTATTTATTCATAACATGTAATTATTAATGATGTAGAATAATGTGATATGTTGTTTGTGCGATGGAAATAGCACGAACAACATATAAAATTAGTATTTAGTTTTGTCCGGTATACTAAAAAAAGTTACATATCACCAATAGTTTTATTATTTTATGTGCTCGTCTTTGCTTATGACAGAGAATGGCATATTTCATAATATGTCATGTAAATGTATAAGAATATGTTAATATTTTGAGTATATTTTCATTATAATTTTAGTTTCAAGTCAAAGATGTATTAATTTATATAATTATTACTACCAATTAAATTTGTAAGATAAATACATGAACAGAAAATGTACCAATATATGACAATAAATTGGCTAGATATACTGATTTTAAAAATGTGTACTGATGTAAATTTTGTACTCAATGTTATCGATTGTAAGAAAAAACACTAAATATTAAAATAAATATCTACCTTATATTACATGCCTGCAGCATTTGTAACTTTCATTTTGTTGGATTTGTTATGTTCTAAGTTGGTAATAATTTATTACAAATTTGGATAAGTGACGAGTTAATTTATCTTGCTGTAACATACTTTGAAGTAACTTAATTGTAAAGTACAACATTAATGTAAATTAAAGTCGGGTTTAAGAAGATATTTTAAATATTGAAGAATTATTACAAGAGCTTGCTTCCTAAAATATACACATTATATAACCATTGTTTAAGTATTAGGAAATAATTACACAGAATAAAAGTAGGAAGAGTTTGATTTTTACTTTCTTATACGTAGTATAAGGAAGTATTGTGATGATGAAAATTTTCGACCTCGAGATTATTGCAGATGTCCACGTTTTGAAGTGTCCCCTGATACCGAAAAAGTGGTTTTTAAAAAATGTCTCTCTCTCTCTCTCTGTGACCACGATAGCGGCCAAACCGCTGTAGATATCAATTCCAAATTTTGTATTTACGTGTATAATCTCCCTCTTGAGATCTGATCGGTTTTCCAGTAAAATCGGTAGACCGGAAGTAGCAGTTTACTTCAGCGAAAAAATCGAATTTTGCCAATATTTCGTCTACTACTAAGTTTAAACAAATTTATAAAGAATTCATATATACTTAAAATTAAAATTGAGAATAATTTTATTTAAAAATTTTTCGAAATTCCTACCGGAAGTAGGTCTTTTACTCTTATCGAAAATCAGTTTTTTGTGAATATTTCGCAAGTCATGCTTTTCAGACAAGTACATTACGGGTATAAAAGTATTTAAAACATAATTTTCAATATCTTTTGTATAAAAAAAATTTCAAAATTCAGACCGGAAGTACCACTTTTACTCTTATCGAATAACGATTTTTTGCAAATATGTCGTAAGTTATGCATTCTATATATATTTATCAAGAGTACAAAAGTATTTAAAACTGGATTTGCAATATTTTTTGTATATATGAAATTTCAAAATTCGGACCGGAAGTAGCACTTTTACTCTTAGCGAGGAGCACTTTTTTGATAATATCTTGCAAAGTATGCATTCTATAGCGATTTATTGAGAGAATGAAAGTACTTAGAATAGGATTTTGAATAAGTTTTGTATAAAAAAATTCTTAAAATTGTATAGTTTGAAACGCTCATACGTATAAGAAAGTCGTGTGGTGGCCACACCTCATTTTTTATTTTTACGATTCATTAAATGAAATGGTGTATTCAAGATTAAGTTTTATTTCATTATACTCACAGAATACTTTATTTACTATTACATCATGGATTTTGATGACGAAGGTGGATTGTTTGGTGCTTTCTACCATATCCACCGATGACATTGAGCGCGGGAACTTCGTCGTCCAGCGCGCCCATTCAAAATACGTCGAATATAATATCTACTATTATCAAAGAGAAATGTATTTTTTCAAGGAAATTGCCTGTACTCATAATATTATACAGGCCGCCCCATTTTCTATCTCCCTATATAGGTAACTTTTATAATACTGAAGATACAGGATCGGTTAAATCAGCAAAGTTAGTCCTAAATTTGAGGAGTATTTGATAGCATTTTCAGACTTAAATTGTCAACTTTTGAAGATAGTTTAAAAAATTAAAAAACGCCGAAATTAGCAATTATACATATCTTCGTAACTATTGAACATAGAACTAAAATAAATATTATTTCTGGTAGTAATTTTTACGTAGAATTTAAACATATTAGTTAAAAAAACATTAATTATCAAGATATAACATAAACTTATGTTTTTTAAATGACAATCATAATTGGCCGTGGCTTCATAAAAATACTTTTCTTTTTTGATTCCATGGATATTAAGGTTTTGTATGGTAATCTTTTTAATTTTTTTTTTATTATAGCGACAGTAATTGAAAAACTGTTGATTTTTCAGGAAGTAATGAGCAAGTAAGCTTTGAAAAATTATTTTAGTATGGAAGTTGGCATTAAAATATTATATATATGCATATCTGTCTTGGAAATTTCTAATTTAATTTCAATAAACTTCCTGGAGGTTTTTAAATCGGGAAATACTTTTTATGTCTTGTCCTATACTCCCTCTGTAGTTATGCTTGCTATATCGTTTCTTTCTCTTATGTACGAAATCCTTCCATTTACTCTCTTAAATTCCGATAAGTTCCTTCTCATTATTTGCTTATCATAAATCCCGTTCCATTATGTCCATGTTTGTCTCTACCTTCATAAAACAGTGTATGCAAAGTATTCTTCTTTATCGATGATTACTGCTTTTTATAATTTTTCTCATTTTTTTGCATCGCTTTGTTATTGTCATCTTCGGTTGTCCCGTTTTTTCGATTAGTAGTTTGTGGTTGTAATGGTACAGATCAATTTAATTTATACTTTTGTTAGGTATCTGTAGGCTTCAGTACCTATTTTGTTATAAATATGTGAAACATAAGTTATGGTGTATCCCTGTGGCACAGTTGTGTTAAGCTTAACCTTGGAGCCGATGTATGCGTGTGTAAGTCTGGAAAGAGAGGAGGGAGACGAAGAAGATAGCCGGGGGGCAGTAGGCGATAGACTCTCAAGAAAAGAGGGTCGCTAGAGTACTTGATTAAGAAGCCGTCTCAAGGTTGGTTGACTGGTAACTAGCAGTCCGTCAACCATTTTACATTCGATATAATCAAAAGTTAAGTGATTATATATTGAAGGTTATTCCAAATAAAAAAGGGGATAACAATTATAAAATCGCGGCACTAGTGCTTGAAAGAGTGAATAAAGTAATCTATATGAAATAAAGGCTCGAAAGAGTGAAAAGACATATTAAACTGCAGTAAGCCAACGTCAGAGAGGACGACCAAATGCATGGGTGTTCCTGTTTATAGCCATATGGTGTAAGGAAGAATAAAGACTTTATTATAAGGTATTTATTTTAAGCCATAATTGTATAAAAATGTAATAGTAAAGGAGGGATCTTTCACTTCTTAGAGAATTGAAATATCTTTTATTGTGTTATCTTATAGAATAAACAAAAGATTGTATATGAAAAGATATTGAGTTTAAATATAAGGAATTATTAAAGTTCACTATATTAATGTCTGGGAATTCATTTTATTTTTAAGTAGTTCTTACCCATACCCGAAGGCCCTGAGATTAATTTGATTGTAAGTTGAAAATACAGTTGAATCCGTTTATTATGACTCCGCCTATATTGACCAACCGGTTATTATGACGTAATTACACTACGAAGTTTGGTTTTCATATAAAATGCTTTATAAAAAAGTCGGATATAATGACTTCCCTTACAGTGACATGTCGCTTATTATGACCCATTTTTAATACATATGTCCGGTTATAATATAATGACCGACATGATTCTTTACACCTCCGGTAATGTTCGTTGATTCCCGACGACGTTCGGCACGTGGCTCGTTTTTGTTTTTAGTCTCAGTGAGTAATTGACGCTTGAAGGTCACGCATTGTTTTTCGTTTGTCGTTTGTGTTTTTCATTGTATGTACATACTGTGAAAAAATGTCATCTCATCGCCGTAAAGCATTTACGATTGAGGAGAAAGGTGCAATAATATGCAGATTAGAAAATGGAGAATCAAACTCATCTCTCGCAAAGGAATTTGGCGTGGGTCATTCGACAATCTCAATGATTTTTAAAAACAAGAACCGCATTAAGCAATCGTTCAATTCAAATGTTTTGAAACCGAAGAGGCTTCGAAAATCGCGACAAGAAAATGTTGATGAAGCATTAATTCAGTGGTTTAAAATCATGAGAAACAAAGGAATACCTGCCAGCGGCCCTATGCTACAGGAGAAGGCAAATGTTTTTGCCGCGCGTTTTGGTAATCTCGACTTCAATTGTTCTGCAAGCTGGATAAGTCGGGCGGCGAAAAATTGTCGGTGAATCTTCGTCTGTTGATCAAAATTCAACAACAAACTGGTTGACATCTGTGTGGCCGAATTTACGAAGACAATTTTCTGATGATGAGATATTTAATGCCGATGAAGCTGGACTGTTTTATAAATTAATGCCGGACAAAACTTTAAAATTTAAAGGTGAGAATTGTAGTGGAGGCAAGTTGTCGAAAGATAGAATAACTGTCATGGTAGCAGCTATTATGAGTGGCACAGAGAAAAAGAAATTGCTCATTATTGGAAAGTCACAAAAATCCAGATGTTTTAGAAGTGTCAAATCATTACCTGTCGATTATGCCAACAATCGTAGAGCTTGGATGACGTCAGAACTTTTTGAAAAATGGCTCCGAGATTGGGATCGTGATTTGGTGAAGAAGAAGGAAAAGATTTTATTGCTGGTTGATAATTGCCCGGCGCATCCAAATGTTACTGATTTAAAGTCTATAACACTTGCTTTCCTTCCACCGAATACAACATCAGTACTACAGCCAATGGATCAGGGAATAATCCTTGTGCTCAAAATGATTAGTTGTCTTGATACTAATGAAAACAACTCTTCTACAAAAATAACGGTGCTAAATGCAATTCTAATGGTTAATGATGCCTGGAATAAAATGTCACAAAGTACGATTCACAACTGTTTCAAACATGCAGGATTCATTGAAAGCCACGACGGTTTACCTATTCAAATATCAGAACATGAATTTGATGAAGAAGATGACGTCCCTTTATCTTTGTGGTCACGAAACCTCAATTCAGATTCTTTAGCACACCGGAAATGTGGGAAGATTATGTTGACATCGATAGCGCTCTCCTCACATCCGAAGAACCCACCGATGAAAATATCGTACAGAACTTTAATGCTAAAGAACAACTCGAAAGTGATGGGGAAGAGGTAGTCGAGGAAGAACCATTACCTACCGCAGAAGAGGCATTAAAAGCTGCAGAATTATTATCACGATTTGTTCATAGCAATATTGAAAATGATAATTTGACCACAGCGATGTCTTCTATACACAATAGTATTAGAGACTGTTTTTACAATAAAATGAAAAAACAAAAGCAGACAAAAATTACAGATTACTTACATTAAAAAATACACTTGTATGTGTATAATGTACTGATTACGTGCAATTTTTATTTTGAATTAATATGTATGAATACACATGTAGTTACTGTTTCTATATTAAAATACTTTACATACATATTTACATAAAAAAGGTTTTTTTTTTCACGAAACGCTTTGTATGACGTCCGCTTATTATGACGTGTTTGTCAATTCCTTTCGATGTCATAAACGGATTCAACTGTAAATGGTTCCTTGACATGGTCCAATTTTCGTGATTTTCTTCAGTTGTTGATTGAGGTCTTGAATCTCTGGGGATCTCTTATTCGCCGTACGTTTCTTGTCACCTTGATTTTATTTTCTTTATTTTCAACGTCTTCTATTCCATACACCTCGTCATTTACTATTATCTTATTATATCTGCGGGAGGCTCTATCATGGTTTTGTTGTTTTGACAGTTTCAAGTATGGTATCAAGCGCTTTCTATCATCTTGGATTTTTTCGTGTAGTCATCGTTAATCCAAGGGGCATCTAGATTAACAACGACTACACGAGAAAATCCTTTAGTTCTTTGGTTTGTTAATATATTTCCATTTTCTTCTTTCACGTTTGTAGCTTAACAAAGATTGGTCTCTTCCTGCTTGGCTTGCAAGACCCCAATTTCGTAATTTCATTCATTGATTTTAATCTCCGTACGCTTACTAGAATATAATTATAATTTTTCTAGTACGTAAACCCTTCAACAATAATTTGTTCAACAATGTCAACCCATGAGGACCATATTGGATACCAAGCATAATTCCACTAAAAGATTCACCTCTTCTTTGTACTGGTGACATAATACAGTGCATACTATTTTGCAATTAACTTTATTTTATCAGAACTTTCTTTTGTAAGTCCATTAGAAGAGATTTTTACAGAAAACGGACACTCACACAAGAAAGGGCATGAAGTAATGAGAAAGCACTTATTCCGTCGTCTTACGACATTACCATTTCTTATCTGACTGCTTATGTAAGGAGGAAAAAAACGAGTCGAAATTATACGTCCGAAGTACTAACTGCTTTCATCCACTAATGAGTTAAGCTAATTAGCGAAAGAGACGGCTGAACGTAATACGTCTCCGGTAGATATACTTCGTAACACGATTTCCACTTGCTATTTTCGGATTTAATTAATTAAACTTGCACTGAAATGTATAACATAAAAAATCTTGCTTGTGTCAAGTTAAGCTTAAAAGAGGTATATACACGTTTACATAATAAATGATTAGGTAAGATTTTCGCAAAAGTAATATTAATTAGAGGAAGAAAAACATTTAATCATACAAGAGTTGTCGGCAGTAATAACAAATATTTTGAAAATATTATTCTTTGTAATATAAAATTCTATGTTTTGGCAGTCCATTAGGAACTGATGTTTTTTCAGATAAGTTTTTTTTTATTTAATGTTTTACACGTCACAATTCTTGGCTGTCTTAATTACTCCGTATACTAGTCGATGAAAGCCACAAAAATAATGAAGATAGAAACATTAAATTTACAGTTAAAAGGGAAATGCAAATGAGCTGGCACTTTTTAAGTTGTAGGCTTCCGCGACTTTGTAACTTCATGAAACATCAGCTGTAGAAGAAGAAACGACGGCACTGTGTCAAGAAGTAAGTCATCACTTGTTGACGGCTTTTATTAACCTTTTTATGTGTTTTTGTGTGCGTGGGTTAATTTCTGAAATACATTCCGCCTAATTTTTTTCACAACACCTGAATATTATGAACGTATAACAATTTGAATTAACGTTTTTTTAAATTATATTCTTCTTCTTTTTCTTATTCGTTTTTATTTCTACTCATGGTAGGTAGGCTGTTTCCAACCATCCTATGCCTCTTTGGATATGGATGTCCAGGACTCTTTCTAGCGTGTTGATGCCTTTCCCTGATTTCTTTTTCAGACAAGGTTATTTAGTTGATCCCTTTTTGCAAGCCTGCTGTCGTTCATTCTGTATATGTGTTTATTCACATATTTTCTTCGGTGTCTTGTCCGCTATCCTACGTCTTGTATGTTGCTTTGTTCTCAGGTTGTCGTAAGGTTCTCGCTTTTAATTCTGTCATGCAGTGTTTTTCCATGGATGCTTCTAATTATCCTCATTTCGACAGTTCGCATATTTTGCTGTGCTTTGGATGTGTCTGGATTTGTGTCAGCCGCGTATGTTATAATAGGTATTACTGCAGCTTTATATATTCTGGTTTTATTCTCTGCTTTAAGGTTTTTGTATATTATGTCCCTCAAGCAACCTGACATTCGAGATGCCTTCATTGTTTGTTCTAGAATTTCATATATATATAAGTATCCCAAGCTTGTGATACAAGCTCCCAAATATTTAAACTGACTTACGTGTTCGATATATTTCTGGTCGACCTCTAATTTGCATGTTACTGGCTCTTTGGATGTACCCAGAAACTTGGTTTTGTCAGTATTGATGGTCATATTTAGTTGCTTTGTCGTTTGATTAAATGAGTGAAGAAGTCTCGGCAGATTATCTTCCGAATCAGCAATGAGCACCGCGTCATTCGCGCAGCTGACCGCATTGAAGTAGGTATTGCCCATTTTATAGCTGCTGTTTTAGTTTAGTTTAGTTTTAATTTTCCAACTATTTTGTCCATGACCATGTTGAATATAAACGGGCTAAGCGAGTCAGATTGCCTTATTCCAGTACGAACTTGTATTTCTTCAGTTAGTTCGTTATTAACTTTTATCATCATCTTGCATTGGTTGTAAAGCTCGTAGATTAACTTCGTCAATTTCTGGAATACATCTTTGCTCGCATTATTTTCGCGATGTCATTTAGGCGAACTCGGTCGAAGGCTTTCTTCATACCAATAAATCCCAAGAATGTGAGTTTGTTGAATTCTATCGATTTTTCCGCTATTTGTTTGACGATAAAGATTTCGTCAATTGTGGATCTATTCTTTCGAAAATCCTGTAGTTCTTCGCGAATCTGTACAATTTGGTACATTTCTTCCAGGATTGTTTTGGTGAACGCTTTATGCGCGCTATTGAGCAATGTTATTTCGCAATAATTTCTGGAGTTTTTCTCCTTTTTTATATATTGGATTTGTTATGCTGATTTTCCATTAATTTGGTATTTTCTTTTCAGTTATGATGTTCCTGAAGATTTTTTAATTTTATTCCTATATATCGCAGCATTTCATTTGTTATCAAGGTGTCTTACGGTTAAGGTGTTTTTTTTATCATTGCTCGTGTTAGTTCTATATTTGCATTTTGTCCTTCGCCTTCTATAATGACTAGAAGTTCACTTTCCTCATTGTCTTTCTACAAGTTTCCGAAGTATGCTTTCCATACTCCCGCACTAATTTTATTTGTCTGTGTAGTGTCCTTAATCTTCATTTTGTTTCTTCTTAGCATTCCCCAAATCTTCCTCTGGTTATCGTATATGTCTCTCTCCATCGGTTTTGTGAATTATTCCCAATAACCTTCCTTTATTTCTCTTATTCTTGTATTTGACCCGTTTCGTTCCATTTTATATCGTGCCCACTTTTCATGGTTCTAACTGCAGCAAACGTGTAGTAGTGCAGCATTCAATTAGTGTAGATTATTGATCTTATCGTTTCAATTTTTGGTTGAACGCTGAAGGAAAGAAACATATAAATCTCGAATGAGATAAAATATCTATCAGTAATACTAGACTCGTGGCTTACATGGAACCGACACCTGGAAAACTTATTAAGAAGGCAGTAACATCATTAATGATAACTAGGCACTGGAAACAACGGAGTCTAAGACTGGATATAATGTACTGGACATGCAGGGCTCCCGCCAGGTTACTTTTATAGTAAAAAGTTACTTTTTTACTGATACGGTTACTACTGGTTACTTTTAAAAAAAAAAGGTTACTTAAGTTACTAATAATTCAATTATTAATTAAATTGATATTTATATTATATTTAATTCAAATTATGCTGTGGCACCTGTTTCACATTTTTTTAACGTGGCGCCACTTGCTGATGTGGGATGTCATGTGATGTGCCCCGTCCGCCTGTTGGCTGTTAATCGCGAACTTTCTGTTTTAACACGACTAGAACGTCACTAGTATTTTGTCGATCGGGTCTTTATGTGCGACGACACGGAAATTGCCGAATGTGTATGGTTACACCATGCTATTGTTTGTGTGTAATGGCAATGGTAACCTCAAATTGGAAATGTGCTAAGCTAAGTAATTTTCATTAAAACGTAAGCAAAAGTGTAGCGATTTGAGTTTAATTAAATCAAAATCTAGATTTTTTAGCTTAAAAAATGGGGAAGTGCAAGTTTCGAGCAAAATGGTTAGAAGAAGAGGACGAAACTGGTCATAAAATTGGATCTTGGGGAAGAGCAGGCGACAATGAGGGAAATATAGTTTGTTTTATATGCAACCGATCTCTTGCTGTTACAAAAGGGCTGCAGAGCATCAATCAACATGCGAAAACAGCTTTGCATGTACAAAATGCAAAAACAAAGTTAAATGTTCGGCAGCTTACCTTCACTGGTACGTCTTCATCACATAGTCTTTACCAGATTAAAAACTATTCTTTTTTTTGTATATACATATAATATTAATATAACATCACCTTGTTATTTTCAGCCAATTTCACATCAAACGAAAGTATGGGAAATTTAACATCAAGGATGATTTGCAAAGCTGATAATGCCATACGTGCGGAAATTATTTGGTGTCTGAAAAATATTCAAAGCAACATGTCAGCTGCATCAACTCAGGGTATAACTGAAGTATTCAAGGCTATGTTTGGAAGTCTGCCAGAAGGATTTTCTTTATCATACACAAAATTGAGTTACTATATTACAGAAGCTTTAGGACCTTTTTGTAGGCAGAAATATGTCATCAGTGATATTGGTGAAAACTTCTACAGCATCCAGTATGATGAAACAACAAATAATAAAGGTTTGAAAGAACTGCAGGTGGCTATTCGGTACTGGTCGAAAGAGCAAAACCAAGTTGTAGTGAAACATTTGGAAACTTTTTTTTGGGCAGTGCAACTGCAGAAATTTTGAAACAGCATATACAAGAAAGTTTGGATCATGCAAACCTCCCTATTAAAAATCTTTTGATGTTGGGAAGTGATGGTCCCAATGTCAATAAAAAAGTGTTCAGTTTGTTTAATGAGGAACTAAAAGCATTAAATCGAAAACCACTTATTGATATTGGTACATGCAGTATACATTTGATACATAATTCTTTTTTAAAAGGCCTACAAGTATTTGAGTCTCGTGTTAGTGACTTCATTGTTTCGGTTTATTATTTTTTTGATGGATGGCCCCTAAGAATTCAAGATTTTGAAACTATTCAAAATGGTGTTATGTTGCCAAACCATCGTTTTCTGAAACATGTGTCTTCAAGGTGGCTTACTGTGGGCCCTGCTATATCTAGAATATTAGAGCAATATCAAGCAATAACTGAATATTTTCTAAAATTTGTGCCTGTTCACAGAAAAAGTTTAATCTCAACAAAACACTATAAAGATGTAACGAAGTACTTAACTAAAAAGTCATTCAAGGCAGAGCTCATTTTTGTAAAAAATGCTTCCGAATTGTTTTCAAAATACACTGCTTTTTTCCAAAAGACTGAACCTCTCATTCATATTTTATACGATGAACTGAAATATTTTGCAGTGAATCTAATTTCCAAGATATTGAAATCTACTGTTACTATAGATTTTAAAAACACTGCAAAATCAGCTGAAGAATTGTTTAAGTTTGATAATCTGTTACCAATAAAAGACATACATTGCGGAGAGAGTGTAAAAACTGAAATCTCAAAATTGACTGAAATTGACAAGTTACATTTTTTGAAACAATGTCAAAAATTTTTCATTGAGTCTTCAAAACACATTTTAAAGAAATCGCCTTTGATTTTGAAAGTTTTGAAGTACTTTTGTTGGTTGAATCCCTCCAAAATTGCTGATGTACCTGAATACTATTTAACTCGAGTATGTGATATATTGCCCACGCCAGTTGACAAAGACTTGATTAAAGATGAATTAAAGATGTTCAAACTTTTGAAAGAAAACTATGGCAATAATGCTAATGGTGAACGTATAGATATTTTTTGGGCTTCTGTGGATAATAGTAAATATCCCACCCTAACCAAAGTGGCTAAAATATGCCTCAGCTTGGTACACGGAAGTGCTGATGTAGAGCGTGGTTTCTCACTTTCTGGTCGAGTAATGCCCGAGGACCGTTCATCAATGTCATTAAAAATGCTCAATAACAAACTTTACGTACACAACGCTCTTGAATTGTATGGTAATCGGCCAGAGAATTTTCCAATTACTAAAGATCTAATCGGTATGGCACGTTCGGCTTGTGCATCATATAAAGCATTTTTAAAGCAACAAGAAATTAATACAAAATTGAAAGAAGATGAATTACGAAGAATTGAAGAAGAAAAGGAAAGAGAAAAGCAGGCTCTTGTGGAATTGCAACAGACACAAAAAAGAATAGAGGAATTGGAAAAAGAATTGCAAACTGTTAGTAAAGCAAAACTGGAGTCACAAATTACTGTGGATAAATTATTGAATGAAACCTATAATAAAATTGAACGTGCAATAAAATCCAAAGACATAGTTGAAGTTAAAGTAGCCCAAGCAATGCTTTCTTCGGCATTGAACCAAAGAGCAGATGAAAATAAATTACAGAAAGAAGCAGATAAAATGACTAAGACAATATGTAAGAGACAAACTTCTGCCATTGATGCAATTAAAAACAAAAAACTGAAAAAATAATTAGTTTTTGAAATAGCTTTTTGTTGATTTGGTGTACTGTTACCATAGATATAGTATAGATCTTTATTTGTTGTGTTTCTTGTGTTCTACTTTGAGAATCAATATAGATGCTACATTTTCCTGAATTTAGTTTCAATGTGTTACTATCAGTAACTATTGGTTACTTTTCAAAATAATATTAGGTTACTTTGTTACTATTTTAAACAAAAAAATTGGCGGGCGCCCTGGACATGCATAATGGTGGTAAAACCTATCCGAATACATGTCTATCTAGTGTGGTAGCCGAAGACACAACAATGAAAGACTATTAGACAACTAAGCAAGGTCCAAAGACTTGTTCTCTGTTGCACTATTAAGAAAGATAATGTTGTCAAGGCAGGTACTAATGATTTTTGACACTCTCGAAAGTATATGTTTTGCATCGATTGATACTGAGATATTTACAAAATCTCTATTTATTCTATTCTATTTAATGGAGATCATATTGAGCAAGAATTCAATGAATTACAAAAATCCTTGAAATTGCTGGTGGG
Organism: Amphimallon solstitiale; assembly: GCA_963170755.1. NCBI lineage: Eukaryota > Metazoa > Arthropoda > Insecta > Coleoptera > Scarabaeidae > Amphimallon > Amphimallon solstitiale. Next base: position 216,232,475 of record OY720675.1, on the reverse strand, counting down.
AGTTCTATAAACACAGATTATAATGCAACACATGTTTTTAAAGCAAACACCAGTATCACAGCATTCAAAATTTTGTTCAATAGCCAGTTCATTACCCACAGAACTTGGTAAGTCTTCTAAGATGTATATACCGTGCATACTATTTTTACGGCAAAATGATTTAAATTTAAATCTAGGTAAGCAAAAAGTCGCAGATTAAGTTCAAGTCCGTAAAAATCGTATTCAAGAATTCTCATTACTACAATTAGAAAATTCGCCCATTCATAAAAATTCAGAAACATCCTCTAAACGAGGAAAATTTTTATTCACACTAACCATTAACCATTAATTTCAAAATAAAAGAGTTCTCCCCTCCAATAAACACCATCGTTTTAGGTTATAATACGAGTGCTAATGGCTTCATACGTGCTCCTTTTAGAATACTGGCATTAAAGTTTTTTAAAACATAGTCGAACATAAGAGGGAGTTTTTAAGTTCGCTGGATGGAGAGGTTGGATAGTAGTCGGAAAGCTCTTTCTTTCGTGTCGTAACGTGTTCACTCACTCATTATTAGTATAAATATAGAGTCGTCGGCAAAGCATCTTAATCAGACAGAAAGCGTGTAATATTCAGAAAGTTGAGTATCTCGCGTTTATCAAGTTTCTTACGAAATAAGGCGAGTCCGTTCATGCCATACTGAAATGACAGCGACATACGGAGATTCGTATCCAGGAAAAACTGGCACAGTCGCATTAAGCACATCACTTGAAGAGGATTCACGACCCAGATGCCCTCTCGAGTAACAATTTCGGAAGAAAAAGTCGAAAAATAAATAATGCTCGGCTAAAGAGTCATAGGAAAAACTGGAGTATCTGATACAATTATTTTTAAAATTCTCCATGATCATTTTGGCATGACTAAGGTAAGTGCAAGATAGGCGACGAGTATGCTCACGCCACCGCAAAAACAATAACGAGTGGAAAGTTCCGCTGGGTTTTTGGGCCTCTGTAACGAATGCAGGGCTGGTGTATTGACTCGATTTTTTACTGGAGATAACCATTATAAACCTGAATCCAAGCAAGACTCATACACTGCAGTGGCATAAAAAAGCACACCAAAAAAGTTAATGGATTACAAGATAAAGGCGTTACCCTAACTGGAGAATAACACGCTCCAATCTTGAAGCTGAAACGGGTAAAATAAGTTATTAAAGAAAAAAATGGGGAAAATTGACGAAAGCTATCCCTGCACGGCAATGCTCTCGTCCATAATAGTTGTGTTACGCTGGATGTCCTGCATAAACTGGGCCTTGATATATTGAATCGCCTACCCTGTAGTCCAAACCTGGCTCCTAGCGATGTTTGCTTGTTCCCTAAAATGAAAAAAGAGCTGCGTGGGAAGAAATTTACGAGCGATGAAGAAGTAACGGACGCAGTTTCCGCATATTTTTCAGACAAAGGAAATTTTTCTGAAGGCATACACAAGTTAATTGAAAGATCTGGAGAATGTATTAAGGCTAAAGGGGACGAACAATTTCAACCAAGTGTGCAACAAAGACAAGTATATTGAAAATTATATTTCTGTCTTTAGCGAATTTTTGAAACCTATTTATAATTTGAAAATTGCTTTATACTGAAGCAATATTTAAAATTTAGGCCAATTTGCTACTTTTTTTGAAATTTTTTTTTAAATTTTTCGAGTGCGCTTTTCAGAAAGCAATGATGAAATGACAAAATTCGCCAACAGCGCCAATGCAAAATAGTATGCCAAATACAAATCAACTTTAAAAAAAAAATCATTATTAATTTCGACCGAAACACGAATTTAAATTTTCCCTTGACGATTTCTGCCGCAACAATATTAAAAATGATGCAAAATATACATAATAAACGAATAAAACACTTGGTTATATTGTTTCACTTAAGGACAGATTTATTGTACTCTGACACGTGTTTCGACCTCTCGGTCATTAACGAAGAGTTTACAGACTTAAACTAAACTAAGAAAGTTACCAATACCTATTTATATGTATGGGCTAGTGTCTTAAGTACAGTGTCAATAATGGGGGTGTTTATGAAGTCCAGTTGTGTGTTTGTGACATGTTTATTTGCTGTTGTAGCTTTTTTAATTTCTAGAATTTCTAATAAATGTAATTTCCTTCCTTTATAACTATTATGTAATAATGTATAATTGTTGGTATCAAATACATGTACAAGGTCTATGCAATGTTCAGCAAAGCCTGTATTTTTATTATTGTTTAAAATTGATTTTTTATGTTCATTAATGCGATCTTGTACGGGTCTGCCTGTTTGGCCAATGTAGATTGCGTCACAATCACTGCAACCTACCTCATAAACACCTGATTTGTCACACAATTTTGCTTTTTCTTTGTTATTCACTAAGATTTTTCCTAAATTTACTTTGTTCACTTGGATAATATTTAAACCTAACTTTTTTAATTCGTTAGAAACTCTGCTGCTAAGACCTGGAATATAGTTAACAACAAAGTAAATTTAGGAAAAATCTTAGTCAATAACAAAGAAAAAGCAAAATTGTGTAACAAATCAGGTGTTTATGAGGTAGGTTGCAGTGATTGTGACGCAATCTACATTGGCCAAACAGGCAGACCCGTACAAGATCGCATTAATGAACATAAAAAATCAATTTTAAACAATAATAAGAATACAGGCTTTGCTGAACATTGCATAGACCTTGTACATGTATTTGATACCAATAATTATACATTATTACATAATAGTTATAAAGGAAGGAAATTAGATTTATTAGAAATTCTAGAAATTAAAAAAGCTACAACAGCAAATAAACATGTCACAAACACACATCTGGACTTCATAAACACCCCCATTATTGACACTGTACTTAAGACACTAGCCCATACATATAAATAGGTATTGGTAACTTTCTTAGTTTAGTTTAAGTCTGTAAACTCTTCGTTAATGACCGAGAGGTCGAAACACGTGTCAGAGTACAATAAATCTGACCTTAAGTGAAACAATATAACCAAGTGTTTTATTCGTTTAATATTCATAATGTTTCACCAAGAACCAACCGTAGATTCTATTAATTTTATTAATAATGCAAAATATACATTTTATTTCAGACCAATAACACACATTGTATTTTATGTACTTTTTCTGAAGCAATTTTTGGATTTTTGATGAGGATTTCTTTCGTTTTGCACTAAAATCTTACAAATATGTTTAAAAAATCCGAAGATAACAATTACATTTTTTACAATGTGGAATGAACCTATGATTAATGTTCATTGTACTTAGCTTCCATCTAACAGTAAAACCTTATTGCGCTCAATCATATACGCTGAGGTCCATAAATAACTAGTCTGGCTGGTGCTTGGTGTACGACACATGGCAGCGGCACCAGATCAAAAGTGAAAATTTCACTTTTGATGGCTTTTTATTATCGTATTTGAAAAATAAACACAGATTTGGAATCACCACAAAATCCCTGTAGCTCTGTTTTTGAAAATAATTGCGTCTATGGCCTCTTCCTCTTTTCTATTTTTGAGAAAAAAGACAAAATACAAAACTGTCGTGTTGGCTGTTGACTTTTCAATAAAATTTTGAAATCAGAACAATTTACATATTTCATCTAAGGTATATAGTTTTAACAAAAATAGAAATATAATTTCCCGCCATCTATCGTTTCGGAAAATGCACTTCAGAAAAATACTTTTGTACATTTATTTATTTATTTATTTTCCCCATTCCCATTCTCCAAACTTAAAAACACTCCTTTGTATATAGGAAAATAATAATGCCTATTTTTGCTCATTAAATTTACCTTTCGAAGTCTCATTCATATTTTACAAACCGCTCCTATTTCAGTGGCAAAAGGAAAAAGAAGCAAAACTATAAAATAAGTTCAATACCTTTCATGTACAAGTTGAGTAGGTAAACAGTTTTAAGAGTTTATCCGTAGTGGGACAACACGTGCCAGAAGTTTATGTATTGGGAACTTTTGATAAATCCACAGGACATGACATCCTCGTAAAATACCGAAGCGATCATTAGAGAATTTCCGATTAAATTCCTGGTGCAAGTCGTGGAACGTATATCAAGCTGAGCCGGGGAGATCACGGGTCCTAATGGCCGACAAATTCAATATATTCTTTTCAGGGTCGACCAATAGGAATAGACAGCGCCAGTCGATCTACGTGTCCGTCATAGGGAAGTAGGTGCTTTTGTTGGTCGTATCACCGGAGGAGTATACACTACACATTTCCGAGGATATTAAACAGCGACGGCGACACGTTTTATTTTAACATGCCTCTGTTTCTTCAATATTGTTCCGTACGCAAAATGGTACGCGTCACGAACCCTTAAAATGTCTCCATATACCATACGAAAGATTGTGCATACGCTTTGAACTTCTGAAATATATAGCAAGGCAAACGTTGAATATAAAGTATGTAATTTTCAGGAAGAAGTCCCGCTCTTGCTGATTTATGTTGGAAAAAGAAAGAGTTTCTTATAATTTAATATGGCATATATGTATGAGTTCTAGAGTAAATTTAATATTAAATTGAAAACTAATTTTCGAATAAATTGATTAGCAAGGCAAACGAAGCAATTTTAGTTTAGACTAGATATTCATAGTAGACGCGAAAACTATAATAATACCAATTTAATGTTTAAATAAGTTACACTTTTATTTGCTTTAGAAATTAATTCTGACAATGTGTAATTTAATTACTCTGATCAACAAGGACTCTTTTCTTATATAAACATTGCACCTTTGTTATTTGAAACTATTTTCAATTTCATCACGTACTATCTTGAATAATTTTCAGTAATACTAGAGCATGTAGATAATGCATAATATAGGAATATAAGCAGAAAAGAGATAAGAAAATTAATTAATGCTCAAACTGAATTAATTAAGATTTGCAAACTTTATTTTGCAAATAAATTAATAATAAAACACTAATTTCCACCACTATAATAACTTTTTGTGCTAATTTTTGAACTGCTGGAACTATCTTAGTCCTTCGATTTATTTGGTTTATCTCTTCTTTGATAGCAGTCTTTAAGTCTTCAACGTTCTCATACATTTATAATTTTTTACAATATTTGACAGACACGTTATCAATATTTTCCAAAGACTACTTGAAATTCAGAAGGTCTTATGTTGTTTCCTCGGCCATCGTAATAACTTATTTATTAGTAATAATAATGTTATTTTTTACTCTAGAAGTAAATTCAGTACAAGCATTGGTTTAAATTTGAATATAAACGAAGTTTTCATTAAAAAATGTATTTTATTTAAGAAACTAGTGATTTTCGTGTTCTAGGCTTTTATCACAATGAGGGTTTAAATACACTACATTGCTAATTTGAGAAGTTTTATATATTTTTTAATAACCAAGTTACCAATGATTGATAGTGTCTATCATATTGTGAAATATTCCTAAAGTTATTCGTGAATAGTAATATCAGAAGTTTCAAAATGTAATTATATTGAAAAAATAAATTAAATAAAATAAATAGGCAAACGAAATACTTCTCAGAAGTTTCGGCTTAGTAGCAGTTTACTTTCAAGTTAATAGGAAAAAAATGGGTGTGCTTAAGACCACACGGCAGAAGTGAAAACATCATCAAGGTGAGGTTAATAATACGAAATACAACTTTTTTTTCGTTCTATATTCATTTACATTTACTTTTTCCATTTTCCATTTTTGTTCTATATTACATTTAAAAAATATATATTTATTATTATTGTCTATACATTATTCTAGTACATTTCGCTCGGTCTGATCAAGTTTTCAAAAATTCATACGTACGCATGTATATATACAAATAGAGGATATGATAATTCTCATACGAGTACCCGTGCTGGTCTAATGGTAACGTACCGGCCTTACACCCGGGCGGCTAGCGATCGTATCTGCACGCGGACAAGAATTTTTCAGAAAATAAAAATACAATATTTCGCGTATTTATTCTAAATTTCAATTTAATTGAAATTAAATAGCTCTCCCGCTCCCTTGGTCGACTCGTCTCGAGCCGACTTTACCCGAACGAGCGTTACAAGCCGAGCGTGACGGCTCAGTCTCGTTCAGTGCCCAACAATCAATGCATCAACGCGCCCATAGAAGTTTTCACTTTAAAAATGTTTTCAAAAAACAATTATAGTTTATTTATGTTTTCGGTTTTGCAATATTATGTAATGTAAATTAACTTTAATTTCTTTGTTGTGCATAATATTGATCGGTTATAAATTGTTAAGACTTACATACACAGTTGGTCCAAAAAATCTGGAAATACAGAATTAAATTGGATGATTTTCGGAAAAATGCAAAAAGTGGTCAACCAATATTTTTAAAATGCTTCCGGTAGGATTTTTGATTGAAAAATGATGCACTACTGCAGCAATCTTCCTCGATATCTCCAGAGCATTTGGTACGGTATGGCATCAAGGTTTACTATATAAAATGCATTCATTTGGCTACCCACCACATCTCATTAAAATAATTCAAATTTACATCCACAAAAGAAACTTTCAAATACGAATCAACAATACTTACTCTACCTCAAGATCAATAACAGCGGGGGTCCCGCAAGGATCAGCACTCTCGCCACACTTATATGCCATCTTCACGGCTGACATTCCTAAACCAGATAACTGCCTAATAGCAACATACGCCGATGACACGGCAATCCTTTCCAAGTCACTCTCACCCAGATTAGCAATATCTCACCTTCAATCAGCCCTTGACATACTCATAACATGGTGTGAAAACTGGAGAATCTCTATAAATGGCGATTAGTCTCAAGCAATTATTTTTCATAGGAAAACGAAACCTATTATCGGCCAATTATACATTAACCACGAAACGAACCCATGGCAAACTAATATCAAATATCTGGGCGTATACCTAGACAGGAGATTATCATATGCAACACACATGCACAACACGATCAGAAAAGCCAAAGCCGCTAGAGCTCGTCTATGGCCTCTACTCGGCAGATTTAGCTCCCTATCTCCCCATCTAAAACTCCGACTTTACAAACAAATTATCAGACCTATTATGACATATGCCGCCCCCATCTGGATCAACACAGCCGCCACTTATATCAAAAACCTTCAAACAATTCAGAACATTTCACTCAGAATGGCAATCAAAGCCCCCTGGTATATGAAAAACAGACAAACCCACGAAGACACAGATACAGAAACAATTGAAAACTACATCAAAGAACCAGCTACAGGCTTCTACAATAAGATGGAAATCCACGAAAACTCCAGCATCACAGAAGCACTGAATTACGACCCCCAAAATTACTGGAAATACAAACGCCCCAAGCTGGCAATTATCTAATACCATATACGGAAGCTAACATAGCACAATCGCTCCAATAATCAGATACTTCACACTCAGAAAAAGTGTAAAAAGCACAATGCTTAACACACAATCTCCAACAAAGAAGAAAAAGAGGAAAGGATGTGCAAAATAAACAATGTTGCATCCTTCGTGATAAAATGTGCTTTTGCCTCTAATAGTTTCTGACTTACATAAATAATTTCCCTTTTGAAGAAAAAAATATTTCCTTCTAGTTTAAAGCTATCCACAATTCGGCCAATATATGAATGTGGGTGCTTAAAATTCTATTGGAAACTATCTTTCAGTTTTCGGTAAAATGTATGGAAGCATTATGGACAAACTTTTAACAAATTATTTGAATAATGTCGGATTACTTTTAGAAAATCGACATGGCTTTTGGCGAAATAGGAGAACTAATTTTGATTTTTTAAATGGAATTTATTAAACTTTAGATGTAGGTCAACAGTGTCTCGGTATCTTTATTGACTTATCCAAAGCATTTCACCTAGTGAACCACTTGTGTTTTGCGTTACAAGCGAAAGCAATACGGTATTAGGGACATTAATAATAATAATAATAATAATATTTATTGATTTCAGAAAAACATCCGTACTGTAGCAGCACTTTTCCAATAAAATCCCTTTAACCCGAAGCCGAAATTTTTGAAAATTTGTTTCTTCCTTGAGGCAGTCTGGCAGTTTGTTGTAAAATCTGCAGCCATTATAATAGATCCCCTTTTGATATAACGTTGTGCTATGTTGTATTGGCATCATTAATGTTTTGTTTCTGGTATCATGACTATGGTCAACAATTTGCTGCTGAAAAAATTTTCCATGTTTATGGACAAAACAAAACAGCTCGTATATATAAATGCATGGCAGGGGCAAAATACCAAGTTCTATAAAGGCTGGTTACACATGAATCCATTCTCCTAAGATTTTCGACAATGCGCACAGCACGTTTTTGTAACAGAAAAACTCTGTTGAAATTCGATGATCTACACCAGTGCATAATACCATACTTCAAAACGGTATGAAAACAACCAAAGTATAACTGACGAATGATTGAGCGGCCGGACTGAGTTGATGATATCGCTAGAGCGCATGTTCTCGACAACCTTTCGCAGACATAAGCGACGTGTTTTTGCCATTCATAAAAATGTTTTGCATCATACCTTATACATCGTAAACAAAGTGTCAAAATAGGAAATTACCAGCCATGCTACATTAAAGTAGACAGTGGCGTACTGCAAGGATCAATCTTAGGCCGAGCAATCTTTTTAATATACGTACATTGACCTGCCAAATACACTTCAAAACGTACAGTAAATAGTACTTTACGCTCATGATATTAGCCTATTAATAAAGTCAACAAGTTTAAACAAATTTAACACTTCAGTCGCGGATATTTTCAATAGCATTTATGGATGGATGAGCTGGAATAAGTTAGCCATTAAGAAGGCCAAAACTGAGTTCGTATATTTTCATAATACAATCAAAGTTGTATATAATATTGAAATAAATGGTGACAGTTTTAAGCTGAACTCTATTTCCAGGGTAGTTGGTCGCATAATTTATAATTAATGAGAATCTTAAATGATAAGTAAAAAGTATGGTTGTATCATGGTTTGTGGCGTATTTCTGGAAATTACTTGCGTATTTTGACTATGCTGTATACAGCTTTTGAAATACGTATTTTGTACTTTGCTATGCAGGATTTTACCTACAATTGGTTTTCATATTTCTTCTTATCCAAAGATAAACTTATTTAATTATAAATATGTATGTGAAAATTCTAATTCAGTTAAAACTCTAAATTTATTTAAACGTTCGTATAACAATTATTCGCTTCATGCCCCTTGTACAAGATTATTTCACCATGTTCATAATATTTCCTCGGTTGTCGACATCGAATGAGTTTATCAAAATAACAAATGATGTCGATAATATCCGATGCAATCGCAATATCACAGACTACTTCAACTTTTCCAATGGTTTCAGTTATCCAACGCACACTTTATAAAGTCAAATCTTTCAGATTTATACGCCTACCTGCAATGAACCCGACTCGAAAATGGAATAGAACTTTTTTTCATTTACCCCTATCACCTTGTTACACCTTTCATCATCACTTAAATAATTCATGAATAAACTTGGAATTCTCTCGTTAAGCCTCTTCTCGTGTTTCAGTTGGAAATAAATGGAAACAGATATTTATAATATGGCTGAAGATTGTACTGTTCGAAACTTTAATTGCGGAGGTAGCTCTCGACACCTGCTTCCCCCCATTATTCATCTAAATCACAGAAATCATTGAATATATGGTTGGTTGATTTAGCATGCGAATAGTTATGAATAGGTGTTCGATTTTAATGCGGAAAAGAGATCGATAATGTAGAAACACGAACTGTATGTTTGACAAGTAGAGTATAGGTATGTTTGTAAATACATGTTTTGTATATTCTATATCTATACCGTATAATCGGGTTCAGTTAGGCGTATGTGTGCTGGGATGGGAGTTGTGTGGTGGGTATGACGTCCGTATATGTATTCATTATCGAATTGTAATCAGATTTACACATTGAAATAGGCTGTAATAAATAATAACGTGCGATTTACATCGAACTAAGTAAAATTCTATACTCAGTTAATAAATTATACGCAGTCAGATGACTGGAATTTATTTAAAACTGAATGTCATTTCGTGTCATATCGCCGGCTAATAAATAAACACAAAGGATTTATTCGAGAAAGCGCATTATAGATATGCTCAATAAATGAATAGTAATGTTGTTTATAATGCATTATTAATAGAGCGCGGACATGACCGGTTTAAACTACGACGAAGTTACAACGGAGCAAAGAAATTATATTTACCTTATATTTCGCAAGAGAAATAGAAATTTTCATTCATACTTACGTTTGATTCGTTTTTTCATTGTTTTGACTGTTAATTACGTAATTCGTAATTTTTGTAATAGTCTGTTTAATACCGGTTTATTGAATCGACTTCTCCCAATTATCTAGAGTGCATTGGATTTCGTTTAGTTTCAATAACATACGCGTACATTTTTATTTATCATTTATTTAGATCTAGAACGTTGTTTATGTTACTTTTTCTGATATGAAAATGAATTGTCAGTGATTCCGATAGAATGCTAAAATATCGCACGTTCGTCACTTAGCTTTGCTAAAACATACACAGAAATAGTTTTTATGCAGACAATTTCGATAGTTTACAAAATTTCGTTATATGTTTAAATAACGATGCTCGAAGTATTTCTGAGTGCAAGGAACTAACACAAATCCCAAATTAAAAAAATCAGTTGTTATTCCTTCAGGAACACTTTGGAAATTTGCCTAAACTAATCACATATTTTGAAAATCGAATCTCAAATTAGAAGATGGATTAACCACATTAGACGTGGGCTATTAATAATTTCAAAAGTATTCCAAGTGACTTCGGATGTGGCCTTCAGCAAAAGTTAGACGCAGTTTTTAATAGAAATCCAGGTTTAATAACATTGCGGCAATTGTGTATGCTAAATACGCTGAAATAAAAGAATATTTCCAGTACGCACCTATAACCAGTTGCGATGTAGAAAGGACGTTTTCTATCTAGAAGAATGTACTTAATTCAAAGAGCACAAGTCTTACAGAAGAGAAAATGAACAAATAATAAGGTATTTTGTATTTTATAGATCACCAGCCACTTGTTATCCAATTATATAAAATTAAAACCTCTTTAAAAATACAACATTTCAATAGTGCGCCCATAGGCGATGTGTCATCAACCGTACGTGTCCGCGCCCTAATTATTAACGAAGATAACGTGCAGACAGACAGTATGGTATGCCATTAATTTCGTTACTACCTTGCTTTATAAATATGTAGGTATCAATAAATTAAAAAAAAAACTTCCATTCTACAGGGTTCCAACCGTGCCCGGGCGTTAGAGATATATTGATAGCAGTGGGGCCTACCCCACATGCAAGGGATTAAAAATATACCTTCTCAGTACACACTTAATGATAGAATATCCAAGGAGCCTGTACAATATCAGTATTAGTATTTCTCTACTAAAAAAAAACCTGGTGAGTAAATACGCTAGTGTTTTTATACCCACATTTAAACTAACGTATAAAATCGGTTTTTAGGCTTTAGTGTAAAAAGAGAAACACTTTGCATGAAGACCATTCACAAGTACAGCAAATATAAAACAAAATCGTTATGATCTTAGTAAGGGTTTTTTATCGCCATCCTCATCTAACGCCTCTACTAGCGATGAAGAATATTATTCATTAATTAATAACAATACCCAAAATGTTAACGACAATCAAAAACTGTTTGGAATTCTGGACAAGAAACTGAAATTGATTGATACGAGGCAATAAAATATAAAGTAAGTATAAATGTTGAAAATGTTTCCAAATTGATCGAGTTAGATGTATGGTTCTTATTTTTTTCCCATAGAAAATATTGCAAATATTCTCGACGCCTGTAATGTAGATCTGAACGTATAAAATAGTTATTTACGAACCAAGTGCGGGAAGACTCTTTTCCCGCATGAGCGCACTTTGTAAGCACGAGCGACCGCAGGAAGCGAGTGCTTTTAATTGCGCGAATGCGTGTAAGATGCCTTCACGCAAGTGGCTTGTACAATATTTTTTGTACGAACATTAAATTAAAAACATGTTATTGATTAATGTCATTAGTATCATACCTAACCTAAGATAGATTACCTAATTAATTCAAGCATTTCATGTACATAACTATTACTCACCTTTCCATAAAATTAAGTTATTATATTCTTACACATGGCAAACATGAGGTATTTATTCTTATATTTATAAATTTATAGTAAATTTATTGCGTTTCTTGGTTTAAATACAAAAAATTCGGAACTGCCAATATGAATGTCGATGTGGTCAAATAGATGGCGCTTGAATGTTGCTTAAGATGTCGCCAAATAGATGCCGCCACAATTTTTTTGGAAGAGTTTTTAATTATTACTCCTATTTCCCTAACTTTTAGTGAAGAATAGTGGGGGGAAGAAGTATTTTATAAATAAACTAAATTTTATTATTACCAAGTTAGATTTTTTCTAAATGTCCCAAAGAGCCAGTGTTTTTTTTTTCAATTTTTACAGTCGCCTCGATCGGGAAAACTTCTTTCCTAGTCGAGCTACACATGCGCCAAATGTCACTTTACAGGCGGTGAGTACAAAAAACAAATTAGTCATTGAAATTATTTATGCAATGAGGACAAAGGTATATTAATAACAAAAATAAAACACTGATTTTAAAGTTTCAAAATTTTAATTATAGTAAACCACTAGAACTTTGTTTCGTCGAACAGCAACTTCATCAAGTGGATGAATAATGAAGAATTAACATATTATAAATTTAAGGACGAAAGTCGGGAGTAACATAGGTTGGTTTGATCATTTAACGCTAACCTTCATTTTGTAATTCTAGAAATTTCTAATGATTCTAGGAGATAAAGTCTTTTACTTTTTCCTTGGATATTAAATATTTTAATATTATTGTTAAAAGTATGTTTATATTCTAAGCAATGGTTCGCAAATGTAGAATCAAATTTTTTATCCCGGTAACTTCTATTATGTTCGGACACTCTCTGGGCAAAGAATCTTCCAGTTTGGCCAATATAAGACATGTTACAATCAGAAGTTAACTTATATACCCCCGAGTTTGATTTTTTGTATGTTTTGTCCTTATTGCTTTTTAAAAAACATTCTATACTATTATTAGTTTTGTAAGCTGTTTTACCATTAGTGGCTTTTTTAATTAATTTGCTAATTTTGTCTGAAGGTTTACCAATATAATGTAGTGAATTTTTACTAGACATTTCAGGGTAAATTAAAGAAATGTGCTATTTGTTTGTTTCGAAGGATATTATTGATCATATCTTTAGTATAGCCATTATTTGTAGCAATAGTGTATATTCTATCTAATTCTGTATTAAAGTTAGGTTTATTGAGTGGCGTATTCACCAGTCTATGTATCATTGATTCATAAGCTGCTAATTTATGTTTAAAGATGAGGTGTGGTCAATACACGACTTTCTTATACATATGAGCCTTTCAAACTATAGAGTCCTAAAAAATTTTTATACAAAAATTATTTAAAATTCTATTATAAGTATTTCTATTCTCTTAATAAATCTCTATAGAATGCATACTTTGCGAAAAAAAGTGCTACTCGCTAAGAGTAAAAGTATTAATTACTTTCGGTCAGAATTTAATAATTTCATTTATACAAAAAATATTTCAAAACCAACTCTAAATACTTTTGTACTGTTGACAAATATTTATAGAATGCATAATTTACGACATATTGGCAAAAAATCGTTATTCGATAAGAGTAAAAGTGATACTTCCGGTACGAATTTTGAAATTTTTTTTATACAAGAGATATTGAAAATTCAGTTGTAAATACTTTTATATTCGTAGCGTACCTGTCTAAAAAGAATGACTTGCGAAATATTTGCAAAAAACTGATTTTTGATAAGAGTAAAAGACTTACTTCCGGTATCAATTTCGAAAAACTTTCATAATAAAATGTTTCTCAAATTCAATTTTGAATACATATTAATTCTTTATAAATTTGTTTAAACTTAGTAGTTGACAAAATATTGGCAAAACTCGATTTTTTCATTGAAGTAAACTACTACTTCCGGTCAGCCGATTTTACTGAAAATCTAATCAGATCTCAAGAGGGAGATTATACACGTAAATACAAAATTTGGAATTGATATATACAGCGGTTTGACTGCTATCGTGGTCACAGACACACAGACACACACAGACATGTTTTAAAAACCACTTTTTCGGTATCAGGGACTTCAAAACGTGGACATCTGCAAAAATCTCGAGGTCGAAAATTTTCGTCATCACAATAATTCCTTATACTACGTATAAGAAAGTAGAAGGGTGAAAGGAAGAAGAATGTATAGTTGTATCAGTGCAGGCTTGTGATAAATTGCAAATTCATGTTACTTTCTTATACGTAGTATAAGGAAGTATTGTGATGATGAAAATTTTCGACCTCGAGATTTTTGCAGATGTCCACGTTTTGAGGTCCCCTGATACCAAAAAAGTGGTTTTTAAAAAATGTCTCTCTCTCTCTCTCTGTGTGTGTGTGTGTCTGTCTGTCTGTCTGTCTGTGTGTGACCACGATAGCAGTCAAACCGCTGGAGATATCAATTCCAAATTTTGTATTTACGTGTATTATCTCCCTCTTGAGATCTGATTAGTTTTTCAGTAAAATCGGTAGACCGGAAGTAGCAGTTTACTTCAGTGAAAAAATCGAACTTTGCCAATATTTCGTCAAATACTACGTTTATACAAATTTATAAAGAATTCATATGTACTTGAAATTAAAATTGAGAACAATTTTATTTAAAAAGTTTTTCGAAATTCCTACCGGAAGTAGGTCTTTTACTCTTATCGAAAATCGGTTTTTTGCGAATATTTCGCAAGTCAAGCTTTTTAGACAGGTACGTTACGTGTATAAAAGTATTTAAAACATAGTTTTCAATATCTTTTGTTTAAAAAAAATGTCAAAATTCGGACCGGAAGTACCACTTTTACTCTTACCGAATATCGATTTTTTGCAGATGTCGTAAATTATGCATTCTATATATATTTATTAAGAGTACAAAAGTATTTAGAGATGAATTTGCAATATTTTTTGTGTACATGAAATTTCAAAATTCGGACCGGAAGTGGCACTTTTACTCTTAGCGAGTAGCACTTTTTTTCGAATGTCTTGCAAAGTATGCATTCTATAGCGATTTATTAAGAGAATGAAAGTACTTAGAATAGGATTTTGAATAAGTTTTGTATAAAAAAATTCTTAAAATTGTATAGTTTGAAACGCTCATACGTATAAGAAAGTCGTGTGGTGGCCACACCTCATTTTTTTTTTTATTTATATTCTGTGAAGTAGTAAAGTCTAGGAAATTAATAGAACCGTTAGTCTCTGTTTCTAGTGTGAATTTTATATTAGGATGTACATTATTAATATAATCAAAAAACATATTTAATTGTCTATCGGTACCCTTAAACATACCAATATATCATCTACATACCTGTACCAGTAAATCCAATTTTACTTTCTTATACGTAGTATAAGTATGGTGATGATGAAAATTTTCGACCTCGAGATTTTTGCAGATGTCCACGTTTTGAGGTCCCCTGATACCAAAAAAGTGGTTTTTAAAAAATGTCTGTGTGTCTGTCTGTGTGTCTGTCTGTGTGTGTGTGTGTCTCTCTGTCTGTGTGTGTGTGTCTCTGTGTGTGTGACCACGATAGCGGTCAAACCGCTGTAGATATCAATTCCAAATTTTGTATTTACGTGTATAATCTGCCTCTTGAGAACTGATTAGATTTTGAGCAAAATCGGCAGACCGGAAGTAGTAGTTTACTTCAGTGAAAAAATCGAAATTTGCAAATATTTCGTCAATTACTAAGATTAAAGAAATTTATAAAGAATTCATATGTACTTAGAATTAAGTTTGAAACAAATTGTCTTAAAAAAGTTTTTCGAAATTCCAACCGGAAGTAGGTCTTTTACTCTTATCGAAAATCAGTTTTTTGCGAATATCTCGCAAGTCATGCTTTTAAGACAAATACGTTACGAGTATAAAAGTATTTATAACACCATTTTAAATATCTTTTATATAAAAAAAATTCAAAATTCAGACCGGAAGTACCACTTTTACTCTTATCGAATAGCGATTTTTTGCAAATATGTCGTAAGTTATGCATTCTATATATATTTATCAAGAGTACAAAAGTATTTAGAGTTAGATATGGAATATTTTTTGTATAAATGAAATTTCAAAATTCGGATCGGAAGTAACACCTTCATACGTATAAGAAAGTCGTGTGGTGGCCACACCTCATTTTTTGAATAGGAGGTAGAGCTAATAGTTTCTTCGAAATGATCCATGAAAATTTCCGCTAGTAATGGGCTTAAACTGGGAGATCCTTTACCCTGAAAGTGTCAGAACATAATAGAAGTTACCGGGATAAAAAATCTGATTCTACATTTGCGAACCATTGCTTAGAATATAAACATACTTTTAACAATAATTTTAAAATACTTCATATCCAAGAAAAAAGGTAAAAAACTTGGTCTCCTAGAATCATTAGAAACTTCTAGAATTACAAAATTAGGGTTAGCGTTAAAGGATCATACCAACCGATATCACTCCCCACTTTTGTCCTTAAATTTGTAATATGTATATCCAGTATATAATTTCTCGCACTAATGTAAATTCTTCAATACTCATCCACCTGATGAAGTCGCTGTGCGACGAAACCACGTTGTAGTGGTTTACTATGATTAAAATTTTGAAACTTTAAAATCAGTGTTTTATATTTATTATTATTTGTCACGGAGTTTCAACAAGTGTGTTCCTATTCAATTAATTTCTTAAAGGTATATTCTTCATCGCCGACGGGAATACTGATCATTAAAAATGAATATTTTGTTTTTGCTCCACCAGCATTAGGTAAAATATTTGGATTAGGTTGTCACACATTTGAATTTATACTACAGAATGCATCATTTCCTATAACAGACGCACAACTTGGAACGATAGTTTTGTGCCAGGTTACCAACTTTGCATGGATGTTTGCTCGATACGGGCGAGATCCTGATGGAATGCTCGCAATTATAAAAATAAAACAAAACGTAAAGGCGTTTGGTGTGAATACAAAACACCCGTGGATGTTCAGTCCAACATTATGATCAGAATCGATGTGAATGAAGGCAAGGAGGCAATGTCTTCTAAAAATATTCAATAGAACTTGGAGCACGAAATACTACCACACCTCGCTTGAGTGAGCCATGGCATGGTTCAGGAAGAATAATTATTGGCGATTCTGGGTTCTCATCTGTAAAAACTGCTTTCAAAGTACATAAAAGAGGATTGTTTCACATTGGATTGTAAAAACAGCAACAAAGCGACAATTTTACAGGTATTGTTAATACCCAAATAAGTCACAAAAATACTTCCAACGTGAATAGGAAAAAAGAAAAGAAAATTGTCGGTGAAGGCAAAGAAAACGTAGCTTTCGTCAACAAACCAAGAAGGCTAATATATGTGGATAGATTCAATATGGACTTTGAGACTGATCACTTACTGAAATTATTAGCCCAAAACTTTAAAACGAGTGATTTTATTGTTGATGCATTTACCAAGCAAGATTATTATTCAAAGCAAAAATATAACGCATTTAAAATAAGTTTTCCTAGCTCCATCGATGACGACGATTTGTTTGATCCGAAAAAGTGGCCGGCTAACATTCACGTTCGGTTT
Source organism: Amphimallon solstitiale (assembly GCA_963170755.1). Lineage (NCBI taxonomy): Eukaryota > Metazoa > Arthropoda > Insecta > Coleoptera > Scarabaeidae > Amphimallon > Amphimallon solstitiale. Next base: position 216,214,784 of record OY720675.1, on the reverse strand, counting down.
TTTCGGGACCAACAGAGAAAAACTGTATATCGCAAACAACTTACGAGTAGAACCAATAGATATAGAAACATATAGAAATAAAATCGAGAAAAGAAATACCGTCTTAAATTATAATACAGGTGCAAGAAAAGTATTACGAAACAAACATTGCACAATAAAACACAGACAAAATTTTGCGATTTTAAATCTTAATATACAGTCCATCTCAAAGAAAATCGACGCTCTAGAAATTATTACAAAGAATAACAATTTAGACATTTTATGTCTAACAGAGCATTTTTTAACGTATGAGCAAATGGAGAGGTGCCATTTAAACGGTTTTAAAATACATAGTGCTTATTGCAGACAAAATTCTGTACATGGTGGAACCTTAATTATGTTGAAGAGCAGTTTAACAGGACTGGAAAGAGCAGATGTTAAAAGGTTATCAGTTGAAAGAGAAATAGAGATCGTAGCGGTAGAGATAAAAGAAATGAAAGCTCTAATTGTTTCTATTTACAGGCCTCCGCTTGGAAATATCAACATATTTATGGAAAAAATATGCGAACTTATTGATATATTAGAAGATGAGGCTCTCGAAAATATTTTTATTACGGGAGACTTCAATGTAAATTTTGCTGGATGTAGTAAAAATTGTAACTATATTATTGACTTATTCAGTTCTATGAATCTACAGAGGTTGTTCCATGATTATTCAAGAATAACAAGTACTACAAGCACTTGCATTGACAATATTTTTTCAAATATTAACAAAGACTGTTACACCGTCGCAACCGTGAATCTCCACATATCTGATCATATGGGCCAAATACTGAGAATGAATATAGTAACAGATCCTATAGTAAAAACAGAAAAAATAATGTGTAGGCAATTTTCTACCCATAATATTGTCGTATTTAAAGAAATGGTACAAAAGAATATATATTCACTAGCAAATAATGTGAATGCCAAAATTCATTATGCTAACTTCCACAGGGCACTCGTTTCTGCTTTCGAACTCTCCCTCCCTGTGAAACAAAAACAAAAACTAAAACACACTAATGAAAGCCAGGAAGCAATGTGTAATGGGCACCTTGAAAGAATCAAAAATACATTAGAAGCTCTTGCAATTATAGCAAAAAGTACCAAAAGTGATGCCTGGTATAAAGCATACATAGAGCAGAAGGAGGTTTACATGAAAGCAATACAAATATATAAGAAGGAGAAAAACACAGATATATTAAGAAATAGTGACAATAAAATATTAGTAACATGGAAACTAATAAACAATGAACTTTCATCGAAAAAACATTTGAAAAATGATTCAATTCTGACAGGCGACGAATTGAATGATTACTTTAGTAGAGTAGGGCCTGAGACTGCAAATAGTATTGTTAGCACCACATCTCCGCTAACACTACAAAAATCTCTGCGCCTGAATAACTCCAATTCGTGCTTTTTCAAGCCCGTAACACAGGAAGAAGTACGTCAAATAATCATAAAACTTAAAAACAAGAAAAGTCCGGATATATATGGTATGACTGCTGAAATAATTAAGTATGCTAAAGACGAACTGTGTCAGCCTCTGTATATAATCGTGAACCACTGCATCGAAGAGGGATACTTTCCAGATGAATTGAAGATCGGAAGGGTGATACCAATCCACAAGAATGATGACGTAAATGAATGCAAGAATTACAGGCCCATAAGTGTTTTGCCAATTGTTTCGAAAATCTTTGAAGAGGTGATTGCCATCAGATTGACAGAATACCTTGAAAGAAACCATTGCTTTACAAAAGCACAGCACGGTTACAGAAGAAATAGGTCAACTACGACAGCAATGGTTGAAGTAATAAAATATATTCACAATGCCCAAGATGATAGAAAAGTTGTTAAAATGAATCTTCTTGACCTTAGTAAGGCATTTGATACAGTTGACCACGATATACTTTTAAACAAGCTGCATTATTATGGAGTAAGGGGAGTTCCACTGCAATTAATAAAATCCTACCTAACTGATAGGAAGCAAATAGTAGAATGGAATGGAAAAAGATCACAAATGAACATAATCACATGTGGCGTACCACAAGGATCAATACTTGGACCATTATTGTTCATTATATATGTGAACGATGTGTCCAGTTACGTATCAGACAATATACCGGGTGTCGGAATGTGTCTCTATGCGGATGACACTACTATTCTGGTAAATGATGAATTCGAGAGTGGGCTCGCTATACAATCAAACAGAGCTTTGGAAAAAGCAAATGATTGGTTTGCCGCCAACAAACTTAAGCTAAACGAAGACAAAACAAAACAACTAATACTGAAGACAAGATCTGGTGAAGGGATGGTGGTAAATTTTCTGGGAATGCATGTAGATGAAGGATTAAAATGGAACAATCACGTGGATCAGCTAGCAAGAAAAATAACATCAGGAATTTACTGCATTAGGAGAATAGCAACCATAGCTACACAAGAAGCTGCTTTACTTACTTACCACTCCTTCGTCCACTGCCATCTCTCCTATGGCATACTCTTGTGGGGCATATCAACATCTGCAGAACGCGTCTTTGTTCTACAAAAGCGAGCAATAAGAGTACTATGTGCATTAAAGTGTCGTGACTCGTGTAGGGGGCATTTTCGGCGGAATGGAATACTTACCGTAGCATCTGTGTATATATATCAGGCCCTGAAATATATACATGAACACAATCGGGATTATGCTTCGAATGGCGACAAGCATGATTACTACACCAGGCAGCGAGAAGACTTGCGCATTCCTCAGCATCGAATTGCAACAACTCAGAAAAACATGCACTACTGGGGCATTAAATTATACAATCATTTGCCCAGCAGCATAAAAGATTTAGACGCCAAGAAATTTGCAACAAGAATTAAAAGGGCCCTTATACAAAAAGAATATTATTCAATCGAGGAGTATTTTCGTGATGAGTTGGTGTAGCCTGACTGTCCTTTATTTGTTACTTCTTTCTTAATTTAAATATACGTGCTTATATTCATTTTATATACATTTTACTTATATATATTTTATACATTTTATTTATACATATATTTTACTCTACTAGACAATGATATTGTACCGTATCAGTATGTAAGAACTGACCTTTATTTTGTATTATTTAATACAATAAAGACGATTATCTAATCTAAAAAAAAAAAAAAAAAAGCAGTTTTCTGTAAAGCAACTTAAAGAAAAATGTCCACAACAAACAGATGGAACAGTTTTTGCAAAAACAGCAATTCATCACACTTGTTGTGCTTGGCAAGACAAAAAAGTTCACATTTTCATGAGCTCCTGCAGTACTACTATAAATAGAACACCAGCAAACAAATATCGTACAAATCAAGAAGTTCGAAGGTATCAATATGATGTTCCAAGAATTCAGCTAGTAGAAGCATATTTTGATGGAGCTATAATTATTGACATTCATAATGATATACGACAAGAGATCTAGTCCAGATCTAGAGCAGGTCTGGAATACTTAGAAATAGATTCACAGAATGTATCGGTTGTTAATGGAAATCATAGAAACAAATGCCAATCTTGCTTTTAAATAGTTCAGAGACAAAAATAACTTACGTAAAATTTACAACAAACTTGGCGTATCCGCTTATTACTGCAAAATAGGATGTTTTATTTTATTTATCAGGAGTCTACTGATATTTTCAAATTTTCGCGATACATATTGCAGTGATCTTGAGTCGGGTATTGAATTGTAAATAAGCATATCAGCTAGTAGAAGCATATTTTGATGGAGCTATAATTATTGACATTCATAATGATATACGACAAGAGATCTAGTCCAGATCTAGAGCAGGTCTGGAATACTTAGAAATAGATTCACAGAATGTATCGGTTGTTAATGGAAATCATAGAAACAAATGCCAATCTTGCTTTTAAATAGTTCAGAGACAAAAATAACTTACGTAAAATTTACAACAAACTTGGCGTATCCGCTTATTACTGCAAAATAGGATGTTTTATTTTATTTATCAGGAGTCTACTGATATTTTCAAATTTTCGCGATACATATTGCAGTGATCTTGAGTCTGGGATTGAATTGTAAATAAGCATAATCAAGATCACTTCTAGATTTAATTTAGTTAAATACTATTTTATTTATTTTATCATGATCAGTGTATATTAATATTTATTAAGTTAGTATTTTGGCAAATTTAAATTAATTTAAGTAAAATAATATAAAAATGTTATTGTAATTTTATTCAAGAAGCTAATATTAAAATAAGCCTGGTATATCAAGTGAATATTCACAAGAAAGTGTTTCCCGCAAGCTTCAGCGGGGAAAATATATTATGACCCAGACCGTGCGACAGATAGGCTCGGCGAAACAATATTCTCAGCTGGATGCGATCACGATCAATTTTCCAATAGATGTTTGTTTACGTTTTTGAAAGGCTAGTAATATACCACTTTAACGAGTGGTGCAGCACTGTAAAAATGTAATTGGAGAGGTGGAATCGGTATCGGGCCGAGGATAACCGTACGTTTTTGTTAAGAAAAGATTAATATAAGGAAGGACATGTAAATTTTGGGGCAGACGGCTGGTGAAAACCGCTCTCTAAAAGAAACTTCTGGAAGCAGGTGGAAACCTCTTCTTAAAAACACAGAGTGTTTATATTTAGGAATATTTCATGAATTAACTTTTAACTTTGAACTTAGAAAAATTTCGATTAATGCGGGACTTGCAAAATTTTACTGAATTAAATTTTATTTTAACTTAGAAAAATTTTCAATAAAAGTGGGACTTGCAATATTTTACGAATAAAATATATATTTTAACTTAGAACAATTTTTATAAATTGGAACTTGTAATATTTCACTGAGATATTTATTTGTACGTATGTTTGATTGTTTGTATGTTTCAAACATTTATCAGATAAAAGTATTAAGTTAATTAAAAGTTTTTTTTTATTTTTATTTTGTAGAATTTTTACTGCGTAAAAGAAAAAACATTTATCAATACAACTTGAATATGGATGAATTTGAAATTTTGTATGATGAATTAAGGTGATTTAGTGGTATTTATTTTTGTTCTATTGTATATCTTGAGTTACATAAAATTTTTGTGTGGTGTTTTATACTGGAGTTGTAGAACGAGGTTAGTAATTTTTCTTTGTATATATATAATAAAACACAAGTGTATAGTTTCAAAATTATTATAATGTTTAACACACTACATATGTTTCGCCACACTGTGGCTTCATCAGGTGGATGAAAATACAATTTCAAAATACAAATTAGCTCCTATATATATCAATACAAATTACAAAAATAATCTCATTTTAAGAGGGGGTGGACATGTTTAAATTTTAGATTTAGTAGGGGGGAGTTATTTAAATCAAGTTGATCATTCAATATTATACCTAATTTATTACATTTATTTCTAAACTTTCTAACATATTAAGTTTTTTACTTTTTCCTAAAACATGTAACGTTGTAAAATTAGTATTGAATTTATGATTATGTTCTAAGCAATGATTAGCAAAAGTTGAGTCTGTCTTCTTATCCCTATAACATCTTTCGTGTTCTTTCATTCTAGTATCGAATGTCCTTCCTGTCTGTCCTACATACACTTTTTTACAGTCCTTGCATGTCAACTTGTACACCCCTGAGTTTAATCTATTGTCCGTTTTATCTTTATTGTTTTTTTTTTTTTTTTTTTTTTTTATTGCGTTTTGTAAGGAATTGTTGGTTTTGAATGAAATTGTCTCTTCTCTACTTGGTTTAATTAAGTTCCCTACTGTGTTTGAAATTGTACCAATGTATGTGATGGAATTATAATTGTGCGTTCTATTGTTTTTTTACTGTGGGGTAAATTAAAGATAGCGTTTTGGATTTCTGTAGTTTTTCTAAAATATTATTAATTAAATCTATAGAGAAGCCGTTATTTAACGTGTGTTAAACATTATAATAATTTTGAAACTATACACTTGTGTTTTATTATATATATATATAATGGAGTTTCAACATGTATCTCCTTCGTCGATTATTAATTTTTCTTTGTATATGTGAATATATTATTTATTTATTTTATACTTTATTGTGGTTGTGTATTGAAATTTTGACGTGTTGGGTCATAAGTCAGGGATGTGTGCAATGAATTAAGTACTTGATTAATTCATAGCATGGAGCCTTGATTAATCTTAAAAAAACACGAATTAGTTTTGGTGGTACTGAGCAGAACTAATCAGTACTGAGTCAATATTTTTAAATACACAGAGGCATTTGAATTGAATTTAAAGACATATATGCATTAAGGGATGAGCACGTTGTTGCGTACGTTAGGGGTGTATTCAACGAGTTGAAAGGCATACTCGTGGGATGGAACCATGGGGTACCTACCTATGTGAATTTGTCATTTGGTGATACTGTTCGGAAGCGAGCAAAGGCGCTGAGCAGAATTAATCAAGACAGAGCCATTACCTTAATGTGTATATTTTTGCAATCGATAAATGATATAATTTTGTTATTTATTTATTATCCAGTATAATTCATAACATATAATGGAAATTTTGGTATGTTGATTGTTTTACATTTAAATAGAAATGAATTAAGATATGATAAATGTTTAGTAGAATATTTTCTGATATTTTTTTTATCATATTGATTATAATTGTCGTATTTATTTGATTATGTAATCATAACATGCAAAGATTTACTTTAATGTTTAAGATATTGTTAATTATAAATATATTTGTTTTACTTGTGAATTAGTATTTTTAATAAATTATATTATAAGGTTTCTTTTTGGATTTTTATTTATTTTATATGACCTGGAGACAACTTGAGAGCATTCGTGTTGGAGAAGGAACATTGTTATTATTTTCTGCCCCTGAGTAAAAACTTCATTAGTAATTTTGAAACTGAGCTAGTGATGTGTAAAATTACTAAACCTACTGTTTTGCAGAAAATTATAAGATTTTAGTCTAGCATAAGGCCTAGAACTAAAGTATATGCTTGATTCTGCTCTTGTTTATTATTTAAATTAATTAATTTATTTTTATGCAATCATTAATTTGCAAGAGTCACAGCAATATGGTAAATTTATATTTTTGTTGTAACAATTTGACATTTGTATTATATTCTGCAATCCTCGCTACTTTCAAATTCCAGAATACAATTAAATATTTTAATTCAGTTAAATTTTGTTCAAAATACGTCTTACTGAACAGCATAAATTTTTGTGACACCGTTTATAGGTACTTTGTAACTTTAACAGTACATGATTTATGAGTATCGTTTGTCTTCGTGATTTCAACATAACCTTAATATATTTCCATCAGTGACAGCTATATTTTTTTCATAGATCGAGAATATATATCATCTCGATTACTCCAATATATCATAAACCGCGGTAAAGTTGTGCCATGTTTTCTGTCATGAAATAATATTTTTTATTCCACGCTTCTGTACCGCGCTTCATATCCTTCACATACTTCAAACGCTCTAATGTAAATTGAGGATTTCAACTTCGTCAGGTTAAATAAATTATAAATGCTCAACGTTTAATTCGTTTTTAATCCGAGTATAATAGGAACTTTATCCCATATAGAAATTTCCATACGGAGGCGTAGTCAATTTACATAATAATAGAATCCTCGTGTAAATATTTTAAAATTAGCTACAATGTAGGCACCGAGACAAATTTCTCTTGCTAAAATTACGTACTCTCATTGGAATAGAAAGCTTCAGCTTGACAGTTATAATTCTTTACTAATCTAAGTAAACGATTATCGCTTTGTTCATTATGTCGATAAAATACAAATCCCCTGTGGTGTACAACGCAAATTTCTTACATGTTTGTTACATGGTGAGAGTTTTCTTTAATTGTTTGTGTTCCTGTGCTGGAATCCAATAAGAAAAGCCCACGCGTTCCCCGAAAATTCTCCCAGTGAAATGTCGAAGGAAGAGAACTGAAATTGTAAGTAATTGGTTTGAATGGAATTTTGTTCGTAAAGCCCATTAGTTGAATATATCGTCTGCTTAATTGTAAGCCCCTGTAATTTCATTTAGATGAAAATTACAAGAACAACAAAAATTATATTAGTAGTAATAGCGATAATATTATAAATTTGTTTCATTTTCAGTTTATAAGATAATATTTTGTCAATTTTGAGTTTTCAAATGAATTTAAAAAAATTTAATAATATTGCAACAATGGAATTTAAGTTTGTAAACCTAAAATAATACTATTTATCAAATCCACCAAAACATATATACAGGGTTACCGCTAAATAGGTATCAGGCTATACGAATCTGAAGAATACGTATAAATGTCTAACTGAAAATCAAAAAAGAAATTTACTTGTAACTCATCAAAAGTTTCTAAATTTTTAGGTCCAAAATGTAAGTCGGTCCATAACTTTGTTTATCCTATAAGCATTTACGTAAATACCAGGAGTAATTCCAGTTCTTCCAAAAAAAACCATAAAATGCAAATAGTTACAACCTCTGAAAATGAATGGCAATTGAAAAGATTTATGGCGATGTTTTTTTTTTTTTGTATGAATAGTACGTCTTCATGTGGAAAAGGTCGACAAGATCAGTGCATTATCATTTTTTTTTTTGTTAAATAGAAGTATATTATTTTGAAACTTAAATTCCTCTATCTGAAAATTATAATGTTTGTATATTAACTACAACAGGTTCGGACTCGAGGAAAGAAAAATTAATTTCTCGTCACTGCGTGCACATTGGACCGCGAATTTTTTTGTACGGGCGTTACTCATATTTTTCTTTCACCCCCATTTTTAATGACGCTAGTTAAAACTAACCCTGTATAGTTCAAATACTTCAACTAAACTAACAGTAATGATTAATATATTTATAAATAATAATAATAAATGACTTTTTTGCAAAATCGCAGTGATATTAATGGCATAACTAAAATAAAATAAGGTGAAGTTAAATTTAAAATCTTTATTAATATTAACCCTGTGGCTAAATGTCCGCCGGCGGTCTTGATCGTATAAACTGAGATTTCCGCCGGCGGAATATTCACGACTGTAGTACAGTGTCCGCCTGCAAAAGCAGTATTTTGTGCAAGCAGGGCGTAATGGACGTGTTTGTCTTGTCTATTTCCGCCGGTCGGCGGCATGTTACTATACTACATGAAAATTCCGCCGTTATCTTAACGGTCATGATCTTAAGCTAGTTTTATTTATTAATTTGCGTGTGAATCTGCTTATTTATTAAAATCGGCAAACACATATCACACAAATTGTACTTATTTATGAGTAAATGACTCCTGTATGTTTTAATTGTATTTGAATTATTATTGTTATATTTTGAATTCAGTTAAAATAAGGTTTGTAAAAATTAGTATGCATTGCATGTATTAAAATACACAAAGAAATACTGAGAATTTTTTTATGTGTTATTTATATTTCAAGTATTTATGTTTTAATTGTCTAAATACGTGTTGTAATTAGTAAAAAATTATACTTTTTTTTTACTATACCAGTAAAACTTCTAAGAAATATCTTTATTCATATTTTAAGTATTCATTTTTTTGTCATATTAAATGTTGCTTAATTAATAGAAAATATATTTATTAAAATCTATTTGTATAATGACTTTTATGTAAATTATAGTAAGTAATACAAAAAGTATAAGCCATATAATTATATAGCAAAATGTTTACAAACATGTTTTTTATAGTATTTCATTCCTTTTAAAAAGCATAGACAAAGAATGAGTTGTTAAAACGACTTTCTTCTACGTATGTGCGTTTAAGTTTGAAATACAGTGCAACACCGTTATAGCGCCATCATCGGGACCGAGACTTTTTTGACGTAATAACCGGCGAGTTTCGAAAAACTGTAATTTAAAATGTTTGCATAACTAATCCGATAAGTAATATACTTTATTACCTATTGTACATTACAACAAACGCAGGACTGCACAAAAATCACATTAAGAATTTCTTTGGCAGCGGTTAAGCGGTATATTCAGTGCGGCTTATGAATGGCATATTCATTCTACTGCATTGTTGGATGGTTTATGAACTCCTACAAAGTACCTATGTAAATACGGAGATTCCCAGTAGTTATTGCCTATATACGAGTATAACATACATATTGCTGTGACTTCTTCTATATTGGTTAATAACCAAAAATTGAATTAATAAATTAATGTACTTTAGTAATCTCAGGGTCTAAGTGTGAATTTATTATATTTTTATAACGGATGATGTGTCGCAGCCTTGTACTTATTGTGAGTTCTAGCTGTGATTGTGATGTTTACTTTCCTTGGATTCTCCCTGGGATGGGTATAAATAAGTAGATATAGAATGTCAGCACAACTTATTTTATTTTATATAAATTTTTACAAAACATTGTTAAATATCATTATTATGCAATACAATACATTATTCATTTCATTATTATATCCAACCTTTTTCATCTGCGGTACAAGCACCTTGCAGTCCTTGATTCTTTATGAAATTGTTAATAATAAATAAAAATAAAATTCACTGCTCTAATCCTTCATGTATGCTCATATTACGAAATTACTGCTATTCAACTAAACGTTATTGCTTCGTTAAACCGCTTTGAACCAAGATTCGCACGTCAATCCAAAGCATATTCAAAGAAGAATTTATTTTAAATTATTTAAACAATATTCCAAATTTTATTGCTATCCGGAAAGTTTACTAATGCTTCGTTAAACCGCTTTGAACCAAGATTCGCACGTTAATCCAAAGCATATTCAAAGAAGAATTTATTTTAAATTATTCAAACAATATTCTAAAATTTATTGCTATCCGGAAAGTTTACTAATGCTTCGTTAAACCGCTTTGAACTAAGATTCGCACGTTAATCCAAAGCATGTTCAAAGAAGAATTTATTTTAAATTATTCAAACAATATTCTAAAATTTATTGCTATCCGGAAAGTTTACTAATGCTTCGTTAAACCGCTTTGAACTAAGATTCGCACGTTAATCCAAAGCATGTTCAAAGAAGAATTTATTTTAAATTATTCAAACAATATTCTAAAATTTATTGCTATCCGGAAAGTTTACTAATGCTTCGTTAAACCGCTTTGAACTAAGATTCGCACGTTAATCCAAAGCATGTTCAAAGAAGAATTTATTTTAAATTATTTAAATATTCGAAAATTTTGTTGCTCGGTAGTTTATGAAACACTCATGAAGGTTCTTTCATTTATTTATTTTAGTATTGCAAGATGGAGTTTATTTTTATAGTGCTTGTACTCACTTTTCTTGGTTATATAACATCTCGAATTCCTCCTGGTAGCCTAGTCCCTCCATTTTAATTGAATTTATTGTTGTAGCCTTTGTGCGGTCCAATCCCGGTATTTCGCGCCTCTATATATATCTGGCGCGCAGTTATCGCTGCCGCTTCTTACGTCTACGGCGTTTGAATCTTAAAGCGTTTTATGCCTTTAGATCCTTTATTTCTTCGGAGCACTGGTTTAACTATTTTCTTTTTAAGTTTTGAAGAGCTTCTGGTGGACCTCCTATCGACTGCCTTCTTTTCGCCTGTGTGTCGCCTTTTATAACGATAAACATCTGACAAACGACTTATTTTTGTTTTAAATCGTTCCTTTAGTTTGAATTTTCGTCTGCTACGCCCTCCGTGTTAATTTCGATAACTATCGAAATTACGTGATCATGTGACCTTGTTTCCACCATGTTTGTTGTTATTATTATTTACATATTCTATACCTTTATTCCATGAACATTTTGAATGATTTTATTTGTTGGTAAGTATTCTTTTATCGTCTTATATTATGTATTGACTAATGCTTTATTTATTTATTTTTAGCCTAAATGTCTTGAAGCATTTGTACGTGGATAAAATTATGTACTATCGTACAGAGATATCAACAATTCCTGTAGACCACGTGACTACCAAATTAGGCAACCCAATTAACAGCAGTTGGTAGTATTGAATGTTTTATGTAAAATATGGTTAAAAGTGTCAACAATGACAGCAGTATTTGTGAATAAAATGTACGCTACTGTCAAATACTAGCGATACGCGAATCTCATAAACGTATGAACACGAAAATCACCAGATTTTAGAAAATTACTGATCACGTGGTCTACAATCTTTCTCGATAGCACTGTATATTTAGATGTACATTCAACAATGTCCTTTTATTTTGTGAATATCAGTGAATTTGCATACCCAACATAATGTTTTATTTTCAATGGTGAACTAGGCCACAATATTTACATTCTGGATGCGTTAGTGTATATCGAAAACAGATAGATCATATACCTTTGTCTGCATTTCTATGTCCCATACAGAAGAAAATACAATTGATCTTGTGACCGTGAAATAAGTGGTATATATTTATTTATTTATGTATATAGACCTTTGTTTAATATTGTATTTTTGTTTTAGCTTGGACTTTCTTGGAATGTATTCGTGTAGAGAAGAAAATAAACAAATCGTGCCCCTTACGTGCACTCAATAATATTTTATACAGAAAATATAAGTGAAACGTGCATAGTGATACATAACATTTATTCTTGACAATGTTGGTGGTTATAATATTGATATTCTTTGTGATTATTCTTATCTTGAACTACTATTGCTGTTAAAGAATGTATTGCCGGGTTGACCTACTTTTCTATTGACTGCTAGTAATACTGCTTTAAGTTATTATATCCCTTTTTTTTTTTTTATTAAACGGAGGTCAGTATTTGAATATTGTTTTATAGAACATGTAATTCCTGTGCACCAATTTATTTAAACATTGTTTTATATTTTTCATTTTTATTTTTAATTGTGAATGCTATTATTTTTACGGGTATGCAACCCATATTGCATTGACGTGTATACTACTGCCTAGTTATGAATTTGATTAAAATACTAAATATTTACAATTTTGACTACATACATTTGTACTGATTAGTGGATTATACTGTATTTATTTATTGAAATATAAAATTATAATTTATATCTAACATGTAAGCTTATATTTATTTAAAATAAACATAGTGATATTTTATTTCTGTTGATTCTTTATTTGTTTGGTTTCTTTATTTTATCTATTTATTTATTTACAAGAAAATACCACAGCATATCCCAAGTTAAGAAACTGTCAATATGCCATAGTTGACTACGAAAAATATGCGCATATTGCATTTTCTTTACTTAATGGTATTTTTCTAAACTTTTACTTAGCTAATATTCTTACGTCTAAATTTACTATATTTTTATGTGGGAACCATCCCTTTTTGTCTCTTAATATCTATTTATTCTAACTTAAGTGCTATAATCCTGGGAACTATCCCTTTTATATCCTTAATGCCTATTTACATAACTTAAATAATGTGTTCCTGGGAGCTATCCCTTTTTACTTTAATACCTTATTTATCTAGCTTAAATAATATAATTCTGGGAACTATCCCTTTTTGTTTTCTTAATATTTATTTACATTTCTTAAATAATATAATCTTGGGAGCTATCCCTTTTTATTTTTGTAATATTTATTTACATAACTTAAATAATGTAATCTTGGGAACTATCCCTCTTTGTTTTCGTAATATTTATTTGCGTAACTTAAATAATATAATCTTGGGAGCTGTCCCTTTTTATTCTCTTAATATTTATTCATATAACTTAAATAATATATTTTTGGAGCTATCCCTCTTTATTTTCTCCTGGGTTCATATTTTTCATCGTGTGAGTTTTATATTTCAACTTTCCTCCCTTCATTTTTGTTTGATATCTTAGTTTGAGTTTTCACCTTTCATTTTTAATAGGAAAGTGGTACTTAATTTATTTAAAGTGAAACATATACAAATATATAATAAATTGGAGGTATCTTCTTCGTGTGGGTTCAATATCTTTTGCGTGGCATCAATTAAGCCTACAATTGATATTCATATATATAAAATCTTATTATTTTCCACATATCAGTCGGGGAATTTATCTCGAATAAATAGTATTTTCTTTTTATTTTCTTCACGTTACCTGCCCAAAAAGAATCTTTTAAAACTATCGTTGCAAACCACTGGGTATCTGTGTACTTCATTGATAATGTTTCCTTTGGATCTTCTATATTTTTCTCTTTTATAGCGACAATTGGACTGATAAAGTTCACTTCTGCTTTTTCCATTATATTGTTCTTCAGCATTTCTTTTATTTCTATAATTTCACTTGCTCCTTGTATTTATTGGGAATATGGATAGATTTTCACATAGAAGGGTCCCTTTTCATTTACCTCGAGCTTATGCTCGTAATTTCTTACCAAGCCAGGACTGTCATCAACTAGTCTCTTGTGCTTATTTAAAAGATTGCTCACATGATTTTTATACTTTTCATTGCAATTTATACTTGTACCATCCCATTTTGATGTGAAGTCCTTATTCTTTGGATGCTTCACGAGATGCGTACATTTATTGTCATATGAATTGTTAATCATTTCTTGCGTGAGTTCCTTTTCTATTTCTTCTACATATAATTTATTAATTAATTTTTATTTATTTCTTTACTGGTGCTTCTTCGCTCCATGAAATTGTCATATTTCTTATGTGAAAAGTCTTGTCCTTCATATCCAGTCTTGTGCTATATTGACCTTAAAAGTCCATTCCCAATATGCAATTGCAATTTAAATTCTGTACTACTACTAATTCTGTTAGTAGGTTTATTTTATTTATTTACATTAACGCAGAAAACTTTATCAATGGTTACCAAAGGTTTTTTTATTTGCTGTAATTAAGTTTATCTTCTTTATAGGTATATACCGTCCTTGTTTCTCTAAATTTTCATTCATAACGCTGTAGTTGAGTAGCTTTTATTTTATTTATTTTTCTTCCCCAATTCTGATTGATATGTGTGGTAGTTCAGTGGTACTTTCATTGGATCTTCTTATTTGTATATGTCTCGTGTTTTATTTTTCTTGATTGGGGTGTCGTTGTTGAAGTCAGCTAAGGTTGGAGTAGTGTCGCAACGCACCATCGGAGGTCCCCTTTTTATCCTCCGCCGTGCTCCTTGATTGGGGTGTCGTCGTTGGCTAAGGTAGGAGTAGGGTAGCCATGTCCCATCGGAGGTCCCCAATTTATCCTCCGCCGTGCTCCTTGATTGGGGTGTCGTCGTTGGCTAAGGTAGGAGTAGGGTAGCCATGTCCCATCGGAGGTCCCCAATTTATCCTCCGCCGTGCTCCTTGTATTTATTGGGAATTTATTTTCCCAAAATCTTGAGGCGAAAGTCAATAATGTTCTTGTTATGCCGAAGTATATCCTCGAGGTACGTCGTTGGTGTTCTAAGTTTCCTATCTTCTTGGTTACTTGAACGTGTATTTATTGAATGGTGAAGTGATACTTTATTTTCTTTATTTATTTCTGTGGCTATACTTATCCTTCCCTTTTCTATCAGTGCAACTTCTTCGGTCCCCCTCAGTGTGTTGACTTCTTTGTGTGTCATTTTAACCTTTCCAATTTGTATACTAAGTGCCTGTCGTTTCCATGAGCCTGTATATTTTTCTGCTCCTATGAGTATTTCTAATGTTTGCCATGAGATGTATAAATGTGAAATTTTGTTATCTTCTTCTTCATATAGCAACGTGTCCAACTGTGTTCTCAAAATTTTCTTATTGGAATCCATGTATTTGGTTCTTCTCCATGTATGTTTTATTGTGGAGGTTTCTTTGACTTTTGTTACTATTTGTGCATCATCTTCATGGGTTGGCATATTCCTCGTAATTTCTTCGTTTTTCGTTGCGTTGGTATTTATTGTTTTATTTTCTAATGATTCTTCTTCGTCAAATCGTCCTTTCGTTTCGTCCATTCTGTCATTTGTTCCGTTTATCAGTGATTTGTACGTATTCTCACACCTTCTTGTATTGTCCCTTATTACTTTCGTTAAACCTGACACAGACTGTGTTATTTTGTTTTCTAAATTGGCATTTAACTGACGCATCTCTGTTCGAAAATCTTGGAATCCCTTGTCAATCTTTTGATTGATTTTATTTAAATTTTCATTGTTTGCTTTGATTTCTTCTTTCAAATTCTCATTGTTTGATTTCATTTCTTCTTTGTTTTGATCCAATTTTTTATTTAGATCTTCTTTCATGTGTAATAGAACTTGAAGCAAATTGTCCATTTTTACTTCCGATGATTTTTCGGTTGTTCTCTTGAGAGATGTACTTCCAACGATCGGTTCTTCCACTTGATCTCCTTCCAACTCTTGTTTCTCTGATTCTGAGCTAGAGGTTGAACGGTTGCTGCGAGAGTTATCTCTGTATCTAATAAACTGTGGTCTCGTTTCTTTATCTTCAATCTTTTCAGGTTTTTCGCCTTTATTTTTGTTGTTTTCATCAGCCATTTTTAATTTTTGTTTTTATTCTATCTCTTATCCACCCTGTCCCAATAGGAGAATATTGTGTGCTTATGGCTTTATAAGGAAAGTAAATTCACACAGCCTTTTATCGTTAAGTGCCAAATCAAATGTTGGCCAACGATAATCCCACTATGTATGGGTGCCAAAATTAAATCTTGGCCAACGATAAGCCCTTCTACGTTGTGCGCCAAAATTAGATCTTGGCCAACGATAAGCCCCACGTTGGGCGCCAAAATTAATGCTGTGACTTCTTCTATATTGGTTAATAACCAAAAATTGAATTAATAAATTAATGTACTTTAGTAATCTCAGGGTCTAAGTGTGAATTTATTATATTTTTATAACGGATGATGTGTCGCAGCCTTGTACTTATTGTGAGTTCTAGCTGTGATT
The DNA here is from genome assembly GCA_963170755.1 of Amphimallon solstitiale. Taxonomy (NCBI): domain Eukaryota; kingdom Metazoa; phylum Arthropoda; class Insecta; order Coleoptera; family Scarabaeidae; genus Amphimallon; species Amphimallon solstitiale. The sequence continues at coordinate 216,198,046 of OY720675.1, read as the reverse complement.
GTGATGTTTACTTTCCTTGGATTCTCCCTGGGATGGGTATAAATAAGTAGATATAGAATGTCAGCACAACTTATTTTATTTTATATAAATTTTTACAAAACATTGTTAAATATCATTATTATGCAATACAATACATTATTCATTTCATTATTATATCCAACCTTTTTCATCTGCGGTACAAGCACCTTGCAGTCCTTGATTCTTTATGAAATTGTAAATAATAAATAAAAATAAAATTCACTGCTCTAATCCTTCATGTATGCTCATATTACGAAATTACTGCTATTCAACTAAACGTTATTGCTTCGTTAAACCGCTTTGAACCAAGATTCGCACGTCAATCCAAAGCATATTCAAAGAAGAATTTATTTTAAATTATTTAAACAATATTCCAAATTTTATTGCTATCCGGAAAGTTTACTAATGCTTCGTTAAACCGCTTTGAACCAAGATTCGCACGTTAATCCAAAGCATATTCAAAGAAGAATTTATTTTAAATTATTCAAACAATATTCTAAAATTTATTGCTATCCGGAAAGTTTACTAATGCTTCGTTAAACCGCTTTGAACTAAGATTCGCACGTTAATCCAAAGCATGTTCAAAGAAGAATTTATTTTAAATTATTCAAACAATATTCTAAAATTTATTGCTATCCGGAAAGTTTACTAATGCTTCGTTAAACCGCTTTGAACTAAGATTCGCACGTTAATCCAAAGCATGTTCAAAGAAGAATTTATTTTAAATTATTCAAACAATATTCTAAAATTTATTGCTATCCGGAAAGTTTACTAATGCTTCGTTAAACCGCTTTGAACTAAGATTCGCACGTTAATCCAAAGCATGTTCAAAGAAGAATTTATTTTAAATTATTTAAATATTCGAAAATTTTGTTGCTCGGTAGTTTATGAAACACTCATGAAGGTTCTTTCATTTATTTATTTTAGTATTGCAAGATGGAGTTTATTTTTATAGTGCTTGTACTCACTTTTCTTGGTTATATAACATCTCGAATTCCTCCTGGTAGCCTAGTCCCTCCATTTTAATTGAATTTATTGTTGTAGCCTTTGTGCAGTCCAATCCCGGTATTTCGCGCCTCTATATATATCTGGCGCGCAGTTATCGCTGCCGCTTCTTACGTCTACGGCGTTTGAATCTTAAAGCGTTTTATGCCTTTAGATCCTTTATTTCTTCGGAGCACTGGTTTAACTATTTTCTTTTTAAGTTTTGAAGAGCTTCTGGTGGACCTCCTATCGACTGCCTTCTTTTCGCCTGTGTGTCGCCTTTTATAACGATAAACATCTGACAAACGACTTATTTTTGTTTTAAATCGTTCCTTTAGTTTGAATTTTCGTCTGCTACGCCCTCCGTGTTAATTTCGATAACTATCGAAATTACGTGATCATGTGACCTTGTTTCCACCATGTTTGTTGTTATTATTATTTACATATTCTATACCTTTATTCCATGAACATTTTGAATGATTTTATTTGTTGGTAAGTATTCTTTTATCGTCTTATATTATGTATTGACTAATGCTTTATTTATTTATTTTTAGCCTAAATGTCTTGAAGCATTTGTACGTGGATAAAATTATGTACTATCGTATATTTAGATGTACATTCAACAATGTCCTTTTATTTTGTGAATATCAGTGAATTTGCATACCCAACATAATGTTTTATTTTCAATGGTGAACTAGGCCACAATATTTACATTCTGGATGCGTTAGTGTATATCGAAAACAGATAGATCATATACCTTTGTGTGCATTTCTATGTCCCATACAGAAGAAAATACAATTGATCTTGTGACCGTGAAATAAGTGGTATATATTTATTTATTTATGTATATAGACCTTTGTTTAATATTGTATTTTTGTTTTAGCTTGGACTTTCTTGGAATGTATTCGTGTAGAGAAGAAAATAAACAAATCGTGCCCCTTACGTACACTCAATAATATTTTATACAGAAAATATAAGTGAAACGTGCATAGTGATACATAACATTTATTCTTGACAATGTTGGTGGTTATAATATTGATATTCTTTGTGATTATTCTTATCTTGAACTACTATTGCTGTTAAAGAATGTATTGCCGGGTTGACCTACTTTTCTATTGACTGCTAGTAATACTGCTTTAAGTTATTATATCCCTTTTTTTTTTTTTATTAAACGGAGGTCAGTATTTGAATATTGTTTTATAGAACATGTAATTCCTGTGCACCAATTTATTTAAACATTGTTTTATATTTTTCATTTTTATTTTTAATTGTGAATGCTATTATTTTTACGGGTATGCAACCCATATTGCATTGACGTGTATACTACTGCCTAGTTATGAATTTGATTAAAATACTAAATATTTACAATTTTGACTACATACATTTGTACTGATTAGTGGATTATACTGTATTTATTTATTGAAATATAAAATTATAATTTATATCTAACATGTAAGCTTATATTTATTTAAAATAAACATAGTGATATTTTATTTCTGTTGATTCTTTATTTGTTTGGTTTCTTTATTTTATCTATTTATTTATTTACAAGAAAATACCACAGCAATATGTAGATATGTATTTCAATTGACGTTAAACCCGAGGGTCACAAGAATTTGATGTCGTTATATGCAATGTTTTTTTAGGTTCTCTACTATAGGAAATCCCAGGGAGCAAAACGGTTGACGCTTTACACGAGTTGTCGCTATAACCGATGACGTTATAAGCAAGTTGTGCTGTTGTATGATCTTAATAAATCTGTGAGCAAAGTGTTACTATTAACTTAACGGAAAAACACGACAAAACACTGCCTTTGTCCGGGGACACGTTTCTGGAATCGTAAGAGTTTATACGGGCAAGACCGCCGGCGGACATTTAGCCACAACGTAAAATTAAAAATGTTCGGTAAAGGCCAATATCAGTGAAGGCTACTACGATTAACCTTCCTAAGAAACAAAATAACTAAATAAAGTTGCTTATCCTAGGGTATGCGAAGATGTAAAATTGTACATTACAAAATCTAACTACATAAGAAAAGGTAAGACAGCAATAAGCGAATCTATGAGAAACGCAAACATACTTATTATGAAGAATGTCAAGTGGCATGGGTTATTCGTAATTATTATTATTAGTAATGATGAACAGATAGACGGACAATCAGATGGAAGCAACTTTCAGTACTACTACTAGCTTTGAGTCTGCGTTTATATTTAGACATCACAATTTTGATTTGGAAGAAACTTGTTTATATTTAATATATCACGTAAAGTGATCGACCTTCGATAAAGAGCTGTTCTATGGGTTGGAGAAGACATAAATCCACGAAACCTCGGGGCAAGATTAATGTAGAAAATTAATATAATAAACACGATAATCTAAACTAGCTACAAGTATTTTGATAGAGTTCAGCTATATCTTCAAATTAAGATATATTGGTATAATGAACACCACAAGACTACGTATGTGTAGTCCGGATTTTGTAATGATTTTGCATATGAAAGTAGTTTCCGATTATTTTATAAATAGTTTGACACAAATCTGTTTCGAATCCATAATTTGAGAAATATTTGTTGATGAAAGTGAAGGTAATACTTTCGCTTCGAATTTTGAGAAAAAAAAAGATTAAACAAAATTGCAAGAAAACGTTTAAGTAGGAAAAAAGCCTGGAAGAAGTTATTTGATTTAAATATTTTGGAATAATATTGAAGAGCAAGCGAACACAGGAAGATGAAATAGAAAATAGTTTAAACGAAGCGACAAATACATACAATGCAATACGTGGACGCTTTTGGTTAAAGCACAAATCTCAAGGAGCATAAAGCTGTAGTACAAATATGCAGCAGTCGACTTACGTCATTTAATCAAAAATTAACTAAAATTATAGTGATATTAACTTTAGTACTTTATTGAAATTTACATCGTTGCACGTTTCTTTGTGCTCCTTTGACATTAGAAGAGTATGACACTTCAGCTACTGTCAATATCGCGTTTTATTTGTTTCTTAATATATTTGACTGTCATACTCAAAATTATCGATCAATAAAGCGCCCAGACAGGTGAAATGTATAGCTTCAATTTTTTATAAACAAAAATGGGATAGTGGTAATGTTTTTAGTATAAATATTACGCACAATAAATAGGATCACACCGACACAATTCGGTCATTTTCGTAAAAGACGGACCTCAGCGGTTGTAAGCATCGCTCTTAAATACTAAAACCAATATAAATAGTATTTTGATAAATTATTTATTTCTTTAAGGTAAGTTGAAACTGATATAATTTAAAAGTAATATTGAATTTTTATGGCTAATGTAACGCTAAACATTCAAATCTATTCATAATAAATGCAAAAGTTTAATCTATGAATATAATGAGTCTGGACTATATAAACGTATAGTTAATAACAATAGTGAAATAGAACCTAGCCTCTTATTAAGAGTGAATTTTGTAGATGAGGTAGTACCAATAATGATTTTCTAAATGAAAATATATAATACATCTGCACTGTCTTTGTTTATTAAATATGTAATACTTTCTGTAGAAAAAAATCGAATACAATGTACAATTCTATGGCTTACCAAGAGGAGTTGATTGTGTTTAACCTAAGATTTTGTTGGAAAAGCTAGAAGATATGGAATACGAGGGATTACCCAACACCATTCAACCTCCGAAGTTGTAGGCAGGTAGTATATATAGATGTATATGTCTTATACAGACACATTCAAATAGAAGAAAAGAAACTGAAATCAACACATTACCTTTTTGGTATGGACAGTAAAAGACAAGATAAAAAGATGTGGGAATGGGAATAATCGAAAACAAAAAAAAGAAAGAATAATAATATTGGGGAGAATAATAGTGTTTTGGGAAGAATCAAAGTAAATTACCATAAATAGAAAACTATACATACGAGTGTAAAGATAATGTAGAGGATGAAATGTGTGCGGCTAGCTATATAGGGCAAACAAACCGGCGAATAAATGTAGACGAGACGAACATATAAACTCAGTCGCTAAGAAGAGGAAGTAAAGCGTCGCTATACCAACATCAAGCAGCCACGGAATATAGCATATTAATAAGCGAAAAAAATCGAAAAACGCCCGGACAAGAAGATATGATTGAAGACGTCAACCGGAGATTTGGAAGACAGCTCTAATGAAACGACGTACTCAACAACATTTAGGGCACGAGAGCGAAGAAGCTAGGATACCCCACACATATCCAATCGACGGGCCAATGGTCGCGCGACAAAGCCAACCCCAACAAGTCTAGAGCTCCCGGAAGGTAATAACTATACACCGGAAGTACCAGGTTTAAATTACGACGGAGCAAAGAAATAATGTAAACAACACGCAGTTACTGAATAGCACTATTCACATGGTGAACTGTGACATCTGTTGTTGTCCCGAAACCGAGGGCAAAAAAAGCCGATCAAGAAAGGAATGTACGAGTAAAATCCTTTCTTCATAGGCGTAGGTAGAAGCATGAGGGGTTTTCAAAATTCATTATATTTACCTTATATTTCGTAAAATAAATAAAGTTATATATGTATATACCTATTCATACTTATGTTAGTTACGTTTTTTCATTGTTTTGACTGTTAATTATATACTTCGTAATTTTTGTAATAGTTCCTGTTTAATACCGTTTCATTGAATCTGCTTCTCCCAATTATCTTGACGTAAGTGTGCACTGGATTTCGTTAAGCTTCAATAACATACGCATTCATTTTTAGTTATTATTTATTTAGATCTAGAACATTGTTTATGTTACTGTTATATGGAAGAACGTCGAGAATGGCATCGTGAAACAATGGCGAGTTGAATTAAGCGTCATACTGATTGTATGTCCATTGTCAGTGATTCCGAAATTTATTGCAAAGTCTGTAAAATATCGTTACAGAATGCCCAAAAAGCGCACGTACAACGTCACTTAACATCGCTAGAACATACACAGAAACTGGACCCGTTAGAAGCTGACAATTTTAACGAAGAGCTTTAATGGTGGCTAATATCCCATTAAATAAACTTTACAATCCCACTTTCAAAACATTTCTCCAAAAATATACTGGTCGAAATCTTCCTGATGGATCCACCTTACGCAAATATTATGTTTCTAAGTGCCTCAAGAAAACAGTAGAATGCATTAGAAGCCATCTTTCAAATCAATACCTGTTGATAAGTGCCGGCGAAACTGTCGATATATTAGAACGCTGTGGTAAATGTTGTTCCTGGTGTACTACATCCAACTATTCTATATAACGCATATGTAATAGCATCTAAAGTTGCTAAGACCATTGACGAGAATTTGCACAAAATGCTTCAAAAAATACTTTTATTTGTTAGTGACAGTGGCGCATATATGTTAAAAACAGGCAGATTATTAAAGGAAATATATCCATATATGCTGCATATTACTTGTGTAGCACATGCTCTCCACAGAATCTGTGAATATACCAGGAAGTTGATAGACCTGTATCCGCTTTTCAAAAAGTGTTCAGAAAAGCACAATCGAGAGTAGCACTTTATAGGGAAAAACTTCCATCTTTGTCACTGCCTCCCTCGCCAGTAATAACTAGATGGGGAACATGGTTGGAAGCTACTAGTTTTTAGGCAGAGAATTTCGATAGTTTACAAAATTTCGTTACATGTTTAAATAACGATGCTCGAAGTATTTCTGAGTGCAAGAAATACAAATCCCAAATTTAAAAAACAGTTGTTATTCCTTCAGAAACACTTTGGAAATTTTCCTAAACTAATTAGATATTTTGAAAATCAAAATCTCAAATTAAGCGATGGATTAACCACATTAGATGTGGCTATTAATAATTTCAAAAGTATTCCAAATGATTTCGGATGTGGCCTTCGGCAAATGTTAGACAAAGTTTTTAATAGAAATCGAGATTTAATAACATTGCGGCAATTGTGTATTGGGACAATGACACAACATCTAACTGCTAAATACGCTGAAATAAAAGAATATTTCCAGTACGCACCTATAACCAGTTGCGATGTAGAAAGGACGTTTTCTGTCTACAAGGATGTACTTCATTCAAAGAGAACAAATCTTACAGAAGAGAACCTTGAGAAAGTATTGCTAGTAAATATTAATACTCATTTACTGGACTTGAACAACAAAATGAACAAATAATAACGTATTTTGTATTTAACAGATCACCACCTACTTGTTATCCAATTATATAAATAAAATTAAAACCTCTTTAAAAATACAACATTTCAATAGTGCGCCCATGGGCGATGAGTCATCAACCTTTGGTGTCCGGTCTGTAGTAATAACACATTACAAATACAAGCTGAACGACGGGTTACACGCAGTCAGAGTGAAGAGACATACTCACCTGAAGATGGTAAATGAGATTTTACCAAAAGGTACCACCGGTCCTTTTCAGGACACAAGCACTCCTGCATATATATACACAAAATACTTAATATACGAAAAACGGAACCAGATCAAAAGTAACACAGGAATACACGGTTTTGTACCTGAGCAACCAAAGTGTGTTCCAACGGTAATATTCGAAGCTGATTACGAATCCGGAGCCCGTTTTTCCCTAGGTCGTCAGTTTTTCGAGATATTTGATATGGCGATTTTTTGCAAAATTTAGAAGTGTAGTGCGGTGTAACTTTTTCGTTTGTATTCTTGTGGGTCTGTTTCACGTAATAGACTCCAAATATAATCGCTCATCATGCTATCGTCCCAGAAAGCTAGGTATAATTTCGCTCAATTCTCTGCAAACCTTGATGCAACCTGCTCGTCGTCACTCGTATCACCTAAATTTTTCGGGATGAAATCCAGGTTGGAATGCAGAAAATGAATCTTGTAATTTAGCAACAGTTCCGCGACCATTAGCCTGTAGTCGTCACTTTTTCGGTTGCTACAAAAGTTATAAACGATGCTCTTGAAACGTGTCCATGCTGACTTTTCTGTGGGTCTTAAAGGAAGCGTAAAGGTTGCGTCATCCGTCAGTTTCTTTATATGAGCTCCAACGAAAATAGCTACTTTTAGGTTGGCGTAAGAAATCTTGGGAGAGAGACGAGTTAAATACTGGAAAGCTCCGTCTTGGTCAAGCGTTTTAACAAAATTCTTTATGAGGCCCAGTATTATGCGCGATTGCCCGACTGTCCCACAGATAAAGAAAGCAACAGTATTTCGTGAAGCCGTTCTGCCACCCAATCAACATGTCAATAACCTGAAGTACATGCGTAATCAATAAATTCAAAAAAAATTCCTACTTTAAAATCATCATATATCTTTAGATTGCCGCAAATTCTCCATTTATGTTCATTGTACTTGATCAATCCCAACATTTTTTTCATCGATTCCTAACTTTCTTTAGTGTTGGCGGTATGAGCAATTGGAATCGACGGCATTTGATGTCGAATATACAGGAGAGCGGCCTTCAAACTGTATTTGGAACCGTCGATGAAAAGTCGCCATTCATTTTTGACGTATGGTTGATTCATTGTTCGAAATAAACCGTTGCTGTCATTGTAGAAACAAATTTGATTTATCTTCTATATCTAAATATCAGTATTTTAGCATTTTCTTTGGATAAATGCAAATCGCAGACCAAATCATTCATTTCAGTTTGTGTTACTAAATGTTTTTCATCGAACACCATATCGCTGCCACTGCTCGTAGTGAGATCAGAAGTTTCCACATCACTGACACCTGGACACTTCGGTAATGGGTCATTGTGTAAAAGTTCAACTGGCTTCAATACTGATGAAACGTCGACATACCTTACATATCGTACTGTTCTTGTACTCGTACTAAAGACATTCGTGAAACAAAAATAACAGTCATTGTCGAGATTTTTCTGTTGTCTCCAAAGCATTGGCGTTTTGAACGGCAAATACATTTCCTCGCCCATCGACCATTTGTATAACTTTTTTCTACATGCATTACAAAACAATTTAGGCGGCTACGGCTTTCCAATATCTCCCACAGCGAAACCAAAGCAGTTCAGATACGCAGTTTTCAGCGAATCTGTTATAATTTTTCGATTCTTTGCAACAATATAACAATGACAAACGTAACAAAAATGGTTCGGGTCGACATTGCACGATCTTTTAGACATTTTTGTATGTTATTTTTTTATTACGAATACTTACTGCGTTAAATTGAAGTGAACACGCTACCAAGGGTAGTGCACTTCATTTACTATACCTTATTAGTGTTTTGGTTCAATGAGGGTATCTTAGAGGGCAGCACTTTATACAGGATCGAAAACATAACTCTCAATATAGTTGGCTGCGTTGGTGAATTTTGTTAGAATTGTTGTCATGATTTTTCTCTGCCATTTGCAAGTATTGTGAGTAACTGTCATGGTTAAATACCTTAGTTCTTCTCCACAAGTGCATTTCGAAACATCACACCGATGATACTATTTTAAAAAATATGGATGTACAGGCGTTACCGTCCACCTCACAAGCAAGTCCCAGTGAAAGACCAGAAATTCAGTATGTGTCATGTATTTGTAAGTATTGTAACGTTTTCGTGTTCCAATAAACAACTCGTGCAATTTATTTATTTAAAACAGTCTGTATATTCATATACATAAAATTAATTACAATATAAAATGTAAAACTAATGTATCACACTTATACTACTACTATTTAAATTAACACTTGTATTTATTTCTACCGTACGACTTATATTTATTACTACGCGCGTCGGCTACTTCTTAATCCCGAATTATTCATTCCGCAATGAATCATCGATCAGTGACCCAGCCGCCTTATATACGAATGCGAGGATTTTCAGAACATACGGGCACAGCCCGGCTTTTTCTCTACATGTACGAGAAACGTTCTAGTCCTTTCGCTATACGGCGTGGATATGATTCATGGCTATTTACATTTCGTTTTTATACGTCGCGCCGAGATGAATTACAACCTCTTTTTATTGTCGCTCGAATGTCTGCTGGTTTCGTTACATTGCTCCCTTCTTAAAAACTGCGTTTCGTCCCGAAACACGCTATTCCATGTTCTCGTTGCTGGCGGATGACGAAATCCACTTGGGACCCACGGGTGCACCCAGCCGTCTTGTGGAAATGGCAATCCACCGTCCCAGGCTGCACAACGGGCTGATTGGGCCGACAGCCGCACACGACCATTTCCATACCAGTATACCGAAACACTACTTCCAGCATGTTTCTTACGGTTCTCCATTCCAAACGGTCTAATCCGCAGCCCAGTTTCTGAATTGCCAGCCCCCCTTACATTTTGCCCGAGTGCTCGTCCTCGTGAATCGTCAAGGGGTTCCCATAAGCTGGCTCTCTAGGTTTTCCGGTCATTTGTCGCACATCCGCCACCTCACCGCTGTCACGTCCATGGTATGGGCCAGTTGGTTGAAACGCACCACCCCTGGCTTACTATGGGGTGTTAGTCTTATGCGACAAACCACGTCATCTACTCGCTCTAGCATTTCGAATGGTTCCTCCCGGTATTGTTGGAGCTTTGGGGGACAGGCCTCGGCGACGCTGAGGACTATATAACCAAACAAGGTCCTCTTCTCGGTAACCACCTCTCTCGACTTGCACGTCGTAACGATTCTTCGTCCTGTCGCTGGCATCCTAAGTGTGATAGCGTACTCGCTCGTGGGCATCCTCCAACGTTCGCTTGGATCCGCTGACGCAGTCTTCTCCATTTGGGTTCTCCACAACACGCTTGAGTAGGTCATCCTCCACCTTCAGAGAGTCCCATTGAGCCCAGAAGGATTCCAGTCCCTGTGAACGAGGAGCTACTTCTTGACAAGCCGGTCCGCGACCAGTACCTTTTCAAACCATCAATGAAGCAAGGTCTTCATCAGCTTCTTGATCGATCCGCAAATTGTCAGGTTGCTACTGATCGTCAACCACGGTAGTTCTAAATGTGTTGGCCGATTTTTCTTCTAGTCGGTTGCTATGCCTGGACGTGGTCTCCTTGCAACAGCATCAGCGTTTTGGTGTTGCACAGATGCAATTAGCGGTATTTATTTTGAGGCTCTACGATACTGGGTCGACGATTGCCTCTTCTCATCGACCCGTTTAATTTTTCGCTGCTCCGCTATGGTTTGCTTGGGCTCCTTCCTGCATTTACTATGCACATGGCCCATTTCCATTTCCTTTTCCATTTCCATTTCCATCATCGGAGCGTTCTTCTCTTAGGTTGCACCTGATTTACTAATCGTCCAAGGTGTGCATGCCCATACTTCATCTCAAGACGCTTGATTGACACTCTTCCGGAAGTAAGGTCTGCAGAATGTCATTGGCTTCTCCTCTGAACGTCACAATCAGGGCAGTAGCTTTCTTCGAGGACATCCACCCATTTGCTCCTGCAGCGGCTTCGAATTGTTTACGGTACGTCATCCATGACATCTTCCCATCGAAGGTGGGAGGTTTTACTTTTGCCTTCGCTGTTCGGGAGATCTCCAGGCTTCCGCTCGAGGTGCCATGGGGACCGCAGTCGTTCATCGCTGGCAACTGAAGCTGAACCCCAAACTCGTCCCCCATTCCGAACACGCGCTCCTCAACTTTCTGTTCTACGGCTTCGATGGCCTCAGAAAATTCCTGTCTCCCATTCGATGAATTTTTTTGAATGTCTTCCTTAAAAGTAGTCTCGAGTTGTTTTGAATTACTTGCAATTTCATTTCTTAAAGCTTTTGAATTATTTGCAATTTCATCTTTCAAAGCTTTTGAATTATTTGCAATTTCATGTTTCAAAGCTTTTGAATTATTTGCAATTTCCTTATTTAAAGCCTTTAAATTATTTCCAATTTCTTTTAGAATCTCACATTTTGCCATTTCAGTTAATATCTCATCTTTTAGAGTCTCCATTATTAAGCTTAAATCAGCCTGTACTTGAACCAAATATTTCTCGGGATCCTCACCTTCATTTATTGAAAGGTCACGAAGCCGATCCTGGAGAATTTTTTTTTCCAGACGTATCTGCGTCCCTTTCTTCCAATTCTGCCCTTAACTCGGAGACCTTTAGTTCTTCCAAACGTTTGGTAGCCATTTATTTATTTATTTGCACTTATATTGTTTTACCCCACACCTGACACCAATTGTAACGTTTTCGGGTTCGAATAAACAACTCGTGCAATTTATTTATTTAGTATATTCATATACTTAAAATTAATTACAATATAAAATGTAAAACTAATGTATCACACTTAAACTACCACGATTTAAATTAACACTTGTATTTATTTCTACCGTACGACTTATATTTATTTCTACGCGCGTCGGCTACTTCTTAATCCCGAATTATTCATCCCGCAATGAATCATCCATCAGTGACCCAGCCGCCTTATATACGTATGTGAGGACTTCCAGAACATACGGGCACAGCCCGGCTTTTTCTCCACATGTACGAGAAACGTTCTAGTCTTTTCGATATACGGCGTGGAGATGATTCATAGCTATTTACATTTCGTTTTTATACGTCGCGCCGAGATGAATTACAACCTCTTTTTATTGTCGCTCGAATGTCTGCTGGTTTCGTTACAGTATTATTAATAATATTAAAAAATGTAACAGTTTCTTAATCATACTAAATATATTGCAGTTATAAGATATCATGTTATTTTTTGTATATGATTTACTAAATATATAATACTTCTAGATAAAAATACATTTGTTTGAACCTGTTTCATCAGTAGCACTTAGGTACAGAAAAGATTTTACGATACTTCACTATCATTACGTATACTAATTTGTTTTTCATGTACAATTAGCATCGAATATTTTGACGTTTAATATTGCAGACACATGTTAATGTTCCAGCAAATACAACGCCAAAAAATATTGATGCTAATTTTCACATGAATTTCATACTTTAATAATTTGCAATCTAGAAATTTCAAAGTTCTAGCTCGTTAGAGAGTTATCGTTCTCTACACATTCCTACGATGAATTCTACCAAGTATCCGTAAGGGAATTATAGATGGCGCTGATATTTGGTTCACTTTTGTGACAGCAGAATGCTACCAACATGCAAAATCTCAAAATTCTGACGACCTAGCGAAAATTTGGCTACGGATTTCACTTCAGCGCGTTAATACGTTAAGAATTGCCCTCTTTTTCTCGGGTACAAAACTTGGCGCAAATTTGTAATCCTGTGTAATTAATTACCCGTCTTTATATCTGGAACAGTACATATTTATCATAAACTGTATAAGAAGTGATTTACGCTTAGTTTTGTTATGAATGTTGCACGCGTCCTAATGCATTGTGTATGTAATCTACGAATGTGTGTGTTTTGTTGAGTTATGTATTTATGTTATTAAAGTCTAAAACAGCGATTCTTAAAATTTATATTAAGCTAAATAGCTTTACAGGTTATATCTTATGTCTACTGAAGAAGAAGGTTCAGTCTTGCTTTCCGTATATGATTTCGTTGCATCTTAAGTCGAGCACCTGTTCAAAAGCAAGGATATGAGCGACAAGGGAGTAAGCTTCGCCCCTGTATCAGATTGGTATTATGTGGGAAACGTTTCAGAATCTTATTTTATAATCTTGTTTAAGCAGCACTCAGAATGCCATGATTTTCCATGTCGTAAATAAATGTTTAGCGTTTACGGTACCATAATCAGATAATTTAAGTGTTATGTGTATTTCTCCTATTTTATTTCTTGCTCATTCATTAAAATGCTTGAATAATGGAGATAAAATAACAGAAACAAAATAATAAATTTAGAAATAAATTTGTAGATAGTGGATCTACATCATACTCAAACAACACATGAAATATAATTATGTATATGTTCTGTCACTTAAGCTGCCTTTTAATAATATTAATACTTTTTTTTTAATTCTTCGTGCACCGTATTATTAATTATAATAAGGGGTTTAGATGATATATTATTTTCGGAAAGCGCTATGACCACCGTATTGTCTTAGCTGATGATGATTAATAGCAAACTTTTGTCATAATATGGGGAATAATGATACTTAAAATTAATTGTTCACAATAAGGTTGATGGAAAGCTTTTTCTTTTTCGTAAAAAAATATATTTTTCATGTAGTTCACATTTTAAATTTATGTTGTAATATACGACGTGTGCCAAAATTAGCGGAACACCTGGATGGTACGTTATTATGTGAGGATCATGAGAAAAATATGGAAAAAATTCCATCGCTGTTAATTTTGAAAGAAATTAATATTCACAGTAACACTTTAGATGTCGTTTGTATAAATTACTGTAAAACATTTTAAAGATTGCTTTTGATATGGCCAATGGGATAACAATTTTGAACAATTATAACCACGTTTGTAATTAATCGCTATTCTAATTATACCATTTCCAGAAAATCATTTTAGCAACGTTGTCCTATTCATTATTTATTATTCTCTTTTATTCCCATGGACACGGGAATACATTATTAAGATAAATCAAACATGTTTCCAAATTTACCTTTACAAAAAGATCAATATCTTCTAGAATAGACAATGCGGATTTTTTTAAATATTTTTTCCGTGTTCCTTTATCGCTACTTGAAACTGTAGTGTGGAGCTGTTCCGCGAATTTTGGAACACGTTGTAGAAGATGCAAATAAATAAGGTGCATGGGTTTTCTTAAATAAAATATGCCATATTTCTTCTTTTTTCAGATTCTCCAGACTGAGACGCATTTACGTAAATACCATTACTAATTCCCGTTTAAGGTTCTTCCAAAAAAAAACGATAATATGCAAAAAGAGTTACAACCTTGGTTAGAGAATAAATAGCAATTGAAGATTTTCTATGATGGTTTTTTTGTGAATACCACGCCTTTATGCAGGAAAGATCGACAAACTCGGTGCATTACCATGTTTTTTTTTTTCGTTAAATAGAAGTATGTTATTTTGAAACTTAAATTCTTCTACATGAAAATTATTGTGTTTGTATATTAACAGCGACAGGCTCGCACTCGAGGAAAGAAACATCCATTTCTCGTCACTGCGTGCACAATGGATCGCGATTTTTGTTGTACGGACATTACTCATATTTTTCTCTCACCCCCTTTTTTAATGACACTATTTAAAACTAACCCTGTATATAGGGTTATATATTCCCTTTGGAATTGTGACCGCTCATTTCTCGCTTGAGCTATAGCAACTTATTTCTTGTGATGAGTTACTTCACGTATTTTCCATTGTTGCTCACACTAAACTATTGCTCCAGTTATCCTCCTCCACGCATTTCGGTCCTGGATCCTGTTCCTCCAATCGCGTATCTCCTTCTCGTAGTTTTCTTTACTTCCTTGTTATTTTTAATCCTTCTTATGTGGCCGTATCATCGGAGTCATTGTACTTGTATATACCTATTTTACGATCTCTTCTCCTTTCAAGATGTTTTCTATTTCGAAGTTCTTTAGCCTTCTATATTCTTCATCTGCCACTTTCTTCGAACAATATTTTTTTTACAATTTTCCTCTCTAACCTTCTCAGTTTTTCTTGTTCCACATTTTTCAGGTTCATTGTCTGTACCCCATGTCACTACTTGTCGGACTGCTACTCTGAAAACCCTCATTTTTGTATTTATGCTTATCCTCTTACTTTTCAATATGTTTTTATATTTACTATGAGCTCTATCTGCTCCTTGTACCCTATGATCTATCTCTATGCATCTGCCTTTCTCACTGTTTATCATTATTCTGAAGTACTTAAAGTTTTCAACTATTTCAAAATGTAATTTCGTATTCTTACTTCTTTGGTTTTTGTATCTCTATTTCCTCCGCGTATTCACTTTTTCCTTGGTTTATTGTTAGGCC
The DNA here is from genome assembly GCA_963170755.1 of Amphimallon solstitiale. Classification (NCBI taxonomy): domain Eukaryota; kingdom Metazoa; phylum Arthropoda; class Insecta; order Coleoptera; family Scarabaeidae; genus Amphimallon; species Amphimallon solstitiale. The sequence continues at coordinate 216,182,283 of OY720675.1, read as the reverse complement.
TCCTTGTTTTCTTGCTTGATCAATTTTTTGAATTGCTTCTTCCAAGCTTCTCTTGTTTTTAGCTAGTATAGTGGGATCGTCCGCGTACGCAACTGCTTGTATCGTCATACTGATTAATGTCCCTGGAATTGCATTCCTTGACCACTGCGACCAGTACTAAATTAAACAGGGTTCTTGATAGTCCGTCACCCTGTCTTAACCATAGGTTAATTTCGAAGTTTTCAGTTGCACTTTCGTTCGCCATTACTGCTGCTTTTGACTGTTTCATCGTCATTTCTATCAATCGTACTTTCCTGGTATTTTTATCTCCCTCATGACTTTTATTATTTGCTCTCGGTTTTCAATTGTTTGACTCACCATGTGTATAGCGTCTGTGGTGGATCGCCCCCTTCTAATGCCGTATTGGTAATCTCCCATTTGCGCCTCAGTGTACCTCATTAATTTTTTATTTACTAGCGTTATTAAGATTTTACAAGCAACGTTAATCAGAGTGATTCTTCTATAATTTGCACATGCTTTTGGACTTCCTTTCTTATATATTGGCACTATTATTTCTTTTCTCCACTCACTTGGCATCATTTCTTTTTCCCAAATTTGGATTAATAGTCTAAATAACCTTTGTCTTACTAGCCCTCCTCTATACATTATCAGCTCTTTGACAATGTTATTCCTTCCCCCAGTTCAGTTCATTTTAAGCTGTGCTGTTACTTCGTTTAATTCCTCTTCTATAAGTATGTTCAATTCTTCCTCTCCTGTGTTTTTTTTTGCAGGTTTTCTCTTTCTATCACCATAATCCTGCCTGTTAATAATTCCTTAAAATGATTTCTCCATTCCATACCGCTTATGTTTGTTGTATTTCCTTTCATATTTTGTCTTTTAATAAATCTATATAGTTTGGTGTTATTTTTATTATCATTTTCAATTGTTCTATTGTTTCCTCTAACCATCTTGTCCTCTTGGGTTTTATTAATTTCGTGCTATCTTTTTTGATTTCTTAGTATGTCTTATGGTCTATTTCATCATCAACATCCTATAAAATGGCGGCGCAACTAAGTCCTACAAATGTTCATATTATGTACATCAGTAATTTTTAAGAAATAATACTCTATGCCCAACGCCCCACACTAAGCCAACCAGCATTATTCATCTTGCGTGGAATATGATCAAATTTTCGGATTCGATATATAAGGCGAAGGACATGAATTATGAACTAGTTGCACAAACCTCCTATCGCAGTAATCAAGGTAAGGTGCTATTATAGGTAAGCAGAATTGTAAATTTGACAACGCCATGACAACTTTTTAGAATCTGTAGTTAAAGACAATCTAAACGGAAAGATCAACAATAGGAACGATATGATCGCAGAGAAGTGTTTAATACTGTCCCTAAATTTTTAGTTTTACTCACTATCTGTAATATTATGTCATTAATCGAAACAGTAACTGAATTCATAATACCTGTGACTTGCAACAGCAAACAACCCAAGCTCAAACAAGGAATGCTTAATCGAAATTTCGCACAACGGCAAATTTAAGCGGTAAATTGTCTAGCCTTGGACTGGAAGAAAGCATACAGAGAGGGAGCTAGTGTTTCTCTGGTAACTGCCAGAGGAACACTAGGCTTGGGAGCAGCTTTTCCAAATGCTTTTCTGTTATAGGGACATATATGTCCAATATTGTTCAAGCAAAAATTTCATCCGCCCGTTTTGCAATGACTGCAATTTTCTGTACGCTTCAAGCACAGTTTGGTAATGATACCTTGTCAACAACTAGGTTGTTTGAGTTGCACAAAAAACTGTAAGTGGTCACAGGGATTTCGAATACGAAAGTGGGTGAAAGTATTGTAGCGTTGGACATAACTATCGGAAGTCCTCATACAATAATCTTAAAGTGTTGGAAAGGGATTAAATAACAACATTTGGATCGTTTCGAAGAAGATGGCGATATTTTTTTACATCGGATAGTGACTGTCAATGAAACATTGGTGCATCATTATATTCCCGAAAGCACGCGGGCAACTTTCGAGTGAAAAAGACGTTTAGAGCAGATGCCAATCAAAGTCAAGGCACATCCAGCAGCGACAAAGGTTGTCTTGACAGTTTTTTTGAAATTTCAGACTCGTATTTCTTGTAAATTTGTTGCACGAACGGAGGGCTGTAAACGCGGGCTATTACTCCTCACTTCTCAACAAGGAAAAAGCCCCTTATCGCGACAAAAGGCGCCAACATCCGGCTCGCGACGCGGAAATGCTCTACTAAACGTTTTCGAGGTCGAGCAGTTCGTGTGCAACTGGCTTTTAGAGCGAGTGTTTTATCTCGAAAATAGGTTTAAAAAAATTGCCAATCGTTGGGAAAATGCGTTTCCAGTGAAAGAACATGTGAAAAAATGGAAAAATGTTGTAATTTTGTTTTCTACATCTAATAACTAGGAAATATATGTATATATAGAGATAAAGAATACATTAACATAATATGAATTTTGACTTTCATGTTCATGATTATTTTACAGTGATATTTATAACATTATCCAATTTTCCCCAATTTATATCATACAAATAACTAACCTTATTGTGTAATGATTTTGTGTATTCCGTACGCTTCTTTAATGTACACTTCCTGTACGTCTATCCTTCTTCAACTGCTAATGTCATTTTGAAATTCCAAAATTAAATTGTCAATGAATTGTTGTAAGTTTTTTAGTCGCTTTAGTGTGTGTTGTTGTTTTGCTAATATTAATTATTTTAGTATTTTAATATTACTGATGAAGCAATAAAAGATAATTGCGAAATATTGAATAATAAAAGAATAGTTGTTTGATTTAAGTTGACAGACCGATTAGCCGTGTAATCATTTATTTATATATCTTTATCCTTTGTATTATATATGTATATACTCTATTTTTGTAAGTTCCTGTACATAACAAAATAAATTTAAAATATGCACATAAAAATCCTCTAACACGCCTATATTGCAAATATTTCACGAAATTATATAGAGTCGCGTAGAACGACCGATAAAGACGAAAGAGAACGAACTTCAACTCTCTGTATAAATGTTAAATGATCGACTTCTTCCAAATGTTAATTAAGACCGTGATCGGATGTTTGCAAGACTTGAAAACAAAATTCAAATGAGGATACCTTACTCCTGATCCTTTTGCAATTTTTATGGACTTGAATAAGAAAACACATTTCTCTTCTTCTTGCTTAGAATTGTCTTTGAGGAAGGTATTAAATCCCCTGCATCAATAATTAATCAGTACAACTGACAAACAATATATACAGGATACTTACTATATAAACATCTTACGACTAGATTGCCATATGGAAAGTAAGAAATATTTATTTACTGACATATTATTCATACCACCGACCGCACCGCATAAAATATTATGGGTATTACTGTTTTAGTTTTAGTCAATTTCTCTTTAAATCTATGTGCATTGGAAAAAAATATTTAAAATGATTGTATATACCTGTACACTTCATCCCTTGGTGGAGGACTCCATATAGAAGCGATCCACAATGATCACAAAACGTTGGAGATCCATAGGTGTGGTTCTTGAAGTTGTGACGTGTTCGTGTGTCCTGTAAAGAATTTGTAAGAGTTAATTTTATTTTCAAATCAATATAAATCTCACTTTCTTAGATCAAATAATTAGTGAAGAACATGCGGATTATACAAATTCATATTCAATTCCGCAGAGAGTATTCTAAGTATGAGCAATTAATTAAAATGACATTGTTCAAAAGAAGATTATTGTTGTGTCTTAAACAGTTAACTAAAAATTATTATATTTGTCACCACACGATCTATACGAGGTTTGATCAAAAATACGCGGAATTATAGTTTTTCTTTGGAATTGCAGCAACCATATCGATGAAAATCTACATATTAATAACGAAGATCTGGTGGCAAGAACTCATAGTACACTATGCAGTTAAAATCAAAGAAAATTTAAAAAGTTTTTTGAACAATTGAACCTTTATTTTGACGTCTTATTCGTATACTCATGTATTCTCATCACCAGCTAGTATTCGTTTTAGCAATTCTGGGCATCTAATAAATTGAATGTTGCTGTATTTAAAATTACTCTGGTATGCTCTTAAACAAATGTATACACAGTTTCCCGCTCCTGATTTAATTTCCTGGCAAGACTGGCAAGACTTTTTCAACATTCGGTTTAATTATTTATTATCTCTTTCATATGGTTGATCTTCTTTCTTTATCTCAAGACCATTAAGTTTTTATTTTACTATCCGTGTCTTTCTTACTAAATCTGTTATTTTTAATTAATTTATATTAAACCTTTTCTCGTCTTATATATTCCTATCGCAGATATGAGTACTGCTCTACTAATAAAAACGCAAGTGTTAATGTGTATTAATGCATTTTTTTCTAATATTTAAAATTACACAAGTAGTAATTTACGTATTCTGTTTAGCATACTCTCCACCAATGACAGATAAGATAAACGATAAACTTTATACTCTCGAAACCCTCTTGTAATTTTTATACAAATTTGTGTTTAATATTTATATTACTATTTTAAAAATCTTAAAATAGCTCCCTGTCTCAATAATTTTAATATTTTAATATATAACTCTCTCCTTCTTAATATCAAATTTTAATGTCCATGTTTCCGATTTCTTGCCTAAATGCTGTTGTGCAATTGAAACTTTATTTATATTTAATTATCTATGTACAGATACATATTGTATTATGATCGTATGTAGAGTGTATGTACATATATAGAAGTGACTAGAGAATCTTTAAAAGAAGCAAATTGCCACGGTACATCATCATATCTAGATAATTTTCACGAGTATCAACATAGGTATTCTATGTCGACGTAAATTGATACATCCCGTCGTGAACTAATTACTGTTAATTTACGCAAACTGCGTATTTATTAGGGCGTAATTTTGTTTGCGGTATACATAGTCGTGCTCTCAAGGGATCACTTCGTATTTTAGTAAGTAGGCGTACATAAAGTACAATATTTCGGTCTTAGAATATACAAATATTACAAAAATTAAATTATTATATTTCTAAATTCCTATTTGGAGAAATCTGTGATTTTGATATGCAAATGGTGATATAGAAAGATATAACTATAAAAGAAATTCGATGGATTATACAAAATGCATTTTCCCATAGATTTGTTAATAATACTAATAACAATAATAATAATACTATTCTTTATGATCCTCGTAGGCTAATGCAGAATAGATATCGAAAGTCAAAATAATAAATCCTTAAATATAACACATAATAACTCCTTAAAAGATAGTTGCCGGATACAAACTCAGAGAAAGAGCGATGGGACGGATAATCTACAATTTCTTATATATCTTTGAAAATGTGTACTTCGACTATCTTTAAATAATGCGGTTTTGTGCTTAAGAAAACATATGAAATCTGTTTAATGTATTCCACATATATATGACCCAGGAAATTAAAATATTATTGATTGGCTTTAACATTTTTTTTTTGTTATTTAACATATTTAACGAATATTATAGATATCCATCGAGCCATCTGTAGAGTGCAGTTTATTCTGTGTACCTCACACATGCTGAGGAATTTATGAAGGTTGATACTAATAAAATATTTCATCATGACTTAATTCTCCTCAGGAGATAGTTGACGTAGGCACTTCCTAATAAATTTTCACCTATGTATGTTGATAGTACTGACTTTTCTCTTAATGATACTTACTCTAATCATATTTCTTTTACACTAACATCTACTACGGAAGAAGTAGCAAGTAATACAATACAAAATGTTCTTAAAAAGATATGACAGGTGATGATTGATTCCCAGTTTCATTGTATATAAAATTTGCTTTCGGAAAACACTGGACTGCGATAATCAACTGCAACTTTTCCCACAGTGTAGAAACTAACTGGAATAACTCCTGTATTCAAGAAATGTGATAAATCTTACGTGAATACCTAAGAACTTCTATCGATTTTGTGAAATTTTGCTAAGGTCTTCTTTGAAGGGGTTATTTATTCTTGTCTTGTCCGATATTTTACTAAATCAACGGTCATGAATCTTATATCTCTCGAGCAATATATTACTTTGACGCTCGTAACCAAGTGGACGAAACAAGTGTGTTACTTCTTCTGAAGTATTATTACTTGACGAATAGATGTACTTGTTTTTATGGATATAAGTCTCTTTAGTTTATGGCTCCTTTACAATTTAATCTAAATATAGTTTCACAATGGTAGGCGGCCTACTGTTTGTTTTAAATAATTTGTAATATAGAATAAATTTTCAATGACGAATCAAGCATTTATTTGAGTTTTCTCTCAAGAAAACGAAATATTAAATACGATTTTTTATATTGCAAGCACTAAGACAGGCGAAATACCAGGAGCAAGTTAAATAATCATCGCCATTCATTGCAGGTTATGTAAATATTTACATATGGAAATAAAACTCTCCTATTAATTTTATATGAAACGACTTAGAAAGTGCTTGAAAGAATACGATTTTCGCTTACTGCACGACTTGCACTGTAAGTAATCAACTGCTTACTCTTCACTGAACATGACCGTACCTATCCTTCGAAATTGGAAGCAAGATGTATGTGGAGATGATTCATAGCTACGTTGATTCGTCTTCATTCTCCTGTGTCAAGTTTCTTGTACCCTGTATAACTCTCCTATTTTCGCTTTACATTTTGCTACCTTCTTGTATTTAAAATATCAAAGGGCCAAGGCCCTAAACAGATTCGGTACCCAAATTCCAAGAAGGTATAAAGTCAGACACCACCACGGTAATTAACCTTCTATTTAAATTTAGGAAGACGCTTGTCTAATAATCAATCACCAACTTATAAAACACTCAAGCCTTACCTCTTACTTCCCAGGGGTCGATATTAAATATGGGAGTCAGCACCGCCTCCAGCTACAGTCAGAATTAGGGCGAGTTCGAACACAGTACTCGTCGAAGGTTAAGTTGTCAGGGCGCCTATCCGTTAAAATATGCTGAGCCCAACAGATATTCAGACCCCGGACCAGATCCAATGTAAAACTCCCCAGGTGGAAAGAAAATAAGACCAACACACACTCATTCAAACTTAACAAACGGTTTATTGAAAACTTTATAATATGGAACCAACAGTTCGTTTCAAATATTGAGCACAAAACCGGCTATTGCTAACTAATCTTCTGGTTTTCAACAATATATTCAAAAGACACAAAACAATGAAATATGAATCACAAAAGCGCAACTCAGTTGCCAGTAATAAACTTCTGAAGGAATGAATAAAGTCTTAAATGGTCACCCAGGTGATCCACAACTTCAAATTACCAATGACATATAATTACAAAATTTAAGAAATTCAAAATGGAAGCACATGAAACAACCTTAAAGTTAAAATAATTACCTGACAATATTCTTACAAAAGCATACAATTATAAGGCAACTTGCCGAAAGTCCCTCCAAAGTCGAACAGTTTGATCGTAAATTGCAACACGTCAACACACCAAAATAAACCACTCTGTATACCAGAGGCAACCGACAATCTATTCGACAGTAGAGTGCAGACTCTAAGTTATATGGTATCTAATACGATAAATATTAGCGCTAGTTAACTATGCTTTACACAAGAGAACGTGATTAAAATTAGATTCAATAATTTCTTACAAGATTGTACAATAATAAATTTAAATGGTTGACTAATTACACTAAATAACAAGCTATGAATTTACACAAGACAGATGTGAGGCTACAACGCCAATACACATCTAAAATTTGTTCAAAATTCTAAATCCAAAAAAAAAAGGCTACGTAACGTCTCCAAAATGGACAAGTAGCTCCCAACTGGAGTCACTGTTATTAATTAAGCTACGTTAATTAAATGAATTCAAATTATAAAGGCTCACATGCCACAAGAAGTTAATTTAAAAAATTACGACGACTTATTTGATTAGTTAGGCCGAGAAAGTTGAAATTTACTGTACGAAGTACTCGAAATTGACATAAATTTACCAAAACTGTTTGGCCAATAATTTCTGCGTTATGGGTAATATCAGGAAAATTACACAGTCACAGTACCTTAAAGGAAAACCACATCCACAGCTACCATACACGATACCTTTTACAGATCACACTCGTTACAAAGGAAAACTGCCCACATATCCTCGGCTAACGACGTCTTCGGGAAAATTAGTGTAGGAAGTCTACAGCATTACATCTATCTGCACCTCAAATTATGTCTTCACCGCAGGATACAGCAACTAATTCCCTTGGAATCGTAAAATTACATCAGGCACGTGGTCCTTAGACTTAACCCAACAAAAGTGCTCAAATGAGATCTATCCCATGCACTAGCAGCTATAATTGAATATAGAAACAACACAATTAAGATCGATCAGACACGTGGAAATTATACTTACAGCAGTTAAATAATTCTTAAGCCACGACAAACAATATCCTCAGCAAGTTTATAACCATAACGCCAAATTCACATTAACCCTTGAGAAATACCATAACATCCGCCTTTTACTAGCGATACACACGATATACTTCAACATTCCACTAATTTCTCAAGTAGTGGCTAAAGAAAATGCATCTGCTCTTGTGATGTTTTAAGTGCTTCTACCCAGGCAGTCGAAGATCAAAAAGAGAAAGAATCCACTTGTCATCTAGCGATCTCAAGCGTTATCCACAACATTAGAACTAATAACCACGAGACCTAAACCGTTATTTTACACACACGACATAAACGCAGATTCAAATGACATTAGAAAAGTGGAAAATAATTATAATTAATTTGTCACATAACTCTAAGCCCAAAAAGAAACTCCAAAACTAAATTAGAAGATAATTAAAAATACCCAATCTATTAAATAAAACATCGTGCGCCATCTACCCGTCAACACATATACATTACACACATGAGATAATGCAAAACGCACGGCGGTAGGACTCTTATGGAATTCTCCCCTCGATGGCAGAAGGAGTCAGAAAGATGATCTATTTCCTCGAATTAACCGGGATAATTTAATTAATCAATAGATAAAACTAAAATTCTCAATTAAGAGATAAAATACAGCAAAATAATTGTAACAATTTCCCAATAACCAACTTATTACATGGATCTCCTCCGGCTTCGGAATCAATAAGTCGTACCTATAACCGAATTTTCAGTGTGAAAATATTATTTTTAAGTCAGTTAATTACGTATCTCAAGTTCCTTTTAAGAATATCATTGAATCTTGTATTTCAATAAACCATTTTAATTTTTTGTGTTTACTTTATACAACATATTATTGTAACCTTAACGCTACAAAGATTGCATAAATATTCGAAACTATGCTGAGGATACATTAAAATTGTCATATCTTTACCTATAAGTCTATTCCTTAACAGCATTTCATTTATAATTTCCTGTGAATTCTCGCAGTGATCTTCCTTCTTTTTCTTTGGTGTGTCTCTTTTTTAGTTTATATTTGGATAAAGTCAATAATTAAATACAAGTATAAATTCCATAAAATGTTTATAATTCTCTTTCATAAAAACAGTAACAAAACATTGTTATTTTGTGGCTATATCAAGAATTTTCTTTTACCATAAAAGATCATAGAAAAAGCATATAATTTTTTTATACTGATTTAAAAAAAAACATTATCTTGCTATTTTCACCTTAAATATAACAATATTTATTAATTCTTAAAATAATCTTTCCCATACGAGACTAATTTTATTTCAACAAAGACATACATTCACACATAGTGCCTTTGATGATTTAAAACTTCGCAATGTGTATGGCTTGAAATTGACCTATACCAATCGCTAAATGCAAATATTCGCACATAGTACATTTAACGGCTTGGCGCTTGCCCATCAAGAACATCCCTGTCTAATCGTATTTATTTATTTGAAATCATAGACTGACTAAAATGATCGTTAATGATGCCTAATGATTCACTGAGAGCAAATACTTGTACATAGTACTCTCTGCGCCTTCAACACCATTAACCATCTTCCCACTATTACAAAAAATGAATCACCAATTTAACAAGATAATATCCATTCAAATTAATGATGCTTAACGCCTTGCTATAAGTAAATATTCTCACATAGTACTTTTACAGTACGTCTTACACCATCAATTATTTAAAATTGAATAGTTTATTTCAAACTTACTTAAATTCATCATACATTTTGTCAAATTCCATTTTATTCATGTCTTCCATTTTGAACAAAATTATAATATAACGCAAAATGAAATTATCAAATGCAAAACTAACTAACAATAAGAAAATAAAATTAAACTTGAATTTAAAAAAAACAAAACTTAATACATTGAAAACTACTAATGAATTTGTCTTAGTGTATTAAACCCCTACTTTCATTCCTTTTTACTATCGCAAAAGATCTCAAAATTTTATACGTCTAACAAGTTCGAAGAATAGGATTCATCTCCCCCTTCGTTAACATTTATGTTGGTATGATTGGCTTTATATTTATTTCCTTTAAGTTTTCTCGATCACATCAACACATATCCTGCATTTGACAGTCAATATATCGCGAGCTGAGTACTAGAGTGTTCTGTGTGCAAGTTCACAAAATTTACAGCAGAGCCATTTAAAAAAAAACTGCTATCTAGAAGACGAAATTCTTGCTTAATTTTTGTGCAAGGTGGCTTAAAAAAAGGCAAAAAGAACAATTAACTTAATTCGGATCAAATTGGTTTTAAAAAGTCAGTTATTGGTATTCCAGAATTTTTCAAAAAAAAAAATGAAAATGCAGTTAGAACAATTTAAATCTGAAATAGTTTGATTGTTCGATAATTATTGTTCTATCTGCTCGATAAAAATGAGTGATTGATGGAAATAAGAAATAACTTTATTATTAACAACCAACATTACTCATTTAAGTATAAAAAATAAATTCATCATTCATTATTGTTAACTCTTGCCAACTTTTCCTTTTTTCAGCGTTCTGTGTAGTTTCTTTATTTTTTGCTGTATTATTCTCTTCTTTCTTTTAAGACTTTTTTTCTTTTTGGCCAATTTCTTGATGATTTTTTCATCTTTATATTCGTAAAACAAAGTTTTCAGATATGTTCTGTCCACTTCTGGGATGAACGTGAACAATTTGTACAGATGATACACCTTATCCTCAGTGAGAAGGCACTTGATTGGTTTTGGAACTGTATTGATTTTGGGAAATTCAGCGTTAGTTGAAGGGCTTCTGGTTTTAGGTTTGATCCGAACTGTTTTAAATTATATGCTGTCATCTGAGTAGTCCAATTTGTAATAAATTCTGAACGGCTCAGCTTGTTTGTATTTCAGTTGTTTAACTGAGCAGTAACGTATTTCAATAAAATTGAATACTTTTGCAGCTTTCTCATAGTCTTTGAAGTCCTTAAGTTGTAATTGCATCACATGCAATGGGTTCTTGCTGTTCACAGTTTTCAAGGTCCTTAAAAGACCCAACAGACTGTAAATTTCAAGGTGTTGCAATATTCTCTGAATTTGTGAATGAATGTTGTCAATTTTTTGTACTTACCCATGACCTGGTTCTGAATTTTTTTTAACTATTTCATTAACACTGGGGTGCTCTTCAAGAAACTTTAATAACGCTAAACTCATTATCGAGTTGAGATTCTGTGGCACGCATGAGTCTGACCATAATATTTTATTCACTTCCGGAAAGTCTTGGCACACAACGTTTAATATCTTTATTCATGCAGATGCCAGATAAGATCCTGTTCGTCCGTGCATGCCTTTGGACCAGACAGAACAATAAGCCTTTCTATTTAAATTGCAGTGGGCGGTCATGTTGTAGCCGTTTAATTTTTTGCTATAGAAAAAGCAGGAAATTCCTGCTTTTGGCAGTGCGAAGACACTTTCCATATCAAAACAGATTATGTGGTTTTGTCTTGGCTCTTCTTATTAACCTTTTCACTGTTATCATAAGCATGATCTCCTTCTTTTTCAATTCCTCGATCCTTTTTTCGATTTTCATAACAGGTCTTTTTCAGTTGCAAATGTTTCTCAAAGTTCTAATTTTCCTCTTCATCGTTACTTTCACGTTTTTTGACTCTAAACTCTTCGCATATGTTGCACCTGTCAGTTTTTGGTTTCCAGAATAATATGTTAAATTCAAAATTGAATATTTGCCTGTAATGGCTCTTTTTCACAGGTATGACATATCGTTTCTGACACCATTCTTGGTATAGCTCATAAAGCTTGTTAAGATTTAAGCCAGACTCAAAGTATTCTTTCTTAGTGCGTTGTCTGAAGTAATGGGATTCAATTCGTGGAATGCGGTTTATGTGATCTATTACGCTCTGTCTTCTTTCTTCTGCAATTTTCTTCTTGATATGCTTTCCCTTTTTAATTGTTATTGGATTGCCTGTCATTTCCTCACGCTTATTTGAATGAAAATAAGATATTCTTCTCTGACTTATATCTAATGTATTTAGAAAAAATGACTTGCAAACTTTAAGTGGTTCGTCCTTCAAATGAAAGTAGTAAGTAAATTCCCGCCGAGACTTTCCAGATTTGGTAGTGGTTCTCTTCTTAGGTATGCGCTGGGTACTTTTATTATAATAATGTTTTTTTCCTTCATCAGATAATATCCAAAACTCTTTGTTGATTTTTTGTCTCTCATCCTCCAAAATTAATTTCTGGCACTGAAGTTTGCAAGTTTGATAGCACTTTTTTAAAGTTTGGCCTGTTTTCAGTCACATTTTTTTTCTTTCCAATTTACATACTTTTGTCCACGTTCTCGTAGCCGTTTCTTTACATTTCTCTGCCATTCCTGCGGACGACGCTTCCGCTTCTTACTGAGCCTGGTAAACAAAATATATTTCATACCTAATAATTACTGGTGTTTTTTTAGGAGAAGGTTCGAAATAATAGGTACACACCTTTTATTAGTTATGGCCTGATCTGCTCCAAGATGTAATGAATAGTCGTGATCGTTAAGATTAAAATCATGATCAACTCGATGTGTGTTGATTGGACTGTCAGGATTGTCAGGATATTCAAAATTATTGTCCGCAGCATCATTTTGAATTTCCTTAGTCAAAATATCGATAGTATCAGTACTATATATGGTACTTACTCTGTGACCCTCAATTCAAAGGAAATACAACAATTAACCAACCAAGTGCACACGACTGGATGATCCCAGAGATCTTGATTTTTGGTGCTGAAATCTTCTAACTGGAGAATCACTGCATTCCTATTGGTTGTTCAGATACACCACTCAAGCACGTAAGTTTAATTTTTCATGCAGATAGAACAAATTTGAACTAACTTTTGAAACAGAAACTTCGATTGTAATAATATTTTGAGAATGCAGATAGAACAGTGCGTGAAAAAAATCCATGTTTGTAAAGAAAACTCATCTTTTTAAAAAAATGCAGTTAGAACACTCTAGTACTCAGCTCGCGATATATACACAAATGGCGTTTCTCATAAATTGTTTATTAAAAGTTTACACACACTTGTTATTTTTCATTTTTCATTGGGTATGTTCTTCTTTTTCCCTTAATACCATCCCTCATTATACTTGTATACAAACGCATTGCCTCTTTCATTGTTCGTAATGTATTTTCTTTTTCCATTAATCAAGGTCATTCTTATCTTCTTTTTGTAGATACCTTTATTGAACACAATCGGGAACACGTTATGTACCACTGGAATTTTCTTCATGAAAACTGCATTCCAACGAGTACTAGCATCCACTGCACTGCCTCCAACTTCTATCCAGTTTTTCTCTGTTTCTAGTATGTCGATTTGCAGACAACTACAAACAATATTGATGTTATTTCTTCTTTGCAGTTTTTAAACCATACATTTTATTTTTATTTTAACTTATACATTAAGTATATATATAAACGAGTCATCTCGGATAAAGAGTACCTTTCCATATATATCCTTTTATGTTTTTTAAATATAAATATAAGGTATTTACTATGTTTTTAAATATGATCATAAAACTCTCTCATCATTTGGGATTATTATGTATGTCTGAAATCTATTTTTGTTCATTTAAATTGATTTTTTCATCTCGAGCATGCCTTGTTTGGCCTTGCTCATACAATTTAATAGCATTCAAATGATTTACTCTCTTTAAATATAGAATTCATTTATTTATTTGTGTTTGTCCTTTCTTTTTTTTATTATTCCTAAATTCTTAATATTTAAGCTTAATTTTTATATATACATTTTCTTAATGACATTGCCCCTTAAAGGTTAGGCAACCCATTTTTACTTGTTGTAAAACTTTTAGCTTATGCTTATTACATCAGAATATACGTTTTAAACGAAAAATTAATGTTCTTATTCTATAACTTAACTATTTATTAATTTTTATAATTCTTAAAAATATAAAGATCACGGCAATATGTATACTACCTTCTATTTGTCTTTTAAGTGGTCTCTTATAACAATGCATGCTGTTATTGTTATTATTAATATAAAAGGGCTTTGTATGTAAATAGACTGCAAAGTAAGTATGGGAATATGCCTTCTGATGAAGGGCTTTCAGGATTCTTCACAATACGCTTCTGACACATACTCGTTACAAGTTACTGATGTCATTCGAATAGTTAAAATATATATGTTCGTTGTTCGCGTCTTTTATTTCTGTGTCAACTCTCAGAATATACAAAAACCCTCTTTCTAAAAAAAGGCCGCCGTTTCATATTTGTTTAACATTCCGTAAATGTTTAATCCGTGCTAAAATGTCAGAATTTTTCTTCTATATACTTAGAGAAATTAAATTCTTTCCTCTCCAAAACGAGGAAAATATTTAATTCATATAAAATAACCTAATGACCCTTTTCTCAAATAACATTATACCATTTATAAAATGTCAAGTTTAACTTGAAGTAGAAACAAGAAAACAGGCTCATTTGGATTAGATATTTCTTTCTTTTATTTCTTTTTTCGTGTTATTTTCTCGACGTCTGAGTCGCTCCTTTGTCACAACAATCTCTGCAGCCGTGTCTAAGCTATTCTAATTAATTTTCTTCTCCGACCTATCCCCCCCCCCCCCCCGGGAAACGAAAACGTTTCCAGGGCATAGACTGTGTGACGTTCGTGAACTTAAATTAAGCGAAATTTTAATTGAGGTGAAACTGAGACGCAATCAATTTTCGAAAGCTATTGAACTTGAACCATTAAATTTGAAATTTGGAACGTCCTGACTGTTGATTTATTACAAGTTGTTTGTTATAAACTCGTGCCATTTATAATCATTTTCCAGATGTCTTGCAGTATGAGATAAATTGATGATACCTCGAGAGAAAAAATGTAAATTGTTTTCTTTATTTTAACGTTTACAGACTTACGGTGGAGCGTTTTTAAGTTCGCGAAATGGCGAAAAATTACTTAAAAATAAAAATACAAAACTATTTTTTTCTTTTAATATATTCTCCTGCAACCGTAATATATTTTTCAGATCTTTCAATTAGCTTGCGTATGCTTTCATATAAAATGTATTATCTTTGAAAAATACGCCGGAACTGCGTTCTTTACTTCTTCATCTGTCGTAAACTTCTTCGCAAACAGCTAGGAGCCAGGTCCAGATTATAGCGTGGGTGATTTAAAATATCGACGCTCACTTTATGCAGGACAGCCAACTTAACACTACTCTTCTTTTTTCTTTAATGACTTATTTTAACCGCGTCAGATTGATGCGTAATATTCTCCAGTTATGGATACGCCCCCGTCTTCGTAATCAATTAACAGGATTTTTTCTGTCCTAAAAAACAATTGCCATGAGTTTTCCGGCCGACTGGAACACCTTAAACTTCTTGGGCGGTGGTGGTGTGCCATTATTATGACACTGCATGAAGTTTTGCTTGGACTGAGGTTTATAATGATAAATCCAAGCTTCATCCCCAATAACAAATTGACGCAATACACCATTACTGCCTTCATTGCAGAGGTTCAAAAAATGCAAGGGAACCATTCCACGCGCTGTTGTTGGCGTGAGCTTTCTCGGCTGACCTTAGTCATGCGAAGACGACCATAAATAATTTTAAAAATGGTTGTATCAAATGCTCCAGTAATTCCTGTGAGTTGTCTTCTTAAGCCGAGCATCTTCCATTATTAATTTTTCGATTTTTTTAACAAGTTCTGGAATGGTCACTTCAATAGGTTGTGACGGTGCTTCGTCGCGACGCTCCTGTGCGCCTAGGATAAAACTAGCACCGACGAACGACCGCTCAAAGATACCGTCCGAACGGTCGCCTACGGCTGGACGATCAGGTACTGCAATTCTGCTCCTAGTCGGTGAACGCGCTCATGCATAACTTAACCTGGCCGAGCGCGTCGGCGCTATTCAATCTGTCAATGTCGAAACACCTACACTTCTCACTTTCTTCTCGGTAGTTAAATGTAGTGAAAATGTGAAAGAAAAGTGAGTTTAAGTTACCTACGGCTAACAACATCGGAGTTTGGATTCATTATTAAACGGTACGTAATCTATTCTGCCTTAATTATTGTGCTTTACTAAAGGATGTCGCAAGAAACAGATAACGAACAAAAAAAAAATAAACAAATGCTTTCGGATAAATTCATTTAATCTTATTCGCAAACTTGCATGATATATTTTATTGTCCCACACATATATATACACGAGAATATATACAATAAATTTACAGTGAAATATGTTACAAAGAAAAGAAATAACAGTCGTATCAAATAAAAAGAAATTTTGTCGTTAACGTCGAGTTTCCCATATCACAAATTATCTGACATTCGTAATGCGAATAGGCGTGCGCATTAATACATGCTTCTAAATAAATTGATCAGACTTGCTTAATTAAATATATTATATATTTACAGTTTCATGACAAATGAGATAGGCTAGGTCCTTTTTACAATACAACACAATTATTTCTACTATAGTTTATATCGCATACAAATATCTACTCTAATTGTTCGGCGTGAAATACAAAGTACTTGTCAAAATTTACGGACATCGCTAGTCGGTAATACAGTGTAAATTCGATATCTGACGTTTGATGTAAATAAACATTTAAATTTTCAGGGATGTATTTCCGAATAAATGTGACCTAGACCTTTATTTCTTATTTAAAATAAATGGCTTTTATTTACGATAATCAATGTAAAATAACCGATTGATTTATTTATTCACAATTTGTTGCATTCGTACGTGACACAAACGGAGGTGTGTATTTAAACTGAAAAATATAACACGACTCTGGTATTTCGAATGACTAGGAATTTAAGTGTTACTTCAAACAAATTAGCTCCGCGTGATCAGTTAATTATTCAGAACCTGAAGTTAGATTAATTAATTGATATGCGCGGTTTTGACAACGTTTTAGCGGATTGACTCTAAATTAAACAAAATAGAAAGACAGGATCAATTAATTACTCAGAACCTGAAGTTAGATTAATTAATTGATATGTGCAGGTCGAAAACGGTTTAGCGGAAATAATTCTGGAGCCAAGTTCCACAGAGCATGTTAAGCTAGAAAAGAACTTGGTGAAGAATGGTCTCGACAGAGTTTTAAAACTAGAAACGAGACCGGTTAAGGATTACTTTGTCAGAGTATAAAACTAGAAACAAAGTCGGAGGCGGACTGCTTTGTCAGAGTATAAAACTAGAACCAAAGCCGGAGAAGGACTGCTTTGTCAGAGTATAAAACTAGAACCAAAGCCGGGGACGGATTGCTTTGTCAGAGTATAAAACTAGATCCAAAGCCGGAGAAGGACTGCTTTGTCAGAGTATAAAACTAGAACCAAAGCCGGAGAAGGACTGCCTTTTGATATTTAAATTTTCGCCTTTTATAACAACCGATCTGCGCGCCAGCGACCAAAAGTTCGTGCGTACAAACCCCACCTTACTAGCGCGGACCAGCCGTTCGTCACGTAGCCCCGTGTGACGTATTATCAATAAAATTTTCCATAAAATTTATATACTTATTTCAAATGCAAATATTGCGACAAATTACTGGAACTATGAAAATATGTACATACATTTAAATAATGAATTTGAATTATTTACAATTTTACAAAGTTAAAACGTTTATGAAAAAGAAAATGCCTTGCTAAATACGGCAAAATATTTGTATTAATTACGGATTAGCATAATCAAGGCGTTTTCTTTTGGATTAACGACGCAGTTCGTTACAACCCCCATCTCAAAAAAAAAGAAAAAACATGTTAAAGAAATGAAACAAAATTAAAAATGCAAATGCAAATCTTACAACTAAATTCGTATTACTTAAAACGTCTCTACACTTTTTCTCGCACTGGCACTAATTTCACTATGTCTTTTTTTGTGCAGGGCGTCGTAGTAGGCTTCCGCCTCTCGACGCGTCATGGACACGCTCTTCCCGTCGATCCTCACGCTGACCCTCTGGTTCAGACGACGTCTCCTCCGGACTTTCTTGCCAGGACGATCGTCACGGCGGATCCACGCCCCTGGATTGTGGACGGCAGGCTTTTTACCCATAGGACGTGTATCTGATGGAGGAAGAGGATCAGGTACGAGGAAAGGCATGTCTAGAGGACGGCTTGGAGTGAGAGGAATGAAAGCGGGAAGGGTGATACTCTCTGGAGCGGATGCGGTTACATTCGTCGGTGGTTTAACTGTCTCTGGTGTCTGTGGCAGCGGCGATAACAGATCTGGAACCGGTGACACGCCAAATAACTGTAGGTACCGGAATTCCAAATATGCCTCGGCACCTGGACTCGTTAACGCCGGGCCTACTTCTACTTCAGGTACCTTGGTAACGGACGCCTGCGGCTGCGGTTTCGGAGGCGTATTGCAGCAGCACTCTTTATATATTTCCTCCACGATGGCTATCGTCTCCGGTGATATTATAAATTGTGGCGTTATTGGCCGCTCTGGTGTCTTTGGGGAGGCCACGAATCTCAACACACCACTGGTCGGAGATATCCAGTGTCCGGAGTTTACTTGACGTCTAGGAGACTTTGTCGAAGACATGGTTGAACAGGACGGTAATACACGATCCATCGACTTATATGCCCGTCTCGGATGTTCCCCACTGCTTCTCTAGAGGGGGATCTTGAGTGGGAGGCGGAGTAGGGATTACGGGCCGGCGGTGGTGGACAGTTTGATGTCCTTCACGTGGACTTTGGCGGATTTGCGGTGACCTGGTATCTGCAACAAAACAATAGAAGGGGACAAAATTTTAATTATTTTCGAGGGACCTTCGAACTTCGGTGCTAACTTCGCAGAAAACTTCTTGGCGGCGTCGGACAGATAATGGCATTTGTGGTACACCCATTGTCCTACCTGCGGACGGAAAGGACGGTGACGGAGATTGTAGGGCCTGCTCTGACGCTGAAACGCTTCAGCCAATTTTACCCTCACAATCTGGAAGAAGTCATCTAGTTTTGCCATTTCTGTTGCCAATTCTCCGGTATCCGGCTCACTGGAATCATTGGTTGGGTCCTCGACGGTCCGGCGGAGGGATCGTGGCGGGATGAGTTCCCTTCCAAAGTTCAAGAAAGCCGGTGTGTATCCCGTGGACTCATGTTTGGCAGAATTCACGGCGAAGACGAATTGTGGTAAGTATTGGTCCCACTCCCTATGATCTCTTTCTATGTATTGAGCTATCATAGGACCAATCACTCTGTTTGTCCTTTCCACCAGGTTCGATTGCGGAGCATACGGCGCTGTGTACTTTATCTGGATGCCAACACCTCTAATATAGTCCTGGAAGTGGTGACTGGCGAACTGCGGACCATTATCTGCCAGTAGCAACTTGGGGCACCCGAAGCGATATATCAGTTTTTCCTTTAAGGCACGGATGATCGTCTTCGACGTGGCAGAGCGCAGCGGCTGGCACTCTACCCACTTCGTAAACCTGTCTTGAAATACCAGTAACGACGTGAAGCCCTGTTTGGAGCGGGGAAACGGTCCAAGTAGATCCACACTCACCTGCTCCCACGGAAAATCAACAGGTGAGTACTGCATCTGCCCTAGCGGCTTTCCTTGGTTAAACTTATATCTCTTACAAGACTGACATTTGTTCACGTAATTTCTGATATCTCTAAACATCCCTGGCCAATAGTATAAGGCTGATGCACGCGAAATGCTTTTAGCGACGCCTAGATGTCCGGCTTCGGGTGCGTCGTGTATCTCCATTAAAACTTGTGCTCTTTTGGGCCTCGGAATGCATAATTTCCATGTTCGAATGCCGTCGACGTTCCGCGTATCGGGAATGTACTTATATAGGTTACCATCTTTAATTCGAAAATCGCCGTTTCGGTCTGGTTGTGCTTTAACATCGGCAATTTTCCTGTTGTACCACGGACATTGTACATCGTCAATCAACGCACATGTCTCGTCTTCGGGCTCGGACTTACGGGGGAGCGGTGATCTTGAGAGGGAATCAGCCAGGTTATTCATCGATCCTCGGCGGTACCGTACCGTAAAATCGAATTGCTGTAGGTCTATGGCCCACCTGCCGAGCCTTCCGGAGGGGTTTTTCAGGTCATTGAGAAAACGTAAACATTGGTGGTCGGTCACGACGACAAATTTATAGAATTCCAGGTAATATTTGAATTTTTTAATTCCCCAGACAACTGACAGGCATTCCTTTTCCGTCGTCGAATATCTGGTCTCTGCGTCGCTCAGAGTCCTGCTCGCGTACGCGATCACCTTCTCGAGCCCTCCTACTTCTTGTACTAATACGGCCCCCAGTCCTTTCTCGCTGGCGTCTGTGTGTAACTGGAAAGGTCTTGTAAAGTCCGGACACACCAAAACGGGACTCTTTGTCAGGGCCTCTTTAATTTTAGCGAACGCAGATTCCTGCTCTTGCGTCCATTCCCACCGAGTATTTTTTTTTATTAAAGCCACCAGCGGAGTCGTTATCTGAGCAAAATTTGGCACGAAACGGCGGTACCACGATGTTTGCCCCAGGAAGCTTCGCACCTCTTTCTTAGAACGTGGTGGCTGTACGTTCAATATCGCAGCCACTTTCTCGGGGTCTGTCTTAATGCCATCGGGGGTGACGATATGTCCTAAGTATTTGATACTTTGTTGAGCGAATGCACACTTATCGGTTTGTAGTCGCAGTCCTGCTCGCCTCAGGCACCCAAATACTGACTTTAAATTCTCCAAATGTTGGTCGAACGTCTTCCCCAGTACGATGATATCATCCAAGTAAACAAACGCGAAGTTTGCCATTTCGGGGCCTATCACTGAGTCCAATAGTCTTTGAAAAGTGGCCCCCGCCGAGTGGAGCCCGAATGCTAAAACCTTAAAGTGGAATAAACCTTTCCCTGGGATGGTAAATGCCGTGATAGGTCTGCTGCTCTCCTCGAGTTCCACCTGCCAATACCCACTCTTTAGGTCTAACGTGGAAAAATATTTACTATCCCTTAATTTGTCCAAGATATTTGAAATGTACGGAAGTGGGTATGAATCCTTGACAGAGACCGCATTGACCTTTCTAAAATCGACGCAAAATCTTGCTTCCCCATTCTTCTTCTTTACTACTACAATCGGGGAGCTCCATGGACTATCACTAGGTTCGATGATATCATCCTCCAACATTTTGTCTACCTCCGCGTCGATCAGCCTCTGTTTGTTCGGATTACACGGATAGTACCTTTGTTTGACCGGAATGGCACCTGGCTGCAATTTTATCACGTGCTTTACTAAGTTTGTGCGACCTGGTACATTCGCGAACTTCTTCATTTCAGTCTCTATAAACTGTTTCAAAATCTCTTCTCGCCTATCCTCTTCTTCGGCAACTAAGCAACTCTCGACGGGCGGTGCATCGTCGTTGCTCTTAAAATATACCTTTTTCTTCGGAAAATCGAGGACGGCTCCCAGTGCTCGCAGCACGTTTACTCCGAAGATCACCGAACACATGCTCGTCGGCAAAATCAGAAAATTTACGTCTATTGTTCTGTGTTTCATCTTCACTGGTAAGGAGATCCTGCCTGGTGATTCGATAATCTCTCCATTGGCCAGTCGGATACGTGATTTATATGTACGCACGTCTCGCGTACTCTTTGCTCCCAAACGATCGATTAAATTCCCGGATACGAACGACGACGTGGCACCACAATCTATTAGAGCTTTTAAATTCACTCCATGAATACTTATTGGTACCCACACGCGGTTATCGGGGGTCGTTCGTTCTTTCTCAGATTCGTTCGGGAGCTCGGGTCCGGATTTTACTTCGTGCGGGTGACCTGGACATCCACGCCACCCTCTTTGTGGTTTCCCGGGCACCTGCAATCTATGGAGCGGACGTCCACTTTTCCACATCGCGAGCAGAACAATCTGGGTGGGTTACGACAACTACGCCTGCCGTGTCCCTCCTGGGCACACCTCCAACAGCGTCCCTCGGGATTAGATAGCTTTTGAACTCTCTTCGGCGATGGTGACGTCTGACGAGGCCTAATGTCCTGCACCGCGTAAGATGAATGGGGCGCGCGATGCGCTGTCGAAGGCACTTTCGGTTCGTCGCGGCAAGAGCGCTGCGGCGTCTGTGGGTCATTCTTTCCTCTAGCGAAGCGAATCTGCTCTTCTTTTATGAGCTCATACTCCGCGGCGAGTTTCGATAGTTGTCTGAGCGACGACACCGCGTCTCGGCGTATATAAAGTTTCATTTCAGGGGACATGTTGCTATACACGCGTTCCAACTGTTCGTCATCAGACATGGGTTTGCCGCGTCTCATCAGGGTCAATAACGCTGTCAGGAAATCTTTGAACGACTCGTTCGGTCTTTGCAGCCTCGACCGTATTTCCTCTTCCACCAGGTAATGATATCGGGACGGAAGGAACTGCAGCTTAAAATCGTCCAAGAAATCGGTCCACGTTTTCCAGTACGACCTATTGTTTCTAAGCCAGAGCAAGGCCTTGTCTTTGAACAATTCAGGCAATGCCATCAACATATGATCGTCTTTAATATCGTAGCATGACTGTAACTCACTTATTCTTTCCAGGAAGAAAACTGCGTCTGAGCTGCCACTGAAATTCAGGCCCCATTTGCGAACTTGTTGGCAGATCGTAGCACTGGAGACGTCATCTTCACTGCCACTAGGCTTCGAGCCTTCTGTATTGCTGCCTTTGTTCGAAGAGCCAGATCTACGTCCTTTGAGAAACGTGCTGACACGCTCACGCACGTCTGGAACGGTACCGGTGTCATCGAGGTCTAGTGATCTTGCTATCGCGTTTAGATCCTCCTTTTTGAGGGTGTATATCCACCCTAGGGTACCTGGATTCCCTATTTGGTCGACGTCTGTCATATTGTATATATTTTACTTTGTAGTCAAAGTGGAACAATAAAATAAAACTTGTAATTGGTTTATCTGCTTTTAATTACTTGTACCAATGCGTTAATATTGCCGTAAAAAGATTACCAGAATGTATTAAAAATTACGGACAAATTATTGACACTTATTCTCTTACATTATCTTAAAGCACCTGCTAATTCTGAATCTTGAATCCTTTAGTTTTAAAACAATTCAAAAACCCGGACGGAATTCAGTCACGGCAGCTGAATTACACTTGAAAATTCTCGGCTGAACTAATTTTTACATTTGCGGAATTGAACGGCTGTAAAAATTTTAAAATTATTTTGGGCCATAATTAATTAATTAACCAGCTAATTATGGCCCCACGTTGGGCGCCAAATTGTGACGGTGCTTCGTCGCGACGCTCCTGTGCGCCTAGGATAAAACTAGCACCGACGAACGACCGCTCAAAGATACCGTCCGAACGGTCGCCTACGGCTGGACGATCAGGTACTGCAATTCTGCTCCTAGTCGGTGAACGCGCTCATGCATAACTTAACCTGGCCGAGCGCGTCGGCGCTATTCAATCTGTCAATGTCGAAACACCTACACTTCTCACTTTCTTCTCGGTAGTTAAATGTAGTGAAAATGTGAAAGAAAAGTGAGTTTAAGTTACCTACGGCTAACAACATCGGAGTTTGGATTCATTATTAAACGGTACGTAATCTATTCTGCCTTAATTATTGTGCTTTACTAAAGGATGTCGCAAGAAACAGATAACGAACAAAAAAAAAATAAACAAATGCTTTCGGATAAATTCATTTAATCTTATTCGCAAACTTGCATGATATATTTTATTGTCCCACACATATATATACACGAGAATATATACAATAAATTTACAGTGAAATATGTTACAAAGAAAAGAAATAACAGTCGTATCAAATAAAAAGAAATTTTGTCGTTAACGTCGAGTTTCCCATATCACAAATTATCTGACATTCGTAATGCGAATAGGCGTGCGCATTAATACATGCTTCTAAATAAATTGATCAGACTTGCTTAATTAAATATATTATATATTTACAGTTTCATGACAAATGAGATAGGCTAGGTCCTTTTTACAATACAACACAATTATTTCTACTATAGTTTATATCGCATACAAATATCTACTCTAATTGTTCGGCGTGAAATACAAAGTACTTGTCAAAATTTACGGACATCGCTAGTCGGTAATACAGTGTAAATTCGATATCTGACGTTTGATGTAAATAAACATTTAAATTTTCAGGGATGTATTTCCGAATAAATGTGACCTAGACCTTTATTTCTTATTTAAAATAAATGGCTTTTATTTACGATAATCAATGTAAAATAACCGATTGATTTATTTATTCACAATTTGTTGCATTCGTACGTGACACAAACGGAGGTGTGTATTTAAACTGAAAAATATAACACGACTCTGGTATTTCGAATGACTAGGAATTTAAGTGTTACTTCAAACAAATTAGCTCCGCGTGATCAGTTAATTATTCAGAACCTGAAGTTAGATTAATTAATTGATATGCGCGGTTTTGACAACGTTTTAGCGGATTGACTCTAAATTAAACAAAATAGAAAGACAGGATCAATTAATTACTCAGAACCTGAAGTTAGATTAATTAATTGATATGTGCAGGTCGAAAACGGTTTAGCGGAAATAATTCTGGAGCCAAGTTCCACAGAGCATGTTAAGCTAGAAAAGAACTTGGTGAAGAATGGTCTCGACAGAGTTTTAAAACTAGAAACGAGACCGGTTAAGGATTACTTTGTCAGAGTATAAAACTAGAAACAAAGTCGGAGGCGGACTGCTTTGTCAGAGTATAAAACTAGAACCAAAGCCGGAGAAGGACTGCTTTGTCAGAGTATAAAACTAGAACCAAAGCCGGGGACGGATTGCTTTGTCAGAGTATAAAACTAGATCCAAAGCCGGAGAAGGACTGCTTTGTCAGAGTATAAAACTAGAACCAAAGCCGGAGAAGGACTGCCTTTTGATATTTAAATTTTCGCCTTTTATAACAACCGATCTGCGCGCCAGCGACCAAAAGTTCGTGCGTACAAACCCCACCTTACTAGCGCGGACCAGCCGTTCGTCACGTAGCCCCGTGTGACGTATTATCAATAAAATTTTCCATAAAATTTATATACTTATTTCAAATGCAAATATTGCGACAAATTACTGGAACTATGAAAATATGTACATACATTTAAATAATGAATTTGAATTATTTACAATTTTACAAAGTTAAAACGTTTATGAAAAAGAAAATGCCTTGCTAAATACGGCAAAATATTTGTATTAATTACGGATTAGCATAATCAAGGCGTTTTCTTTTGGATTAACGACGCAGTTCGTTACAAGGTCGGCCTGTCCCGTTGGTCGCCCTCAGGCGATTCCCCACCCTGCTTAAAGCGAATGTGCCACTTAAAAACCATAGTTTATTTTCAGACAAGAATACCCGAATACTCAGTTTTCTCCATATTTCGCACTTTCTTCCCGAATAAGTTGTTTGGTCACCGATAGTTTAAAGACTACTGACAGTTATATATGTTATATGTTAAATCTTTATATTTATACTAATAATGAGTCATTGAACATGTTAAGACAGAAAGAGCTCTACCGGTACCCACCAATTAGTCCATTCCGTGAACTTAAAAACGCTCCATCGTGGTATATGAATATTCAATGATTAATACTAAACCTGGATTATGGCATTATTAAGTAAAAAAGACTGTGGAGTATAAACGATAATTTAATTAGGTATAATTAATAAGAATATACCAATGAGTGCGATCTGAACTCCTGACCTCTCGATCGTTTGTCAGGTACTCTATCCAACCGAGCCATCAAGGGTGATGAATTTCACTCAAGTGTAATTTTTTATAATTAAAAGTTACCTCATCAAATTAGCAGTGCTAAGCAGAAAATTTTAATTACAACAACAACAGTGAGAAAAATAACTTTAAAACTATTTAAAACTGATTAAGTACAACCGGCTTCGGGTGTAATAGTAGTGACGCATCTTAATAGTGCCACCTAGTGATCGTTTGTACAAAACTAAAAGGGCGGTCCATGTAAATGAATGTATAAAAGGTGCCGCTTTAAAGAAAAACATTACATATTTTATGTGTAAATCAATATATTTCATTATCTATATCTATGAACGGTCTTATTACTTTAATAGATGTTCGTGTATTTATGCAACTCAGCACTATTCAGGTTTTGTTGAAACTGTACACTATTTTTCTGATTGGGAGTTCAACAGATAATCCTCGTTTTGGCTTGACTGTACTCAGTGCATCGTTGGTATTTCATCTAATGATTTCTCGAAATGTTGACTTAATAAGAACAGTTTAAGAATGAAGCACTGTACTTACATGTTCAGCGAATAGAAATTAAACAAAAAAGCACCATTCTTTCGACATTTGCAAATTGATTGTAAATTACTGTAATGTTATAATAGAAATAAGCACCTGTACAAAATAACTTATTGTCACATTCACTAATTAAAAAGCAACCAGGAATTTAGTAAAAACGGTAAAAAACTCGTTAAAAGTTCGATTCCATACACATTCATATACGAAATAAAAATTTATATGTGCATGCATAATCTGCCCTAGAGTCGGCATTACAGCTACCAACACACAGACACGTGTTTCAGACTACTATGACTTCATTAGTGTGCGAATGCTCAATGAGCTCCAGACCTCCGGCATATCAGCTCTTCACATAACCTATGTCTGTGAGAAAATCTCGATGACATCTGTTATTTAAAAGCAACCCGATATTTCATACATGCATATGTCTATATGAAGTTTTCATTCGTATATATATGTGTATGGTTCTGTTATATATCAAAGATTTTTCAAGTACGCATTATTATTTTTCATACTGGTACACCACCTGTTGGCGGGATACTATATCCACACATATCTACAGTGGTCTAGAATATGATAACTTAGTTATTGATAGACCACACCTGCCAGGCGCGTTTCTTTCACATAACAAATGTCGCAGAGATTTTCTTCTTGAATCGGATATGTAAATAGACGATATGCGGAAGGTATGGAGCTCATTGAACATTGCAGCAGGCACGTCGCACATTATCATAATAGATTGAAGCACGTGCCTGTGCGTTGGTTGCTGTAATGCCGACTCCAGGACAGATTATGCATCCATTTCATTCATACGTATATGATTTTTAATTCGTAGATGTTTGTGTATGTTATCTGTTATCTATTGGAGACTTTCCAAGTACACATTATTATTTTTGAACTTACCTATTGATACCTATTCAATTATTCAATTAAATTAACATTTTCTCCCGCCAATTGCATGGAGGTGAAGTAATAACGTTGTCGAAGGCACACAAATTAGACATTAGAAGTCGTCAGTGTCTAATTTCTGTGCTTCAACCACAAGGTTGTTACTTCACTACACTTGATATCCTGAGTGGTTTCAATATATTAAGCTTAAGACCTATTAGCGGTTTACTCACCATAGAAAAAATAGAATAATTAAGACAATTATGACATAATGGATAATGTTATAAGGATAATCTAATAGATATCTAACTTTAATAATTGCAAGATAGACTATTTATTGAATTATTAATGTATTAATGTTTTCATAATAAAAAAATGAAATCATTAGGAAGAATATCGTTACACCAATATTGCTGTCTAAAAATGATGCGCTCTATCTAGAAAATACTTTTTCACGAAAATCAACAATGAAGTGTAACATTTCACGATCTTAAACCATAAATAATGTTTTAAAAAATGATAAGAAAGGAGAGATATGGCAGATTGCCTAATGATATTATTCTTTTGTAAGATAGGGCAAGGTAGCAAGTACATGTCAGCGTTGACGACGCCTTTCTTGTAAGAGTAGTTTCACCGGAAAATATTATCCCGTCCCTCTCACACAGTCTCCGTTTTCTTCCGTCTAAAGTACCACCTCTTTAGTTCTTTAATGACTGCTCTTGCCAGGAAGCGATTTAGAAGCGATAAGGAACTTAAGGAAACAATAACTTCTATTTTCCCTACACATGGTTGAAACTTTTCGAAGTGAAAATCTTTAAATTACTGACCCGTTGGTTAGCCATGTAGAAATTTAATTATTTTATCGTGTGTTCAGGCATACATGGGCATTCGTGTTGAAATAAATATTCTGTGTATTCTCTAGAGGGAAATTATGTCCTTGTTATTTACTATAATGTTATAAAAGTAGATGTATCTACTACTTGTGTATTTTGTGAAAATATGACACAGTAATGTTTTGAATTAACGTGAATAATGTAAACCAAGGGTCTTGTGTTACACTTATTAAAAAGTGTATATTATGTAATTTATTGTTGCACTTTTGGTCGGTTCTAAACATGTCTGCAATGACTTTTGGATGCACTTATACCAGCAAATTATTAACGTCACGTAGGTAATTTCTTTACTCTCTAACAAATAGCCTCATTATTTTGAAAAATATATTGCCCTTGTTACTTAGCGAAACGTGGACGCGTTTCAACTTATTTGAGTCTCTTCAGCACGCCGTACAATTATACTAGCGATCGCATACTTTATCTATGTACTATACATCTATGCTTCACGTATAAATATAATATATTATTATACACAGGTATATGAAACATTCGGAATGCGGTGATGACTACACGGTATTAGCTACATACGTACCTACAATTGGACTTCGAACGAGACTTACACCTCAAGTTAAGGTTCATTCGCATATTTTCTGTGTAAATCCTGTTTGAATATCCCGTATTTAACGCCAATATCATATCCAACATCATATCCAACATTTGTGAACGCACCGCTGCGCAAGTGCACTGCTTATGTTTCACACTACGACATGTTTTCTCTGCCTTTATCGTTGAACTGCTAGCCATTCCTTTCTAAGACTACTCGCAAAATAAAACAGTACTATATATAGGGTGAGTCATCAACGCGGGGAAAGCCGATTGTGACTTTATGACGAAAGATGTTTCAAAGCGGGTTTTTTCCTATGATACCCACTTATTATTAGGAGCACCTTTTAAAATTATTTTGCGTGTTCCATAACTTGGTGGCTAACCATAGTTATAACTTTTTTTAATCGAACACCATGTATATTATTACACGTTTTCGATTTATTACAATTTTTCTGAAAAATTCAATGTTTTTATAGAATTATATTTCTCGAAAACGACGGACTAGATGGACACAATTTTTGGCAGCGTTGTTCATAATAAAAGGTCCTAATATAAACATATTTTATTTTTTTGCAATTACTAGTTGAATTTGCAGAAAAATAGATTAAAGTCACATGACATATTTTTGTCTAGAAGTATTTTTTTTTTCAAATAGAGCAGCCTGTATATCGATTCATTTTTAAATTGCTTTCTAAATTTCGCACTACAAACATATAAGACATTATTATATAAAAGTGACCGTTACTGAACTATGATCGCTTTTTTATATAATTTTGTCATCTTTATGTTTTTTATTTTAATACGGTCTTTCTGTACTGAAGGAATGTCAAACAATTTATTTATCAGCCCAAAGAGTTTACCAGCTGCTGTACCCTGAGAGAAGATGTCCCAAAACAGATACGCTTAGAAGAGTAATGGGTGCTTTCATTACTACTGGTATTGCATATTCAAAACCAAGGAAACCTAAATATATGGTGGTTAATGATAAAAGTCAATTAATAATTCTTATGGCAACAATAGATAATCGACACGGCATTCCCCATGAAAGAAGTCGTTTGCTGTATATTAGCTAAACCAACGTTGCAATGACCTTAAAATGAAATAAATATCATCCGTAATGAATAAATTTAAATATTGAGTTACTCACCCATCTTTTAAAGCCAGAAGAGTGCTCTTCCAATGGGCAGTAATTAAAGTGAATGCTAGGCCAATTCTTTTTGATAGGTGTTATTTACGGATGAAGTTTGTTCATATGTAATCATCAACGGTGTTACATGTCAAGTTTCGAATATTAATTATGTATCTATATCTATTTTTTTAAATTAATAAATAATTAAAATTATATTTCACTACAACGTGTTGTCTATATTGAATATTGAATCATGGCTAAACAGTTATTTTTAATTACATGCCACTCTGTCACTGGAAAATCGCATACTTCTATCTATGTGTTAACCTCTATGTTTTACGTATCAATACTGCATTATCTATAACAACCCTTCTCAAATACAGATGGTATCGTTATCTCACACCTCTGAACATGCACTCTTTCAACTCTCTAACCTCATAACACTGATTATAATATAAATCTTATAATCTAATATTGTTTTCGATTTTCAACAGGTCCCCACATACCAATATCTTTCAGAAATATGAAGAATTAATTAGTATACATAACCCAAAGTCTATGATGATTTAGTTCTCTACATATCTACAGCTAAGTATTTGCTCTTTTTTCTCCCTTTCTCCCCTCTTTTCTCCTGATAAACACGTTCCGTTTCAGGATACGTCATTCAAAATAATCCATATTATTTTGTTCCTCGTAATGGATTATTTATGATAATTGAAATAATAATAATAATAATAGTTTATTCATTGTAATTACCATTACAAGAAAGTCAGTAGCTGTATATGACAATAAAATGAATAACAACAACAAAACAATAATGTGTATATAACGCACCTTTCTAAGTATTTAAAGGCCATTAATGTTCTAAGTCACACTTTAAGAACTCTTCTATTGAATAAAAACTGTGATAACTTATATATATCCACCACTTTTTTTATGAATAATTTGTCCCTCTCTTCAAGATGGTTCTGGATTTTGTTAAACATTTTTGGCCCCCAATAGTCCACATAGCGGTGTGTCGTTTGCAGGCGGTGATATGGAATTTGGAACTCTTTTCTGTGGCGGGTTTCGTAATTATGATGCCCTCCATTCAATATACACTTTTCTTGGTTTTTTCTAACGTATTTTATACATGTAAGTATAAATAGGCAAGGCAATGTCAGTATTCTTTCTTGTTCAAAATGTTCCTTACAACCATCCGTGTATTTCAAATTACAAAGAGCTCTAATCGCTTTTCTTTTTGTAAGTAGAAGATTCTTGTTGCTGCAGGTGATGTGTACCAAAACAAAATTCCATAACTTATTCTGCTGTGAAAAAATAGGCAGATTTTGAAGCGGCATTGGTAGCAATAGTCATCAGTCTCCTGGTATATATAGCTATCGTTAGCGAGTTAGCTAATTCTGATATGTGCATACCCCAGGTGAGTTTATTTTCAATCGTGAGCCCCAGATATCGAATGGCGTGGGATGATTGTTCATTTCTTGCTGAGAAACAGAGATGCTGAGTTTTCTCTTCATTTAATTTTAGTTCATTATCTTGGAACCATTTTGTTATTTCTTGTATTACCCGTTTGCCCTCTTTTCCAATTTCGTCAATCGACTTTCCAGTTACTACGTAAGATGTATCATCAGCATAGAGACAACTTTGTTTAGGTGTTATATTTTATATATATATATATATTATGCTATTTTATGTAATAAATTATTTTAGCACATTTACTAATACAATCTCAATGAGGGTGTGGGTTCAACTATTTTTAATAGGTATCCTCCGGGTGATAGTGTGCATTCGTCATCTATATTATTTGCTCTATTATATTTATTTTCAAAGTTTCTAAGTATTTAAAAGAATAAACTTCAGGTTTTTAATTCAAAAATTATAGGTTATTTATTTTGATACTCAATGTCAAAGGTGGGAACAACTTGCAAATACAAAAATCACTATTCATATTTTACATTGAAAAACATTCTTGTCTTGAAGCTTCGAGACTTAATTGTTACATATTGGTAACATTATTAAAATAGACCTCTAATTTCTTAATACGTTAAAGTGTTATACTTATTGAAGAATTTTAATTAATTCGACAAGTTTTCATATCAAAAATCATATTTACTTAACTTATTTAAGATCAGTAAGATATACTGTTAAGGTATTAAGAAATTTTATTCTACGTAAATACATACATTATTTGTTAAAGTGAAATTTTAAAAAAATATAACATGGCTTCAAAAAAACATATAACGGTCAACAATTTTCTAAAAAGATTAAATTTTAATTTTGAACTTTATTGAAGAGAAGATATATCTGTTTCCTCGCATTTTTCACGAGTGTAAGTATGCCTCTAAATGTCTATCAATATGAAGTACTTCTTATAAGCTTATTTTTGATCGTTTAAGAATCTATACATGTATATTTTTATAGGGGAGTATTTTTTTACCTTGTAGCTTGGTTTAAAATTAGTTCCAAATCCTGATGAATATTTATAGATGTGGTTATTGAATATCCTGTTCTTCTTTGGATACTGGAAAGCAAACTTCTACTCCAAATCTAATGATGTTCAATGTGTCCGATGAAGTTTTCACTAGTAGTGCTGCATATATTCTTTCACACAACGAAAACAATTTATTTTCGCTTTCGAATTACTGCACTAATATTTCTGGACTATTATTTACCAAGGTACATACATCTGTTTATTAATTTATGATGAAATTTAGAATTTTCTTCTACATCAAAATGATGCTTCCACCATTTCTTTCCTGGCATCCCACACTTCCTTTGTTTTCATAATTTTCAAGGCATACTTGTATATCATCCCCATTATATTACAATATGAAAATAATTCTATTTTAATTACATTTATACAAATTCTAATAACACATACCCTACAATACGAACACATAATCTTCACATTTCCAAATTGTTCCTTTATCTCTGATATTTAACGATATTAAGTAACAGCATTTAAATCACTGTCATATCCATAAATTGATCAATTCATAAAACGTATTTTGATTTTAATAAATATGAAACGTATGTTAATACATAAGAAATCAATGTTATTGACCATTCTATATCGATATTAATACAGAATACTGTCATGTACAAAGTAGGATATCATGCCTGTTGGTTCATAACATGACTAAATTAATTTATTAATAATAAAGTGATTTCAAAATGATTTAGGGGAAATTATATTTACACTCTATACGTCATTGGCTGACCTTATATTTATTTCTCTTTAAATACCATCCCAAACCGTTTTTGATTTCTTTTCTTTTAATTATTCTGTGGTTTTAGATCTACATATGACTACCGAGGGGACATCTATTCGTATAGACGTTGAACCACTTGTAATCAGCTTGTACCCCCCATTTTGAGATGTACTAAGATGTATATACGCCCTTCTGCATACTTGCAGTTTCTCGCTACTCAAACTAGAGGACTCTTAACATTTAAATAATTTTGACGTAAACAAAGAATATTAATTTATGTGTTTTTTTTTATTTTTTAGGAAATCAGTATACCAATATAAAGATTACCAATGAAAGCCAGAACAAATTAATATAGATAACAAGGTTCTATATGGATAATGCACAGGCAAAGAAAACAAATATTCACTCAACATATTGCTGTGACTCTTACAAATTGAGATTTATATAAAAATAAATTTAAATTATTCAATTAATATGTAAGTAGGAATCAAGCACGCATCCTAGTGCTAGGCCTTATGCTAGACTAAGATACAACAAATTTTCTGCTGAATAGTAGGTTAAGCAAATTTTTTACATACAACTAGCTCAGTTTAAAATAAATTATTCTCTCAGGGGCAGAAAATATGAATAGATTCTCCAATCGATTTTGAATGCTCTTTATTATCTCCAGGTCAGGTAAAGAAAATAAAATGCAAAATAAATCTTATCACCTAATTTATTAAAATAAATATCAACGAATTCAAAATTTCAAATTATACAGGTATATATATATATTTACAGACAAAGAATCAATATCTCAAACATCATCCAAATCTATACATCATAATCAACAAAACATTATAAGAAATAAAGTAAATGAAAGTATAACGTCGTGAAAAACTTATGTTTTAAAAATGTGAACGTGATTATTATGATTAATATTTGCCATAGATACATGTAAACAATCAACATCTTTAAATAAAATAAAATTTTATTACACATGATGAATTGTACTGGAATATAAATAACCAAAATTTTACACGATTTACGATTCATGAACAAAATATAAACATTAAGGAAATGGCTTTGCCCTAATTAGTCCTGTCCGGCGCCTTTTCTCGCTCCCAACACAGTACCATCAGATAGCAAATTCACACAGATGGGTACCCCAAAGTTCCACCCTACGAGTATGTCTTTTACCTCGTCGGACACAACCCGAACATACACCACAATGTGCTCATCCCTTAAGGTATATATATATATATATATATTTTAAATTAAATAAATAAAATGAAATAAAATAAAGTCTCTGCGTATTCAATTAATTAACTCAGTCCTGATTAGTTCTGCCCGGTGCCTTTTCTCGCTCCCAACACAGTACCATCAAAATTAATTCGTGTCTTTGGGATCCACCAGGACTCCATGCTATGAATTAAATAACGACTTAATTCATTTCACACATCCCTGATGTATTACCCGACACGTTAACATTGAACACACAAGTACTACAAAATATAATTGATATACATACAAGAAAAATATATACATTAAAAATTAACTTTACCTTCTTGTGAAATTCCAATACAAAACACCACTACAAACGAGAATTTAGGTACACCACTGTACACACATTTATAACAAATATTATCAAATCACCTTAATTCTTCGTACATGACTTCAAATTCATCCATCATTAAAAATTCGATCACTGTTCACTTATGTATTATATATATACATAAACAAAATTATTAATTTCAAATCCTTTTGTATGATAAATAAAGTTGTAAAGAAAAAAAAAATTATACTAAAATAAAATTATTTTACTATTCAAACTAGTCATTACAATCACTAGAATGTTTTATCATAATGTATGGCGTAGTACCCCTACATGCAAAACAAAACACTCTAGAAAAAGAAAATAAAAATGAAACTAAATAAATTCAAAATCTGAATTTGAAAAATAAAATTATCCCGTGCATAAATAATTATTTAAAATAATTACAAATCTCAATGTAAAACATGTTGCATGATTATTATGGAAAATATTACAATTGTTGAATCTTGTTGAAAAATTTTATAAGTATCGAAAAATCTCAAAAATATTCTAAGTTCAAATACAAGAAAAGAGGGAGTGGTTTATCACCTACTTCCAGAAAATGTTCTAAAGCAGCGGTTTTCACCAGCTGTCCACAAATTCTGTCCGGCAGCCCTTTTATGCATAAATTTCTTTATAAAAACGTACGGTAATTCTCGGCATATACGATTCCACCACCAAAACTGCACATCGATGGTGCTGCTCCTGTCGGTCACTCGACGTACTTTACATTGCTGCAGTGCTGCACCACTCAGGAAAGCAGCGTATTAACGATCTTTGAAAAGGTAAACAAATATGTAAATATGAACTTGTTTACATATCCATGACTCATCCAATGCATCTGGCGAATAATATTGTTTTCGCCGGCCATACGGTCACAGTATTCTCCGTGCGGGAAACACTTGCTCGTTCTTCTTCACGTAACATTTAATGCGTATTTTAATATTATGACTTTTATAAAATTTATACTAAGATTCTTTTATTATTTTACTTAAATAAAAATAAAATTTTGGCAAATTATTGATATAGTGAATATTTACATACACATCATGATAAAAATAAATAAAGTAAAAATTAATTTAAATAAAATCTTGAAGTGATCTTGATTATACTTATTTATAATCTACAACCAAACTCAAGATCACTGCATAAATATCCCTATGGGAATATCTGCGATATATAAGCGAGAATCGCTAATGCTAATGGTATAAATCCAAGATTTCCCATAAATACCAATTAACATAATCATACATTATTTACAACATTATTAATATAAAGCATAGAGACATGAAAGTTCCCTATAATATGCTTATTCTATATTTATATACAAATCAGGAGTACATCCAATTCATTCTTACAACCTACGTAGTTTTCATGGGTTCGTATCCTCAGGTGCTTTATAACCTCTTGATTCTATCTTTTCCCTGCTATATTACTCAGGGTCGAGTTCAAAATTATATGCAAAACTTTTGGAGTTTATTTTAAACTTTACTCCTTTCATAACAAGAAAGTTTAAACAAATAACATTTAAAACACCTAAATTAATTATACTACCTATATCTATATATACAAAAGTGTACTTAAATTCTTTAAATTTTACACCTTTCATTGGTATTACAAATATTGTAATTGGATTATTGAGTTCCCTTAAAATGAAATGGCTATTGTAATCCACTATTTTGGGAAAACTTCGTAACATTTTTAAATTTCTGGGCTGTGGGTACTTTTTAACTGCTTCCAAAGCCTCTATTTTCTCATGGGTCCATTTAAATTTCACACCCATTCCTAAATTCATTCTATCATTCACATGATGTGACACATTTTCATCATGTGGGTTTAATATGTGTTGTATGGGCTTTACATACCCATCATGTAAAATATTTTGTTCCTTATGAACAATTTTATTTAAATCCACTAATAAATTTACCACTATTGGATATAATTTTATGAAACATTTATATAGCTGTACCAACCAAAGAGAATTAACGTTTACAAACCACTTTGCATTAGTACTTATTGACAATAATGTTTCTAATAATTTGGGGAGTTGTAGCTGTTGTTTTATCGGTTGAAATGTACACAAACTTGATTTATTATTCTCAGTGTTTTCTAAATAATCTAAATATTTCTTAATTACTATAGTGATGGGGTTCATTAAGTTATATACTAAATTTTCTATAGTTTCATCTTTTAACAAATTTTTAATTCTAAACTTGACACTTAATTTCTGCTTATGGGAAAATGGATGAGTCGTTTCTGTTTTAATACAACTAATATAGCCTACTGCTAAATCTATATTACCATTAAATAATTTAATATCTTTTGTCAAAGGATCTCTCACATTATCATTATCATTCTGTTTGTTGCAAATCAAATTTTTGTCACCCATAATAAAATTTCGGCGTGCACATTTATTTTCTATGTCACCCATATTAATCGTGGCGTCTTTCTTCTGAAGACCCTCCACATGGTGTGTACATCTATATTTTGTGTCACCCGTAACAAACATGGACTCTTCCCTTTGAAGATCATCCACATGGCGTGAACATTTTTCCTTGTCAATCAAACTATCATTATTTATTTTTAAAGTGAGGTCCCTATCAAAATTATCAATCATCAAATTATTAACTAAAATTTTATCATCTTGAGCACCTTTGTCCCAAGACATGTTTACTTTATTATTGTGGAAGGTTCTATTTTCCCTTTCCAATTTCGATGTATATAGACTCAAAAAATCCATCCCAAGTACGCAGCAATATTTTAATTTTGGTGTAACAATAAATTGTGTTACAAGTTCTACATCACCCATCTCTATATTTATACAAAATACATTATCTTGCTTGTAAAAACCTAATTTTTCAAACCTTTTATCAAATAATCCACCATCTAAAAGTGACAATTCTAATTCATTATCTATTACAGCTACCCCATATACACCCCCTACTTTAACATCTACCAGTGGAAACTTAGTGGTTATATTACTTAAATCTATAAAATTTCTCTTGTTTTGTTGTTTCTTCTTTTTCTTCCCTTTGGTTGGACCTACCAAAAATACAGGTCCTTAAATTCTTCAATTATAGGAACATTCCTTACTTCCTTCTTCATTGCTCCTCTTGACGCATCTCTCATTACAGCTTCTCCTCTATCTTCTTTTCTTTCTATTATCACATTATTAACTCCTCTGGCATTTTCTGTTTCATTCTTTCCATATTTCCTTCCTGCATGACCCTCTTGTCTCCAATTATTATTATCATTGCTACTATTACTACTCATATTCTTGTTGTTTCCATTTTCCACTCTTCCTCTCTGATAACTATTATTTTGATACCGGTTACCATTGTATCTTTGTTGATTATTGTAGTAATTACCATTATACCTTTGCTGAGTATTATAGTGGTTACCATTATTACCTGCTTTATACCCATTTCTATTCTGAGATACACTCCTATCTTCCACGTCGTCCAGACGCTTTACCAATTCCAAGAGTTGCTCAACGGTGTCTATACCCTGTAAAGCAACTGCTTGTACTACCTCATGCTCGAAATGATTGGCTAATTGTGTAACAATGTCACACTCCTGGATCACAGGTTGTATGTGTTTCAAGAAAGAATATTTCCTAATAACATAATTCTCCCTAGGCGTAATAGAACGATATTTTCCAAAGGTAAGGTCATGTCTGATGCGCCTTTGCTGAGTTTGTCCCCAGTACTGTCTGATAAACATGTTCTCTAATTCTTCGTACGTCTGTACCTCATCAATTACCATATCATACCATAGTAATGCATAATCTCTAAGACACCCTCTCATAAAATGTAATTTTGACATATCATCATTAATACCACGAATATATGTCTTAATGGTTTTGAGAAATGCCATTGGGTTATCTTTATTATATCCAGAAAATTTTGGTATATTTTCTGTACCAAGTGATGTCTGTTGCGGTACAACACAAGGTGTAATTGTACCTTGTTCAACTCTTGTCTTCAAATTCTTAATCGTATCTTGACAATTTAATGTCATATCCTGTAATTTTAAAAGAGAGTCCGTACATGTCCCATATTTAACTCTACAGTCCTCAAACTTGCTTGTTAAATTTTGAACATCTTTCTGAACTGACATGGCACTACTGTCCACCTTCAGTTCCAAGAATTGTATTTTCTCATCTTGTCCTCCAATCCTTTCTTCTATTTGTTTAAAATTTTCTCTTGCTACACAGGCCCTCTGATTCATTTCATCTATTAAAAAGTTACTGCTATCCTTGCACTTCTTTTCATTTGCTTCAATTTTTTTATTGATCTGTGTAACACTTTGTTTCACATCTTCATTTAGTTTATCATTCATTGCTGACATTTCCATTCTACAAGCTTTAATTCTTTCATCAATCTTCTCATTCATCGACTTTACTACAGCTTGTATCTCTAATTTATTTCTATTCATCTCTTCTTTATTTTCTTTAAACTTCTCATCAAACTTCTTATTCATTTCAGTTTTATTTTCATCTAACTTCTTATTTATATCTTCTTTCATTTCTATCTTGTCACTTTCCAATTTACAGAAAAGTTTTTCAAATAGAAAATCAAATCTGTCTCCGCCTGGCATTTCTTTCGTTTCAATTTTTACATTTTCAGTTACATTTTCATCCTCATCAAGAGGTAGAGTCTTTTCTGAATCTGTCACAGAGGAAATACCTTGTGGTTCCCTGTATGTTTCAAATAAATATTTGGTATCTGTACCACTTTCAGGATTTTCAACCTCACCTTTATTCTCAGACATATTTACTTTATCTGTCCTGGCACTTAAAGAGACTTATTTGTGGAGAAGAAAAAAAAAATAAATCGCAACTTGACAAAATTTATTTGTGAATTGCACTTATTAATTATTCAAATGCACTTAAAGGTGAAAATACCTCCCTTTAATTACACAGCTATTTGAATATTAAATAATTAATTAATTTTTTTATCTAATCAGTATAAAAATGTAAAAAATTTGCCCCACGACGTTGGTCGCCATATATATGCTATGGAACGTGCTTTAATTCTTTCATCAATCTTCTCATTCATCGACTTTACTACAGCTTGTATCTCTAATTTATTTCTATTCATCTCTTCTTTATTTTCTTTAAACTTCTCATCAAACTTCTTATTCATTTCAGTTTTATTTTCATCTAACTTCTTATTTATATCTTCTTTCATTTCTATCTTGTCACTTTCCAATTTACAGAAAAGTTTTTCAAATAGAAAATCAAATCTGTCTCCGCCTGGCATTTCTTTCGTTTCAATTTTTACATTTTCAGTTACATTTTCATCCTCATCAAGAGGTAGAGTCTTTTCTGAATCTGTCACAGAGGAAATACCTTGTGGTTCCCTGTATGTTTCAAATAAATATTTGGTATCTGTACCACTTTCAGGATTTTCAACCTCACCTTTATTCTCAGACATATTTACTTTATCTGTCCTGGCACTTAAAGAGACTTATTTGTGGAGAAGAAAAAAAAAATAAATCGCAACTTGACAAAATTTATTTGTGAATTGCACTTATTAATTATTCAAATGCACTTAAAGGTGAAAATACCTCCCTTTAATTACACAGCTATTTGAATATTAAATAATTAATTAATTTTTTTATCTAATCAGTATAAAAATGTAAAAAATTTGCCCCACGACGTTGGTCGCCATATATATGCTATGGAACGTGTTAATAAATTATTATATATATAAATGTGAATATATCATGGCCCCACGTTGGCTTGCGATCATATATATGCTGTGACTCTTACAAATTGAGATTTATATAAAAATAAATTTAAATTATTCAATTAATATGTAAGTAAGAATCAAGCACGCATCCTAGTGCTAGGCCTTATGCTAGACTAAGATACAACAAATTTTCTGCTGAATAGTAGGTTAAGCAAATTTTTTACATACAACTAGCTCAGTTTAAAATAAATTATTCTCTCAGGGGCAGAAAATATGAATAGATTCTCCAATCGATTTTGAATGCTCTTTAATTATCTCCAGGTCAGGTAAAGAAAATAAAATGCAAAATAAATCTTATCACCTAATTTATTAAAATAAATATCAACGAATTCAAAATTTCAAATTATACAGGTATATATATATATATATTTACAGACAAAGAATCAATATCTCAAACATCATCCAAATCTATACATCATAATCAACAAAACATTATAAGAAATAAAGTAAATGAAAGTATAACGCCGTGAAAAACTTATGTTTTAAAAATGTGAACGTGATTATTATGATTTATATTTGCCATAGATACATGTAAACAATCAACATCTTTAAATAAAATAAAATTTTATTACACATGATGAATTGTACTGGAATATAAATAACCAAAATTTTACACGATTTACCATTCATGAACAAAATATAAACATTAAGGAAATCGCTTTGCCCTAATTAGTCCTGTCCGGCGCCTTTTCTCGCTCCCAACACAGTACCATCAGATAGCAAATTCACACAGATGGGTACCCCAAAGTTCCACCCTACGAGTATGTCTTTTAACTCGTCGGACACAACCCGAACATACACCACAATGTGCTCATCCCTTAAGGTATATATATATATATATTAAATTAAATAAATAAAATGAAATAAAATAAAGTCTCTGCGTATTCAATTAATTAACTCAGTCCTGATTAGTTCTGCCCGGTGCCTTTTCTCGCTCCCAACACAGTACCATCAAAACTAATTCGTGTCTTTGGGATCCACCAGGACTCCATGCTATGAATTAAATAACGACTTAATTCATTTCACACATCCCTGATGTATTACCCGACACGTTAACATTGAACACACAAGTACTACAAAATATAATTGATATACATACAAGAAAAATATATACATTAAAAATAAACTTTACCTTCTTGTGAAATTCCAATACAAAACACCACTACAAACGAGAATTTAGGTACACCACTATACACACATTTATAACAAATATTATCAAATCACCTTAATTCTTCGTACATGACTTCAAATTCATCCATCATTAAAAATTCGATCACTGTTCACTTATGTATTATATATATACATAAACAAAATTATTAATTTCAAATCCTTTTGTATGATAAATAAAGTTGTAAAGAAAAAAAAATTATACTAAAATAAAATTATTTTACTATTCAAACTAGTCATTACAATCACTAGAATGTTTTATCATAATGTATGGCGTAGTACCCCTACATGCAAAACAAAACACTCTAGAAAAAGAAAATAAAAATGAAACTAAATAAATTCAAAATCTGAATTTGAAAAATAAAATTATCCCGTGCATAAATAATTATTTAAAATAATTACAAATCTCAATGTAAAACATGTTGCATGATTATTACGGAAAATATTACAAGTGTTGAATCTTGTTGAAAAATTTTATAAGTATCGAAAAATCTCAAAAATATTCTAAGTTCAAATACAAGAAAAGAGGGAGTGGTTTATCACCTACTTCCAGAAAATGTTCTAAAGCAGCGGTTTTCACCAGCTGTCCACAAATTCTGTCCGGCAGCCCTTTTATGCATAAATTTCTTTATAAAAACGTACGGTAATTCTCGGCATATACGATTCCACCACCAAAACTGCACATCGATGGTGCTGCTCCTGTCGGTCACTCGACGTACTTTACATTGCTGCAGTGCTGCACCACTCAGGAAAGCAGCGTATTAACGATCTTTGAAAAGGTAAACAAATATGTAAATATGAACTTGTTTACATATCCATGACTCATCCAATGCATCTGGCGAATAATATTGTTTTCGCCGGCCATACGGTCACAGTATTCTCCGTGCGGGAAACACTTGCTCGTTCTTCTTCACGTAACATTTAATGCGTATTTTAATATTATGACTTTTATAAAATTTATACTAAGATTCTTTTATTATTTTACTTAAATAAAAATAAAATTTTGGCAAATTATTGATATAGTGAATATTTACATACACATCATGATAAAAATAAATAAAGTAAAAATTAATTTAAATAAAATCTTGAAGTGATCTTGATTATACTTATTTATAATCTACAACCAAACTCAAGATCACTGCAATATGTACTAATGATGTCAACATAACCTAGCTATAGGAAGTATTCAAATTAACGTGTAAAACTTAATTTAAGACTTTCTCTTTTATATGTTTCAGACAACAACAACAACCATGAATCTGAGTTATCTTACAGTTAAAGAATTCACTACAATATATATATATAACAAAAGAATAAGAAATTATCGCGGATACATAAAATATCAGAAAAAGAAAAATATTGGGTCATCAGTACACCGTACTGATGACGACCAATTAGTCAGAAACACGTGTCTACGGTTGCTCTACAGCGGATTATATCCAATATCTTTCTTTTTCTGATATATATATAATATATTTACGTTTGACAATGTTGTATTAAGCACTTAGATATATTTGTTCAGCATAATTTTAGAGTCTTTAAAGACCACTTTGTCGGTAGAAGGAACTCCAAAACGTAAACATTTGCAAAAATCCCAAAGTCGAAAATGTCCATCATCGCAATACTTCTTTATAATATAAGGTATAAAAAATAAAAATTAAAAGCTGAATAATATAAACAAGGGTTGACTTTTTTACCTACGAAGATTGATTATGTGACAGCTGCACTTATTCTTATTTGGAAGAAATTTCGTTTGTTGGGTATTAATTACTCTTGTTTGAAAGTGAGATCAAAGAAATTGGAGAAGAATAGTTTGAATGTAGCCAATCAAAAGTAAATAATTTTATCGTTAACCGTCAATTGAGCTACGTATTACCATAGCCTTTTTCGGAAGTAAACAAACACTTATTCTTGCTGTAAAAGGCAAACACTTTATAATTTATCAACATAGCCATGACTGCGAGGCAGTAAACCGAAATTTGTGTCGCTGTCACGGCTCTTACAGTAAAAGTTTTGCCGCAAATAATTTATAAAAAATAATGGAAGAAAATATTCAGTACATGCCACCTGAAATTCAAACGAAGTCTTTCGAAATTCTATCACAAAAAAAACAGTCAAAAGGTACAATCGTCAGTATGACATATTCATGGAGTGGAACAATTAACACGGAAATAAAAAGTACTGGCGTATTTTTCCGATTTATCGAAAAAGTTTTTTCCTTCTTCGATGTGGTCGTATTATTCCATGGTAAAAACAACCCTTTTTGCAAAAAATACGTTTGCATTAGTGAATATAAAAAATTTACGGCTTTTTTAATACAAAAAGGAAAAAATCATATACCAAAATAGTCCCAAAAGTCTTTTCCAGGAAGATATATTTAAATTTTTACTAAATGCACCGGATAAAATCTACGATAATGGTAAGTTATACAAACTTTTCAAAGCCAATTTGATATGAATGTAGTAATTATTTTAGATTTTTGTTGTGTTTGTCATTGCTTGGGCTTTACGTAATGAAGAACTTTCAAATTTAAAAGTATGTGACATAGAGCATAAAGAAAAAAAGACTAACAACAAGCCTGGATTATTTGTGATCGCTTCAGAGGTTGAAGGAAAAGTAAAATCCATAGAATTATTTAACAAAAAATTAGCTCCACGACCTAAGCAGATGTCCAACAACCGCTTTTTCCTAACTTATAGAAATGGAAAATGCACAGTCCAACCAGTTGGAATCCACACTTTCATACTGGACATTGAAAGGAAAATTTAAACGCCACAGGGGTTGTAACAGCAACTCGAT
Organism: Amphimallon solstitiale; assembly: GCA_963170755.1. Classification (NCBI taxonomy): domain Eukaryota; kingdom Metazoa; phylum Arthropoda; class Insecta; order Coleoptera; family Scarabaeidae; genus Amphimallon; species Amphimallon solstitiale. The sequence goes on along the minus strand of OY720675.1, from coordinate 216,137,656 downwards.
TGCAGAGTCCAATGTTGAAGAATCTGTGCTCAATAAAACGAAAATCGCAAAGACGATTTTAGGTGAAGGTCAAACTGACAACATAGTTCTTACCGATGATAATTCTGTTAAATATTTGCAAAATAGTAACATAGGTGATAATCCTCAAACATTTTCAATTCCAACTCTTTCGATTTCTTATAATGCGCCAGGGTGTACCTTCGCGAAATAATAAGTAGATTTGTTCCGTATTCGCTGTTTTCTATCTGTTAGTTTGTCATAAATTATAAATTTTTACGGTTGGCGATAAAATATTATATGCACCACATCAGTAAAATGCCTTTAACGAAATCGCCTCGCTCGCTTCGCTCGCTCGGCCTATCATCTCAGACCCGTTCGATAAAGAATCACTTCACTGACTTGGTACATAATTAACTATTAAATGATTGACAACTGTCAAGAATTATTCATGATTTTAACTTTAAAATGAATTGCTAATTTGATATGCAAGCAATTGAATTTTATGCTTAGGCAGCGCGGCCTTCATCCATGAAAAGAATCTGGGCCATTTCATTTCGTCGCCTTTCAGCCACTAAATTCTAACAGACGAAATTCAAATTTAATATTTACACGTTCACAAGATGAAATAAAACGACGAGATCTGCTTATCTGCACGTATTTACTTTAATTATTACATTTTCTGTCGTTGAAAGTGAAACGATTCGTAAAATGCCTATAATATATTTTAATAATAGCACTTCATAATCTGGTTGCAGGCACGTCAATAAACGTATTATATCCTCAATTATTACTCTTGTACTTTAATAACGTCGTTATTTTAAAACGGGCACTTATGTCTACGTATACGTTCGAGAGTCTGTTCCACAGAGAAAATAATTTGGCAGTCTAATTTAATTCATTGTCGTTTATGGACACCGTTGTACCGATTCGTGCGGTTGAATTTTGATTAAATCGTGAATCATTTTCCGAGAAAATTAGATTTTTTCCGAGGTAGTTATGTAGGTACGTAGGCGGCAGACACTTGTGCCTCGAGGTTATTCAATTATATTGGAAAATGTGGTGGCTTTAATACTTATTTGAAAGTGACTGAATAAACTCGGAAAACATTGCGTTATGACGGGATTTAAAACTCTAATGGTAATTGGCGAAATCATTTTTTCGCGGTTGAAAGTATATTACCTACGCGATTTACAGTTAAATATGTTATTGTACCAGATGGCCAAGAAAAAATGCTGTAAATTATCTTTGAGTTTGTAAAATGTCCGCTAGGGGGCGTAACAGTCATGATCAATGCCAAAATTATGAATTTCTTGGTGTTCTGAGTAATTGAGATTTATTCAAAATATCTGCATGTTATGCCTTACATATTTCTTAATACTTTTTATTTCCACATTTTTTACTGGTATCTAGTAAATAAAGTAGTGGGGATATTTCAAATTCTTTTTTAAAATAAACTAGGATCACTCCGTTTTAGCATAATCATTGCAATTTTCATGTATGCATATAGGAATTTTAGTTTGTATATGTATGTGTTTCTGTTATCTACTGGAGATTTTCCATGTACACATTATTAATTTTAATATTGGTACGCCACCTGTTGGCGAGATACTGGATGCACATATATCTGCAGTGGTCTAGAATATGAAAACTTAGTTAGCGGTAGACCACACCTACATGGTGCCTTGCTTTTGCATGGCAGATGCCGCTGAGATTTTCACACAGGCATCCATTATGTGATGAGGCGATATGGCGGGAGGTCTGGAGGTCATTGTGCATTCGTTCGAGCGGCGAACTCCGTTGAGTGACGATCACTGTCACTCCCTGCTTAATACTGTCGGGGTTCAGTATCACAGAAGAGAGAAGATACATCGGAGGGCATCGTAGTTCTTCGCCCGCATCAACCACCTCAGACACTAGGCGGGTCAACTTTTCCTGCACAACCGTCGTAATCGCCGGCATTATTGCAGCAAACCGACTCGTCCTCGTCCTGGGCAACGGAATTAGGACATCCGCAGTCTGGACATGTCAACCTGCAATAAGAGCGTCGAACAACTGGCTCCGCCTTCTTATCATCAATTCATTCGGACGCTGCAAGACTACGGACGGGCCGACATTGTCTCATCGGTGGAGCCGACACCAACCTCGGCAGAAACATACTCGTCAGCACCCCAGGCCATACTGAGTTGGTGCCTCCAGGCCTGCGACTTTTGTACCTGCGTCAGGACCGCCAGCAACTGATTCGTCCACACACCGCAGAAACGCCAAACGCTCCACGGAGCAACAACCTGACTACCATACGATATCGACAACAGACGTTATCATCACCGGACTCACGAATACATAATGTAACAACGACGCGACGCCTGACTATTCTACATACAGACATCACCCAGAACGGCGTCTAATACGTTACCACTTGAGCAGTGAATCATCATCACACATTCAGCATTCTACACACCGATGCAACGGATAAAGTGAAAATCACGGGTGCTCCGCAAGTAAGAGCGACACAAAAAATTGTGCATTGCAGCAGGGACGTCTCACGCTGATGAGGACATAGTAGACCGAAACACGTGTGCGTGCGTTGGTTCTGTAATTTCGACTCCAGGTCAGATTGTGCATCCATTTCATGCCTGCATATTAGAATTTCAGTTTGTATGTGTTTGGTTTCTGTTAGCTATTGGAGATTTTCATAGTACGTACTAATACGTGCTAATGACAAAAATATTAACTAAGTATGTACTCTCATAAACAATGGAGACATTTCATTGATTAGTCAAAATTAAGTTTGGAACCTGTTTATTTACACAACGGAAATGAACTTTCGCGCCTATTGTACATAAAGTTTATTCTAAAGAAACCTATGAAAACTTATAATCTCTACTATCGAAAATAAAGTACACGGAACATACTTGGTAAATATGTGCTGATTTAAAGGTTGTTGGATTATTGCTAGGCAACTAAGTTGGTTACACAAAATGTTGATGTATTTGTGAGTGGGATAGTAGAACTTGGTATAAACATTAGGTTCAAAAATATTGACCGAAAAGAACGTTGCTAGTCAGAAAAGTGTGTACAATCTTCCTCTTGTTGAACCAGAAAATATTTTATTGCCACACTTCTACATAAACTTTGGCCCGATAAAGAATTTCGTAAAAGCCATGGACAAAAATGAGGAAGGATTTCCATATCTTCAAAATTCATTTCCAAGACTTAATGATGCAAAACTAAAAAAAAAAATTGTCAACAAATTGAGTACTTTAGAAAAAAGTATTCGTTCGTTAAAGTTACGGATTTTTTTTTAGGTAATACCAAATCAGCCGAACATGACAACTTCTGTCAACCTCTGACAGACATACAGGGTGTCCCAGAAATAAAAAGACGGAGTAGCAGGTATGTAAAGTCCGAACAGAAACAGACCCAAATATACCGCAATAACGAAGAAATTAAAAAATTAATTATCTCTGTTGTTTTTTAGATAAAAAAATTACATTACGGACCTGGCACAGAATGTGTGTTTATAAATATACGTAAAAATGCTCATTTGTAAATAGAAACGAACACGCATTCATAGAAAAATACGCTTTTATTTGTATAAAACCAGAAAAAAACGTTAAATGGTACTCATTCATATAAAACATATTTTTTGCCATATGGGCGACCCACTTTATTGCAGACAATAAAAGATTGTTTTTATTTTTAAAATAAAAAGGTTGTTGCTCTTTAATGTGTTTGTAGTCGGAAACAGCTGATTATTATTATTTTAAAATATTCAATAAATCGTAGTTTTTCTAGATAATAATAATAATAAAGCTATTTATTTAGTAATACATACAGTGTTGAACATGTCAAAATATATATACAGGGTGAGTCATTAGTAGCCGCTTCTTCGATTGCTCTTTTGTGTTTTAAATAAAAGAAAAAGCAATTAGTGGAGGATCCATGGTTGCTTGTGGCGCATATTGTGAAAATACTTTAAGCTCTGGCGCACTTCCGGTTTCACCGGAAGAGTACGGAACTTAATTTTTTTAAACGATGTAGCCAAGAAAATTCTGCATCATTTAGTAAAGTTGCACTCGACAATGCCTCAAGAAACTTTGTTTTTTCAAAGCCTACTCTCTGAAATTTTCACATAAAAAAAACTTATTTTTTTTAAATGGAACACACAGTATTTTATTCAGTCACTTTGTTCCTTTTTTTAATCTCTTTCATTTTTGTGAACAATGTCCTATACCTATCCTTTCTAATTTTTGAGATAATCCCTATAGGAGCAATAAGTGGTCAATTAAAGAACTACGGGCGCTGTTCTCTGCACCCAAATATTGGTCCAATAAAGGCTGAAATGCGGCTGACTGCCTGAGTCAACTGTTAAAGAAAGTCGGTATACATTTATGTCAAACTTATAAAAGCATCGCTATTAGTTATCATCCAAATGAATTATTCTTATGAAGAGTTAATAGATATGATTGACATTTTGGGTGAATCTGAAAGAAACTCTTTGCTAGCATCCAGACTTTATGCACAGCGATCCCTGGTAGAAGTCAACCGAAGCCAGAAACCTTCGAAAATATAAAGTGGACGGTTTGAGTGAACAGAAAGCACTGAATATGAAAGAAAAAGCGGAAAAAGCAATAACTGGTGAGGATAAGACGTACTTGAACACCCCCATACTAGTACTACGAAAATTAGTCGGCAGTTAGATGTAAGTCAAATTTGAGAATCCACAATAATTAGGAAATACGAAATTCACCCGTAGCATATTCATACACGGGGTTAGATGAAAGAAATTTTCAGAATCGCTTACATTTTTGTCAATTGACAGCAAATAAATTATCCTGGCTTTCTCAATTTTTTGTTGCTTACCAACGAAACCTTCTATTCAAGTGAATACGTTCATCGTCACAATTTTCGTTATTATAACACATAAAATCCCCCATTTTATCACACCTGTAAACTTTCAAAATCGTTGGTTATTAAAACTGTGGGGAGGAATAGTGGGTGGTTACATAATTGGACCTTATTTCTTTGATAAAAATATTAATGGAGGAGAGTATTTTCGCTATCTACTGACGGATTTTCAAAACTTTTTGAAGACATCTTCAAATATGTCAGTAAACATAACCTTTATTTTATTTCGAAGTTAACCAACAGTGTTAAAAATGAAATACTGCAACTGGACATTGCCGGAATTAAAAAATTGAAATGCAATGGCTCTTCATTCTATAAAATTATTACTTTTTGGATAGTTGGATATAACATTTACTTTATTTGACAGTTGACAAAGGAAGTCGGGCGCCATCCCTGCCTTCCATTGGTTGAACTAATATTTTGGTGCATAGAACAACAGCGCTCGTAGTTCTTTAATTGACCACTAATTGCTACTATAGTGATTATATCAGAAATTACAAAAGATAGGTATAGGACATTGTTAACAAAAATGAAATAGAATAAAAAAAGGAACAAAATGCCTCAATAAAATACTGGCTGTTTCATTTAAAAAAAAGAAAGTTTTTGGTATGTGAAAATTTCGGGAAGTAAGCTTTGAAGAAATAAAGTTTATTAAGGCATTGTCGAACGCAACTTTACCAAATGATGCAGAATTTTCTTGGCTACAAGCACCACCAAAGTTAATGTTTTTGCTTTTAAAAACAATGTGAAAATGATTTTTGTCTGAACACGAGTTTTGGTCAAATATTTTCAAAAAAAAATTAATAACTCAAAAACTATTGGCTCAATTTTGAAAAAGAAAAAACATTCGAACAGACAATTTAAAGCAGTACAAGAAAATCCAAAAATATATAGAGCGGGTCATTTAAAAAAATTAAGTTTCGTGCATTTCCGGTGAAACAGGCTCCTAATGACTCACCCTGTATAAAACAGATTCACAGATTCACATTTATACGCGTGAAAATCTAAAATTAAAATACTCATCTATGCTATTAGTCCAAGAGCTAGCTACAAAAAACAGCATCGATTTGGTACACGGCGTTTGAGTTCGTGAACTGTAAGAAAATACTTACTACAACCCCGAATGGCATTTCTGGCTGTTCGTTCAGGCCGCAAAAGAAAATTACAGCCAGTTTTCCACGACGAAAAATGTGCCGGAAAAACTGATGAGGTACACGCGTGAAAATTGATGCATGCTAATGTGAGAACCTCAACTAAGAGCGGTACACTAATGCCAGAAATGAAAAAGGTTGGGAAACCCTCGCCAGACGCGACTCAGAGATTCGGAAAATCCCTACGAAAAAACCGACAAGGTACACGCGTAAAATTTTTTTCACATGAATTTGGGGACCTTCACTAAGAGCGGTGCATTAATGCCAGAAACGGGATCGGTCGGAAAACCCTCGCCAGAAGCGATCCAAAGTTCGGGAAAATCAGTCAAAAAAAACGACATGGTACACGCGTGAAAAATTTTTTTTGCGCTTCTAGGGACCTCAACTAAGAACGGCAAAACAGTGCCAGAAATGTATCTGGTCGGAAAACCTTTTAAAAAAATTAAATAAGGTCGACGTAAATGTAAAATCGATAGCATTCGAAGTCGTTATCATCCAGAGCTTTTTCATTGACACCACTAGAAATATTGTTTTTTTCTACCCCAAATCAAAAAAAAAATCATCGCGATACGCTGAAAATTCGCTGAGTTATTTCATTTTTCGTAGCGCGTCCGATTTCAAGCCGCTTTCCCAGTTTCTGGCGTACCGCGCGGCCGGCCGCAACTCGTCTTTACAGCGCGATAACGCGCGTATTTAATTTTCAATTTCTTACATGTCTTAAATGAATGTATGTTTGTATAAAATCAAATTTTAAACTGCGTATGTATATTAAAAATAAAATAGAAGATTATATACTAAACACTCAGCATGGAAAGAAAAGATTTATGAATTTTCTCGGTTGATAATAAATTATAGCTATAGATACAGGAGAATCATAAATCAAATAAATAATGCTTTTCAATACCAAAAATATATACTTAATTATAAAAATCCTAAATATACAACTATAATACAGAATGAATATTCCTGCTTCATTTTCTTTACAGAATCGCTGGTTTTTGCGCATTGATAGTAAAAATTACGCAATCGGTATGACATCACTTTAATTCATTCATCTGCCTCACTCTCCACGTCACATTCGCTGTCATCAGTATCACTCTCCGCATCAAATTCGTTGTCGGTTTCTTCATCTTGTACGTTACTTTTATTTGTCTCTTCATCTGCACCCTCAGATGTCTCATCTATAAATGAAAAATACCTTGAATAACGCGTTAAAAAAAAAAGTAGAATGAAGTGATAGAAAAAGTTATGTACCATTACTTTCTGCAACTTTTTCTATAATAATATCTTTGATACGTGCTGGCCATTGGTCACCTTCAAACCAACAAAAATCGTAGGTGAAGTTTTCTTTCTTCCAGCCACATTCATCAGGTTTCAGCTCTGTCGGAATTTTTTTTTCGACATTTCCCCATACAGCAGCAATATAATGTGACCGTAGGAATTGCTGGTATAGTTCTCTTTGGCAAGGTGGCATCATCGTTGAATCAATGTTTTTAGCATTTAATTTTGCAAAACATTCATCAGTATTTTTAAAATCGAATTTTTTCATAAATATTGCATGTCGAGCTGAATCAACTGTAATTGAGCTCTTTGGCTGAGAGTACATGCAACATATAAATTTCTCAATTTCAGAAAACACGTTTTTACGGTCCATAGATTCGTCAGTCATATTACCAAAAGCAACTTGAAATGATTCTGATTTGTACAAAAGAGAATAAGGCCGTATCTTTGCTTTTTTGTAAAACGACGGATTATAGTCGCAACCCGTGAAAGCATGGAAAGCCGGAAGTGCTTTACATAATTTTTCTCCTAATTCAGCGTACATACGAGTCACGTCAATAAATCTCATATTATCGGAAACGCCAAATAACAAACTAATTTCTAATTCAAATTTCAATTTGTGCATATTTCCAAGCAAAATAATAAAGATATCGGTGTCATCGCATTTAACTATTACTTTTCCACTTTCATCGAGATTGCAAACCGTGTGAACTATTCTAGTATCAGCTTCTTCATGTCTAGGTGCCGTGAACAAAGCGTTAATAGAATGTTTAACCGACTGTAGACCATCATTTCCAGTTTCTTGCTTAAACTCGTGACATTCATCGTAATTTATGAAAACTGTTTTATTTTCGAAAAAGACTGCCATTTTGGCCTGTTGCCAATGTCGTATTAAAAATTGTACAAAAGCTTTCTTGAAGTTAGTTTCGCGCAGTTCTGTCGACAGAGCGGATTTTAATCTCATGTCCCCTGTTATTAAGTATTGTCGGTCTGATGAAATACCTCTTTTGTTTCTTTCATAGTCTTTAATTGATGGCGATAAATATTGATCAAATACCAGATGAATTTTATGAGCTTTTATGGCGACGAGCTTTTTCAAAATACTTGTTGATATTTTAGCATATGTAATGTCAGTCTCTCGTAGAGTATACAGATAAAAAAATCCGTCAATAATCATAACATCACATCTATAATTAGTTATAGTACTTGAATCGTCTGGTCCTACAATACGATGTAAAAGCGCGCTTTTTGCTGTTGAGTAAATCGATCCGTCCAAATGACAAAAACAAGTTGGCAGTGGAGTCAATGGAAATGTCATAATTTTAGGAACGTCCGGTTCATGTTTCAAGGAAATCACTAATATTCTACCGAATAAATCTCTCTGCATTTTTATAGACTTTTCTTTATCAGTAACTTTCACAGTCTGTTTCTTATTTCCAGATACGAAATTTAAAATTTTATTCAATTTGATTGCTTTTTCAAAACGATCCGGTGACTCAGAACATTCCTTAATGAATTCATTTTTTAAATTAGTACCCAAAACATTTACATTTGACAGAAAATTAGCTATCTCGGCCGAAGCTGGTCTCCCTGTACTGATGTTATAAAGTAAAGTTTTGTCGATTTCAGGATCGAAAGGATTCATATAATTCTTTTTTATAGTATCAACTAACTTTTTTACCCTGGCAGTGCTTTTGATAATGTTATGAGGTTCTAAATCGGCTGTCGTATCTTGATTTTTTTTAAGACCAGCTTCAGTATGAACATGCGTAGTCAATGTTGATCGAAAACAATGAGATTTAGACCATTTTTGTCGAGCGCTTATCGAATTTGTAAAGCAATTGATTCCTGTTAGCCGTCTACCTGCATCAGCATTGTAAGTTTGCTCGAGAGTTAAATCAATAGGCATTCGTGAAAATGACTTATCGGTACGTTTAATACCAAAAAAGCCTTTTCGCAGTTGGTAGGCTATATAAGGATGAGTTTGTGAAACTTTCAAAAGTTGATCGATGTACCAAAGAATCCATCGACAATAATTAACTTGGTTGAACACAAAAAATAAATCAGCGAGTTTGTTAATCATAATTTTGTACATATCAAAATCACCCATACGAATACTTCGCGAAAATGTTTGGTAGTTATTTATATATTCCACGTACATTAAATAAAATTTTGGAGTTAAACCGTATTTACCGTCGAGAGTTTCTTGTACGTACTGTTCATACTGATTTATCAAGTCAATTAATTCAGCGTGTGCTGTATTAACAAAGAAGTTTTTGTCTATTTTTTTAGATTTCAAGCTGACGATTAATATCATAAGCTGATCGCTAATTTGCATGTCATGTAGTTTAATGAAACTCTCAAAATGTAAAATTTGAATTGCCAAAGCAGCAATCGGATGCAGCTTTTTGCAACGATTGAAGTGTTTCCCGCTCAAAAATCCACTCACAGACCCAGAAGCTAACAATTCGCTTTCTACCATGACATGCGTTAAGCCACAGTCATCGATAAATTTTCCGGTAGCCTTGAAATAAGCACACTGTATGTGAAATGCACCAAGATGAATAAATAACTTTTGGTACTTTGGGGTTCTTTGAGTTAGTAAAATTGATTTAAATTTTTCATCAGCTTGAATTTGAAAAGCCACTTTAGCTATTGCCAAATCGTACGAAACTTGAATTTCCGGTTGTTTACATTCTCTAGCTATTTGTTCACTCATTTTGAGCGTTGCTGCAACGACCCTTCGTTGTGTTGGTGACTCGTTGATTGGCGTTAAATAGGATACTCTCTGTTTGATGGTGTCATCAATAACAACTAGACTATTAAATCCAACCCACATGGGCGTTCTAGGTACTTCATAAAATTTTGAAATAACCCAGCATTTATCTAGCATACGTGCAAATTTGTAAGATGTATCATTGACCGTTCTCAACTCATCGTCAACCGGTAACAAATTAGCTCGTATTTTTGGTTTTCCTATATAATCATCGATTAGGGTATCTACACCCTCAAACCGACGTCTTTTCATAAGAGGCGATGTCACTGGTTCAAGGTCAATGGTGTTAGTGTCACTATTATTCAAATTAACGGCCGAATTATCGCAATAGCTATCAAAATCTGGATAAAATTCTAGCATTAATTGGTTAATGTCGTTGCTCAACAATTCCCTTATTTCGGAGTTGTTATTATCGAAAATATTTTGATATATTATTCCTACTGTATCGTGCAAAGTATCTTTTCCACTACTAGTTTCTGTAAAGCGATCGAAATTATCAAATGACACCCCAGTGAAACATTCTATTAGCAATTCGATATCATCCGGGCAAATGACAGATCGATTAGTTGAAGCATACGTTGCTTCGGTTTCTAGTTGCTCCACAATGTGATAGCTACTGCAATGTCCAAATTTATTTAACAGATCTACAACATTACGACTACTTGTCATACTTTTTAAGGCTATTCCTAAACATAAATGTTTCCAGGGTTTAATCCCTCCATGGGTTGCATTATAAATTAAATCATAGCACACCGACTTGACTTTCCTTTTCAAATTTTCGCTTTTGACGGATCTGGGATCGCTACCACAAATCATGCCTTGTACTAATTGATACAATCCAGGCGGAATAGTTAGGCACTCACCGTTGATAACATCAGTAGCTGAGATATCTTTTGGGAGTGTTTTTTTTTCTATGGAATAAATTTCTTTTCTGATTTGTAAACTCAACTCTAAAATACGTTCAGATTTAACTAACTGTGTTACTTGTTCATTAGTTATTTCAATTCTATCTGCACTCGTAATTATTTTCAGTTTTTCTTTAGCAACGGTAAATATTTTGATTTCAGATCCAAACTGTGCAACTAATTTACTTTCCAATTTGTAAGCGGTGAAAATTTGATGAAATGTTCCGAAAGCAGACTTGTATTCTGTCTCAAGCAATGTCCGAGCGCAATTGACTAAATATGGTAATAAAATGAGTCCTCTATTCTTAATAACTTTTTCCGAAACCAACAAAAAAATTTCATCATAAACTCGCGCATAAATTTCTCGAGAAACGTGCCATTCGCCATACGAAGCTTTTGTTGGCGCAAGAGAATGCGATTTATAATATGCAGTTCTGCACGTTACGTGAAAAAATATGGGATCATCATCATTTAGACCATTTACGTATTCTATCATTTTTTTATCGTTAATTTCCTTGGCATTTGCTTTGATTTTATCTTTGAATGCTTGGGTCTGTGACACACTAATCTTAACGCGTTTACCGTGCACTTGCTTTCGCAATTTACCGCAAAATACGCACTCATGTTCTACGACTTTTCCATCCTCGCCAATGAGAACATCACCTTGCGGCTCATTATCATCTTTGTCATTGCTAAAATACAAAAAAGATTTAGCGTACACTTTTTTCACAATAAAAGCTCATTTGATAAATTCATTAAATAGCATAAAACAAAAAGCATGACAGCAAATGAACTGTTCAAGTACCCACTTGGTAATGTAAACAAGCTGTGTCTTTCTAGACAGTTTTGCTACCTGCGTCCCCAATCGCTCTCAGAAAATTTCCATCGTTGGTACAATATTTTGGCAAACGTATCAAATGTTCTGCTACTGTAAATCATCGGATTTCCCACATAATTGATATTTCGATTACAAATTATTAATCGAAGTATCAAATAAATTTCATACGATTAAAATTGTGCATTTTACAAAAAATGTCAGCATATAACTCGGATTGAATACTTTTTTTTGGGAAATTTGTACTATTAGGCAAATAAAAAAATCTTCAATTACCTGTCAGTCGTAGACGTTGAGGATTTACTAGTTCCTGCTTCAGCTTGATCATAATCCACCATAGGGGAGTTTGAGCGGGAAGCTAATTGAGAACTTCTCCGGCGATACGGCCTCACTTTTTCACTTTTTTCATACTGACTACTCGATAGAGCAGTAACATTTTTGTAGCAAATACTGTGATAACCGTAAGTGTCTACGTGAGCCGACGTCAAATCTATACTTTTATACTTTAACTGTAACACGTTTCTAACGTGTAATGCTTTACGGCATTTTTCTAAAGATTCAACCGTGAATTTTATAATTGGAGAGTTATTTTTATCCCTCATACTTTTCACTTCACAATCATTAATTAAAAAACACTTTAATTTCTTTGGAGAATTACTCGAAATCATGATGGAAGAAATAAAACGAACGAAAGATACAACACTCTACTCCGACCGTTAGTCACCGACTAACAGCGCCGGAGTTAAGCAGCATCTGCTCTCCCTCCAAGGTCATAGTGTAAGGCCCGTGCCGAAAAATGTTACCTGCTCGGACCCACATTTTTCGGGAGGGTAGTATACAATTATATACCTGCGAGAGAGCACGAAAAATCCGTGAGAATTTTACTTCAAAGTATCGTCTTATGTTGAAATCAACAACGTACTTTTTTATTCAAATTGCAGCGTTGTCAAAAAAAAAAAAAAAAAATAAGGTTAAAAATGTTCCTATAACGGCTGCTAATAATCTCGCTTTTTCATATGGCTTCATTTTAATTATTAGCTTACATACTTGCCCCAGCCACAGTTGAAATTAAAAACACGCGCGTTATCGCGCTGTAAAGACGAGTTGCGGCCGGCCGCGCGGTACGCCAGAAACTGGGAAAGCGGCTTGAAATCGGACGCGCTACGAAAAATGAAATAACTCAGCGAATTTTCAGCGTATCGCGATGATTTTTTTTTTGATTTGGGGTAGAAAAAAACAATATTTCTAGTGGTGTCAATGAAAAAGCTCTGGATGATAACGACTTCGAATGCTATCGATTTTACATTTACGTCGACCTTATTTAATTTTTTTAAAAGGTTTTCCGACCAGATACATTTCTGGCACTGTTTTGCCGTTCTTAGTTGAGGTCCCTAGAAGCGCAAAAAAAATTTTTCACGCGTGTACCATGTCGTTTTTTTTGACTGATTTTCCCGAACTTTGGATCGCTTCTGGCGAGGGTTTTCCGACCGATCCCGTTTCTGGCATTAATGCACCGCTCTTAGTGAAGGTCCCCAAATTCATGTGAAAAAAATTTTACGCGTGTACCTTGTCGGTTTTTTCGTAGGGATTTTCCGAATCTCTGAGTCGCGTCTGGCGAGGGTTTCCCAACCTTTTTCATTTCTGGCATTAGTGTACCGCTCTTAGTTGAGGTTCTCACATTAGCATGCATCAATTTTCACGCGTGTACCTCATCAGTTTTTCCGGCACATTTTTCGTCGTGGAAAACTGGCTGTAATTTTCTTTTGCGGCCTGAACGAACAGCCAGAAATGCCATTCGGGGTTGTAGTAAGTATTTTCTTACAGTTCACGAACTCAAACGCCGTGTACCAAATCGATGCTGTTTTTTGTAGCTAGCTCTCCGTCTATATAGAAAGCTTCTTTGATGACTATCTCAAGCAATACAGTTTTTTGCCTTTTTTGAGGTAAATATTTTATATGTGAAGGTAAATGATTATATACTCTTATTATTTAGGTGATACAACTCTTTTCCACAATACTTTTCGTTGTTTGTAGAGGCACCAAATGTGAAGAGACTATACCTCTGGTCTCATAATTATGTTGTAATTCTTGCTCTTTGCAAAACCCATAATTCTCCTTTACAAACATCACACACTCAAGAACATATAAGCCCGTCAATGTATGTATTTTTTGTCCCATAAAAATTTCCTTGCATGAATGAGTCTTTCTCACACCAAAGACACTACGCAGGCACGACTTCTGTAGGATAAACACTCTGGATGCATGAACCGATGTTCCCCACAACATGATGCCATAACTAAGTCTCGACTGCACATAAGCATAATATGCCATAGACCTGCTGACTGATTTACAGATCCCGCTATGATACGCAATTCATAACTGAATTATGATATCTTTGTTGCCAAGTGGTCAATATGCTTCTTCCAGTTCAATTGAGGATCCATCCACAATCCCAGGAACTTAACTGCCATGTGTTCCATATTTAGCTGTTGATCTCCATAAATAACTTTTATTGAGTCCCTCTTGAAATAGCCAAAGTTCAACACATTGGTTTTTTCAATATTCAGCTTGAGCCTGTTTCTGTCAAACCACGAACCACAGTCCTCAACTTCATTGCTTGCTGCATCTTTTTTGGTTCTTACAATTACCGAAGTATTAGCAGCGTACAGTATCGTTTTATGTTTAGTCTTGCAAGGGAGATCATTGACATATATTAAAAACAATAAAGGACCCAGGACGGAGCCCTGGGTCACTCCTCTTTTCAGCGTCCCCCAATCAGAAGCAACACCCGCATCACCACCGACCACGCACTGCTTTCTAATATCCAGATAGGACCGTATCAACTGCAAACTATGTCCCCTTATTCCAACTCTTTCCAATTTTTCAAACAACACACAGTACTCAACACAGTCGAAGGCCTTACTAAGGTCCATGAGGATACCAATTGTGTACTCATCATGATTCAGACTGTCAATAATTTCATGTATGGCTTGATAAGCAGCTCTGATCGTAGATCTGCCTGTGATGTAGCCATTCTGGTATTCACTAAGTATATCATATTCCAAAAGGAAATCCATTATACGTTTAAAAATAATTTTTTCGAATATTTTTGAGAAATGTGTCAATATAGATATCGGTCTGTAGTTTTCTAGTTTTGTAATTTCACCTTTCTTGTATATTAATCTAATAATAGATTTCTTCAATTCATTTGGGAAGGCGCACATTCTTTTATTATCTTTACAGGTATTTCATCACAATCCACGCAAGAGCTATCCCTTAATTGTGCTATAATGCTACATATTTCTCCTACATCAGTAGGATGCAACATCAATGAGTGGTTATTAAAAGGAATATTGTCCAGATCTAAATCTTTTATCTTGGTTATATTGTTACACATTTCTATCAGTTGTCTAGACAGCCTTTCTTCAATTGTTGTTCCTGCCACAGCTGCCGCAGCTTTAACAGAACCCGTGATTTTTCTTACCAGCTGCCAAGTTTCCTTAGTCTTATTATGTGATTCATTGATGAAATCACTGTTAGCTTTGTCTTTCGTAATTTTTATATTTTCGTTTAAATTATTGCGATAGTTGTTATAATCTTCTATACTTATTCTTTCGTTTAGCATGTCCTCGTACATTTGTCTTTTATTTATTGTTTTCACCTTAATTTCATCAGTGATCCAGCTTTCTTTAATTGTTTTTTGTTTTATTGTTTTACTTTTACATAAGTCATTATATTTCGTTTTAATTTCATTAATAAAAGTTTCATACAAGACATTAACATCCAACGCATCACACAAAACATTCCAGTTATGTTCCATGAGCCACTGTTTAAAAACAACAATATTTTCTTCATATATTATTTTAATTTTAATTGGTTTCTGTGGTGTAGCACTCCTGAACCTCGAACTAAATGTAAGCTGTTGCCCCAAGTGATCCGACAGTGCGTTATCACTACTTTACTAATGTAGTTTGTTATATTCGTCATAATATTATTAATTGTCATCCTTGCACCCCCAATACGTGTGGCATCATGTATTGTTATATGCAAATTGAACGCATTCAGCACATCATTCAGTCTTTTTACATGAATATTTCCTTAATATGAAATGGGACATTAAAGTCACCTGTTAAAATGTGTTTATGTTTTGGTTTCAATTTTATTACTGATGAGAGTATTTCATCGAGTATATCTAAAAATTCATTAAAATCTCCGTTCGGCGGTCTATACACATTAACCACAATTGTTTTATGCTCAGTCAGTTCAACAGCACTACCATTCTACTATGGATTCTTGACTTTTGTCTCTTAGATTTTTCATTTCCGCAACAAGAATTCCCTTTCTTACAAAAATGCAAAAGCCACCATACCTGTTTGTAGTTCTACAGAAACAAGATGCCATAGCATCGTTCCTTAAATTTATATATTGTAAGTTCTTAGTATCAATCCAATGTTCTGTAATCGCCAGGACATGAACCACCTCCTCATAAGTTTCTAAAAACATGTGTATTGAATCAATTTCTTTATTAATACTCTGTATATTGTGATGTAAAATATTTATTTTTTCCTTTTCTTGCTCATTTATTTCGTCTCCAATGACGCAATGTTCGAGGCTCTTTTCCGAAAATTCCTATACATTCTGATAATCGCATTCTTTGGCCACAAATCAGCATTAAAAACTTTTTCAACGTCAGCGTGCAAAACAGCCACTCTGAACGCTGCAATATCATTATTTTTAATTTCTAAAGTCTCACATGCAAGCGGTATAATGTTATTATCTCGCAGATGTTGTAAGTCTATTTCTTTTGTGTTTTTTACAAAATTAGAAACAAAAATCCATGTTCTATTTTGCACAGTTGTTAATCCAGTATTCGTATTTCGTCGGCGTATATTTTTTATGTTTTTAAAATTCTCTCACGAAGTCACTGTCCTCGGGTTTTTCTACTTCCTCGATGTTTACCTTTTTTATTTCACTTGTTTCTTTCTGCAAAATTTCTTTTTTATGTTTATCCTTTTTTGGTATTTTTAGTTTTTGGGAGTAGATTTCTTATCTTACAGTGTGTTGGTTTCTTGTATCAGATGTTTTGCAGCAGGTGCTTTCTTTTTGTATGAGAGATTGATGCACTCCGGTATCTTTACCTTTATCGTCACTAGTGCCCTCTAATGGTGGTTTTACATTGTGCTGTTGTGTAGAAACCTGTTTCTTCAATAACATTTTTAAGTCAGCAACCTCTAAGGAGAGATTTCTATTTTCAATAATTAATTTATTCAATTCTAATTGAAAAGTCTCAATTAGCTTGCTCGTAATATTGCTCACGGCAGCGTCAATTTTACATGATATAATAGTCTCTAAATCGTCACTTACTTTTTTATCCTCGACTATCTTGCATACTGTATGTGAGGTTAAGTCAATGATACATCTTCCACAAGTCCAATTCTTTATATTTCCTTCTTCCTTTATTTTTATATATTCGTCAACTGACGCACTAACACACGCGATGTAATAATGTTCACTACATTTTGACTTACAGCTGATATAATCATTATATCTACTGACACTTTTAGCAAAGATCGCACACTCGAGCGCCATTTTTATTTACCGTAAATATCAAGAATGTAATTATTTTTTTCTAGCAGGTGTAAAATTAAAGTAATTAATGGTTTGATATTTATTATGAAGTATCTACTCCTCCTCCTTTTTTTAACACAAGTAATATGGTGGTCTTGAAAAGAACCGATTGTGCAAGTGAAGCAGGTGGATATTTAGTCCAGGGTCGGCGTAAGGCCAATTGAATTCTTTATTATTTCTTTTCTGCCGTCTGCGCATGAATAAAGACTTGATATTTTGAGGGTACGTTTTCACACAATTTAGCTTCCGATTTCTGCTAGTCCGTCATTTTATTTCTGGGACAACCTGTATATGCTTTAGGCTGTAACATGTTGCTGAACACAATATTCAGCTTTCCCACTTAGATTTCTTCTCTTCAAATGTACCTAGTTGCAATTAGCGATAAACTTAGGAAAAGGTTTCATGAAGACATTATGATGGACTACAACATGTTAGCTGACTATTGCTGGACATGTTTAGGCGATAATCTGGAATACCACTAGAATAAAATACCAAAAAAAAAGTAAGTGCAAAGCTATTTTTAATAAAATGCGTTGTGAAAATTGTTTTTCTTTAGTTAAGACTGGTCCTGACACAAATTTTTGATTTTGAAATTTCTATATCGAATTTACATAATGAACATTATTTGCTTTTAGAGCAAAATTGTTAGCTACTGTTATTACCTATAGGAATACTGCTTATCATATAATCATCGATCGCGAATACATTTGAAACACTTGCGTGCTACCCCGACTGTCCAAGTTCAATCAAGAAATATGCCTCCATAACACATGTGATGCTGTTACCCTTAAAATAAATTTCAAATACGCTACTTGCTCGCATTTCAAAGCAGACGTTCTTAAATTACGAAATTTTTTTTAATATTCCCAGTGAGCAGGGGACAAAGAATTGGGAAATCCACAACAACCAATTTGATAATTTCACATTGAATAGTGGAAATAGGTATTGACGTCAAGTCCACAGAAATAGAATAACATCATGTCAATAAATTTCAATCAAATGTTAATGATAATTTTAATAAACTAATATTGCTCAACATTGCTAATTAGCAGTTAAAAAATAAAATTAATAAGGTTCCATAAATTGGCACATAAGTTATAAGAGACATGGACAATAATATCAAAACTTATAACTATATAGTCCGCGATTCTAAAAACAATCTTCAATAGATATTGTTAATAAAGAGTATTAACCAAGTGTAGAATTATCATTATTTCGATAGCTATTTCACAAAATAATAAAAATATAATTTAAGTGAATTCTCAAAATGATGCATACTTGCTGAAACTCTAAAATTGACAATTCCTAGTTTCAGTACAATTTGTACAAGCACAGTACACCTTTAATAATATTTCTATTCAAGAATATGAAAAGTTTAAGTAGCGGAAGCAATTACAAAGTTTCTTCTAAGCTGCCGACTCTTTGATCTAGAAAACTTTGTCGCTTTGTTAAACAGATATTAAAAATTTTACGCTCACGAGTTTCTGCACAGTTCTTGTTACAATAATCACAGAACAATAATGAGTTTTTACACTAAACGTACAGCCGTTGGTATGCACAAGTGCGGCAGAAGAGAGAAAGATGTTAAGGATATTTGAAATATTTTCACGTGAAAATATTTAAAACATTCTGGCTTTTGTGTAAATATTCGACATAAACTGAGGTGGCAAAAAGTATAGAGAAATTGTGTTTGAAATATTACGTTCATATTTAAATTATGAAGTTAAATGATGATGAAGTCTTATCTTTTTCGCATCGTAATAAAAAAGAAGGCTTCATTCAATTTATGCTAAGTTACATAAAATATTCTGTAACATTTTTTTTCTGATTCACGTGAGACATAATGAAGTCAACATTTGTCACCTTTTCTTTGGAATGGAATCAACGTTCAGAAATGTTAAAAATTATAGCGCTAAAAAGACAGTGAGAATGATGAAATAATTTACACTAGAGAGACTGTCCACTCTATACGCCTAGATATTTGTTTATTACTTTGTTGAAAAAGTAAATATGCATAATTTCAGAAAATAAAGGTCCTCCAGTGATCTACACGAGCAAAGAAAAAATGTAATTTTAACATTAGATTGATATTTCAGTGGGTTTTTCTTTCATGTTGGCTGGAATTTTGGCATGTTGCATGCATCTGTAATTATCATAATTGGTTTGAATTTTATTTGGAAAATATTCATAAAGCGGTTTTTTAAAATTGATAAAAGAAATTCCATGTGTAAAAAAACTTTCTCACTTCATAAATCTACTAATTTTGTCCGTGACTGTTGTCATATAAGATCACGACCTTGTAAACCACTGTTCAAGATATTTAGGTGTACTAAATATAAGCAAGAAAAACCAGTCTAAGAAACCAAAGAGGATTGGAAAAAGGCTTTGGTTTTCTGCTGATCTTGTAAGTACATCAAAAGTTCTTCTTTTAACTGGAAAACGTTTTTCATTAATATTTTAAGAATTTACCTGACAGCTCCAACGAAAGAACAAAGATAGAGTTTAGCAATTAACAAATCGCTCGCTCAGTGCTAAATCTTTCAGCACCAATATGTGCTCATAAAAAATTCGACTTAAGTAAGATGCAACGGAGAAAATAGACGACGATGAAACTCGAGCTTTGATAAAACAACAGTCCATACAATTCTTCACAAACGACCTAAATCAACATGTCGATGGAAATGATATATAATATAACTGATGTAGATCTTAGACATTGGTCAGAGAAGATTATTAAAGCACTTGAAGTTACTGTTCACTAGAAACAGATGACCGGTAAAATTGATGATCATGCCAAATATGCGGGGCAAAATGTCGAACAAACGCAAGACGATTCAGCAATAAATAGACGATTATAAAAAATTAGAATTCACAAAGACAAATGAACACATGTAGAAATTTTCTAGTAAAATTAATAAAATTTCTGACAAGAAAAAATTCAGTTAAAGTGGCCCACATAACAGATTTTAATTATTCCCAACTCAATGAGAGAGTAAGAATAACTAAACAAACTTTCAATAGATAGCACCAACCAAAGGAGAAGAGATTTTTCTGATTCTGTTAACCTCAAAATATCGATCCTTATGTAACGCCATCTATCCAAAGCATTATCAACATTTTTAAAATCACTTGCTAAAACTATTCAATATGCTTGGATTATATCAAGCCCAGTTAACCCTTAATGTATTACTGTTATTGACATTTGACTGATTTCACATTTATTTTGTCTATTTCTTTCTACTTAAATTCTAATACTAGAAATATTTACAATAAATATATTCTGGAAGTTATGGCGTGTGCCAAAACAAACTGGCTGTTGTGGTCATGTGGTTCTTACCAATATCGTCTCCTAAAAAGGAAGTAATAATTCCCAAAGTAGTACTTCAGAAAATGAGAAATGATTATCCGAAATGTAGCATAAGGAAAATTCTTGGTTAATGGCCACAATTTTTTGCATTTGTAGGTTAAATGATATTTTAATATATGTAGATGTGTAAAGAGAACATTTTTAAGTCGGAATATGTGACTTCTAAAGTATTTGAGCGTTCATTTAGTATAACTTTTAAGAAGGTATCAGAACACAAGTGAGTTTATTATGAATATTTCAATATTTTCAAGTTTTTTTCTGTAATTAGACTGTTGGATAAATAGAGATGCTATAGTAATTATTAAATAAGTGTACGTGCATGTATATCAGTTTATTGTAATATTTGAGTACACTGTACAAAAAAGTGATGGTTTTATTATATATTTAGTTCCGAAAATGTAGAAGAAATGTTTCCACGTGTTATGGTTAAAGGAGGTGCAAATGATGATACCGATCGCGATGCCAGAGTGGATGAATATTCTGTGAGGCAAATATTCAAAATCTTCCAATACATTTGATATTGTCGTTATCGCAACATTTTCAAAATCCAAGAAGTCGTCTAAAAAATCCAAACAAATACTTTACAACATAACCCCCACCTTTTGAATTATTAGACAAAATTAGAAATGTAAGTAAAATTTATTCTTGAAACTACCCAATAACGTCATATTCAGCAAAACTTTTTTAATTTTATTTCGTTCTATTTGATTATTTCAAAATTATTAATATTAATTACTGTAAAGTTAATGTTTAAAGTGTTATTATAAAGTTTATTTCAATAAAAATTGAGATATCATTCTGTTTGGGTTTATTATTCTGTTACGAGATGGCGTTCTTAAGGATCAATATTTTGAGATTGCCAGAATCAAATTCATCAAAGTAATTCGAAGTCATGTGACGACCTTATATCGCGTAGCGATAGCGAGATCCAGTTGACCTTATAAATGTAAATAAAATCAGGATTTATTCATAATGAAAGATAAACGACATAATACATATAAAATGAGGCATTGTAAAAATGCTAATTAAATTATTTAATATTCTGCAAGTAATAGAGACCCAAAATATTGAATATTTAATAAAAGGGTAAAATCTAATCAGATAACGCAAATACAGCAACTAATTACATACCAACAGTATACACACTGTTTCGAAAAAGAAGACAACTCAGAATTTAAAAATAATGAAAAATGCAACTATATACAGGGAATGCAATTTTATACAGGGAATGCAATTTTAGACCGTAACAGGACATAACATCCTATAGGTTATGGGTCTGATTCCCAGCCATAGCAATTGGATTTTGTTTATTTTCCAAACTAAGAATTTTTGTATAAACTTGAAATAATTAAGATATTAGAATATTATCAATAAAATGTTACTAGAGACACTTTAGTCCTGTCCTTTGAAAGTCTGTGTCCGAGAAAGCTAAAAACTTACACTCGAGAAATGATTCAACTTCGATTAGCATATTATGAGGAAGGAAGGAAGAAAGTTTCATCCCATATCCTTATATATGGGATGAAACTTTCGTAGTTATAAAAGGTGTTATTTCCACGAGAAGCAAGTTGAAGATGTAATTATTAAGAATTTATAGTAATGATAGAGAACTTTAGTAAATTTGTGAATATGACCGAAAATACCATTTCTGAATGCGTTTTTGATGAACACATGAGACTACTATTCGAAGCCCTAGACGGTAAAAATATCCATCCACTGAGATATGCAAAAGAAACTTCATATTTAGTGTTTCTTTAGTAAAAAAAAATCTGTATGTATATGCATTATTATCACAGGAAGAGTCGAATGATGCGATTAAGGAGTAAATAAATGTGGGAAAATATCAGAAAGAGGGAGAACAATATTATCGGAACAGAGGATTAATAGTATATTATACACCTAGGGAGTGAAATGATGTTTTTTTCCGAGGTGCAGTTTGTAGCCCGAGGGCGAAGCCCGAGGGCTCTACAAAGCACCGAGGAGAAATTCATTCACTCCCGAGGTGTATATACTATTTTTTGCACGACCCAAACGATTTTAATTGAAGAAATCTAACTTTTTTTAAAAATTGTCAACATGACGTTTCCAGTTGTCGAACGCAAAAATCATGCTGGTTCTGATGGAAACCCTTGACGACCGATAAATAAGGGTAGCCATATTGGTTTTTTGTGAATATCGAGAAACTGCCCGTATTTTCTTCGCTTCGTTAAATAAGCATTGGAAAAATGTGTGACGAAACTATTGAAGAAACGGCTTCAAAAATAGTTGTGAATTTATTGCCAGAAAAATCTAGGAAGATCTACGAAAAGTGCTTCAAGGAATTTTGTGATTGGTGTCTGGTAAAAGAAGTAGATGAAATTCATAGCGAGAGTGTGCTCCTGGTATATTTTGCCGAAAAGGCGAAGCATTTTAAGGCTTCAACACTGTGGTCACATTATTCAATGATAAAAGCTACTCTTAGCGTGAAAAATAATGTCGACATCAGCAAGTACTCACGATTAGTAGCATTCCTTAAAAGACAAAATACTGGATACCAGGCAAAAAAATCAAAAATTCTTACTAAGGAGCAAGTTCATCAATTTCTAATAGACGCTCCAGAAGAAAAGTACTTGATGGTTAAGGTAAACTAAAAAAGTTAATGTTTCTAATTTAAGATAATTATACACTATGATTTCAGGTAGCAATGATTATGGGAATTGCTGGGGCTTTAAGATCGGATGAACTGGTAAAATTGACAGTAGATGATGTCCAAGACTTGGGATCAACTATTTTGGTATCTGTAAACAATACCAAAAATCATGTAAATAGAGCATTTACGATAGTCTCCAAAGAAAACTGTGCAATTGATTTTGTTGTTATTTGTAAAAAATATATGGTTCTGCGGAAAGAAAACACAGATCATAGACGGTTTTTTGTATGTTACAGAAATAACAAATGTTCCACACAACCCGTAGGTAAGAATACTTTTGGAGGATTGCCTAAGCAAATAGCTTCATACCTCAATTTACCCAATCCATCTTCCTACACCGGCCACTGCTTTCGGCGCTCATCAACATCTTTTCTGGCCGATTCAGGTGTTGAAATTGGAGTTATAAAACGTCATGGCGGATGGAAATCTGATACTGTCGCAGAGGGATATATTGAAAATTCATTAGTTAATAAGAATTTGATTTCCGAAAAAATTCTAATCGGAAAAGACTCGGAAAAGGAAAATCGACCGTCAACTTCCAGTGGGTCAAATCAAGTGGATATTAATGTAAAAGAAAATCGACTGTCCAATTCTAGCGGCTTTAAGCAACGTGTGATTAGTCCATTAACATCTTTGTTCACTATTAATGGTGGTACTAACATTAATGTCAATATTAATATTAAATAAACGATTAAATTCATAAATTGAGTTGGCTATGTTTTTTATACCAAGGGAGCAAAAGAGTCACTTCACTCCCTCATTTAAGGGAGTGAACGTGCCTATTATGCAAGGGTCGTGCAAAAAAGATTTAAAATTACTTGTCCTAAAAGCATAATTTTATAAGAAGAGAACTTTTACGAGAATCCATATTGAAACTTTGCAAAGTGTATATTAAGCTGAAACTTGCAGAGAAGTTAAAACTTGTTGAATTATTTCACATAATATTCTATATTTACGAATATTTAATAGTCTTATTAACACCATCATTGGCTCAATTCCAGCTGTCACTGGTAGTACATAACATAAGATGTACTTACTCGTCGCAAAACGAAAGAATGAAATATCCACACAGAATGTAAAGTCAAACATTAATTTTGGTTTTAAATGCGCCTTACATTCTTAGACATCGTACTCCTTCCACCAACAAACTTGAAAACTTTCACGTCGTAAATGCCTCGTCCTCTTAAACTTAGCAAAGTTTCGTCTACTGAGAGTTCCCATTTAATTAAAAAAGTCTCCTTCTTATTTGAAAATTGTACGAAACAGGAACTGCGAATAAATAATTTCTACACCTCTGAATTGCCTAGATTTCGTTGGGTATATCGGAAAACAACATAAAGTCAGTCAGTGCCTTCCGCAAACATAAACACTAACTTTTGACTGTATTATTACTGTATTAGCGCCGCTTGCGGAGGTAATTTTACGGCGCATTGTTGTGAGTCACACGGGAGCATTCTCAATATAAATGATTAACTTGATTAACCTGCAAGTTTTAATGGCAGGGGTATAAAGTTGCTACACGTGACTTTCTCGGCCGATGGCTGGCGGGAAAGATAATACTTTTAAACCCGATTTTGATTGAACATGGGTAATGGAAGCTTTCATATTGATAATATGAGTATGTAATTTTTAGTAGATAGAACGCGGGAAATATATATTGCTGGTGATGGACAATTTTGCAATATTAATATGATTTCATGTCAAAATGCATATAGCGTAAAATACATTTAAGTAATAACCCCCTTCGATATATTTTGTTGATAATGTTGAATTTAAAAAAGAAATAGTTTTAAGTTTAATTTTGTACAAGAAATGTTAAATATTTACTGATTATTGACGAAAGATTGATAAAAGCTGATTTGAAACAGAAAAATGAAGTCCATACTATGAAAAGTAAGCAAGAAAATAGTTGCGCAGAGATAATAAAAAAAAAGAAGTAAAGTAAATCTGCACATGCCTTCGAAAACATGTTACACACACTTACGCAATACCTGTATGTACAATTACAGATGGATCATCTGTAAAGGACCATCAAATCTTCATCAGATAATCATTCATGCAAAGATCGCGGTGTTGTTTTCCGTAAAAATTCATGCTTACCAATAGGTCCAAGTAGAACATTTTTATATAATTATATCTAACGCTAGTGAAATTAATAAAGGCCCGCAGTATTGAGTACATAATTTGTTATCTCTTCATTCTCTCTTGTTGGAACAATACTATTTTCGATAAGGTTTTCTATTACATGGACTATAACCAAGAAGTGTCTTTTACATTATCAAATGTTTCAGAAGACATGCTAATAAAAATAATGTCGTCTTTTAAACAGGACTATATAGCTGGCGATGACCAAAATCCCAAGTATATTAGTGCATGATACCAGAAATGCTTTTGTTAAACGTCTGGCTATACATATAAATATTTCAATAAGGACAGTTCACTCTCCTTGGCGCTGGTAACGAGCAAGAATAAGACCAATCTTTAAAAAAGATGACAGAACCAGAACGACAGGCCAATATTCATTCGGTCCAACTTTGCGAAAGTTTTTCGAAACGTAATTTTATTTACAGGGTGAGTCTTATAAGCGGGTAAGGCCGATTATGCCTTTATGAGTAAAGATATTTCGAAGCGGATTTTTCCTTGTGATAGCTGTTCATTAGGAGCACATTTTATAAATATTTTTTATTATACAGAGTGTTCCATATCTTGGTGGCTAACCATAGTTATAGTTTTTTAAATGGAACATCCTACATATTATTGCATTTTTGAATTCCCCGTATAATCTTTGGTCAAAAAGTTATAAGATAGTATAGGGCTAAAGTGTAAAGTTTTTGACTTATTCCCATTTTTCTGAAAAATTCAATGTTTGTATAAAATTACATTTCTCGAAAACGACGTATTAGATGGACAAAATTTTTTGCAGTATTGTTTACAATAAGAGGTCTTAATAGTTTTATTTTTTTACAGTTACTAACTGCATATGCAGGAAACTGGATTAAAATTAGATGACACGTTTTTGTATAAAAGTCAATTTTCTTAAATGGATTATCTATATATCAATTCATTT
Organism: Amphimallon solstitiale; assembly: GCA_963170755.1. Lineage (NCBI taxonomy): Eukaryota > Metazoa > Arthropoda > Insecta > Coleoptera > Scarabaeidae > Amphimallon > Amphimallon solstitiale. The sequence goes on along the minus strand of OY720675.1, from coordinate 216,111,049 downwards.
TTGAATTGTTTATTAAATTTCATGTCAGAAACATGTAAGACGTTAATACTTTAAAGTGACTATTACAGAGTTATTGTCGTTTTTTGATATGCTTTTGTTAGTTTTTGCAAAAAAGTCATTTTTTTCAAATGGAACACCCTGTATATTATTTCAGTTTTGAATTTCTTATTAAATTTCACTTCAAAAACATGTAAGACGTTAATTTCTTTAAAAGTGACTATTACTGAGCGATTGTCTCTTTTTGATATAATTTTGTCAGTACTATACTATGGTGGAAACGCGTTACATTCAGTTGCACGTCATACTAGATCCATGACGACTCGCCTTGTATATGTTGCCGGATCTATTTTTATATCTGTCAGTGACATTTGATAGAAAAAAATTATTCACAATACAATAACTATAACGTAATATATTTAGTTATTGAAAGGCTCTAAGACTTTCTCAACTTTTTATTATATTGATTTAGATTGTCGAAAAACCTTAAATGTTTCATTACGTACCCATAATATAATTTAAAATAAGCAATACTTACGCTATTCTCATTAAATTTAATACATGATTATAGAAAAGTTAGTAAAAAACCTCGACTGTTTACAGAAACCTTTCGGCATTATATTCAATGGACGCAAATAAATAATAAATACACTTCTAAGAAGCACTGTTTTTAAACAATTTATATCAAAGCAAAAATAAATATGAAAAATTTGACAGGAAGAATATGCACAACGGACGTCTTTTTGACAGATATGATTTATCTGTCAACACCGAATTGAACTATTATTCTATTAAAAATATGTAATAAAGAAATTAAATATTGAAACGTAAATTATGTGTTTATTTGCCATGAATGCGTATATTACGATCAATTTATAAATCTTCTATTTAAGCTAATGAAATAAATGTCTTCAAGTATAATTTAACAAAGTAACTTAGTTTCTCTAATACAGTTATGACAACATGTAAACGTCATCGATGACGTGCAACTAAACTTAATGCGTCTCTAGTATATATTAATTAAAACCACAAAACTGACAAAATTATATCAAAAAGAGACAATAGCTCAGTAATAGTCACTTTTAAAGTATTAACGTCTTACATGTTTTTGATGTGAAATTTAATAAGAAATTCAAAAATCAAACAATATGCCGGGTGTTCCATTTAAAAAAAATGACTTTTTTTGCAAAAACTAACAAAAGCATATCAAAAAACGACAGCAGCTCAGTAATAGTCACATTTAAAGTATTAACGTCTTACATGTTTCTGACATGAAATTTAATAAACAATTCAAAAATGAACTGATATACAGGCTGTTCCATTTAAAAAAATTGACTTTTATTCTAAAACGTGTCATGTAATTTTAATCCAGTTTCCTGCAGATGCAGTTAGTAACTGTAAAAAAATAAAACATGCTTCTATTAGGATCTCTTATTGTAAACAATACTGCAAAAGAATTTGTCCATCTAATACGTCGTTTTTTAATTTTATACAAACACTGAATTTTCCAGAAAAATGGGAATAAGTCAAAAACTTTACACTTTAAGCCTATACTATCTTATTACTTTTTGCCTGAAAATTATACGGGGAATACTAAAATGCAATAATATATAGGGTGTTCCATTTAAAAAGCTATAACTATGGTTAGCCACCAAGTTATGGAACACTCGGTATAATACAAAATATTTTTAAAATGTGCTCCTAATAAACAGCTATCATAAGGAAAAAACCGCTTCGAAATATCTTTACTCATAAAGGCATAATCGGCCTTACCCGCTTAGATGACTCACCCTGTATATTTTTCAATAGAAAATCATTAATTTCTGAATGACAACATAGGATTGTTCGCGGACAGTCTACAGTTATGCACTTACTCACCATAACTCAGTCTCTTTCTCTTGAATTGTATACTCATGGCCCATTAAACGTAATCTACTTGGACTTCAGTGGCGCGTTCGATAGATGGCCATAATCTATTGTATTCTTCTAGAAAAACTCTCGTCAATTATCGCTGCCCATTACTTCCATGTTTGAAAAATGGATTGCAGTGGATTCAAGTCATTTTACTCCCTTATCTGGAGTACCACAGAGCCCTAATTTAAAGCCTCTATTATTTATTCTACATTCCAACGATTTTCTTTTTTCATTAATATGTAATGTACTCACACATGCGGATGATTTAAAGATCTACTGCTCTATACGAACTTCAAATGACGAATTTCATCTTCAAGAGAACTTAAATCTTATATCTACTTGGTGTTCTAGTTTCAATTTAAAACTAAATATAAACCAGCTCAAGCGAGTGAATAACATACAGGGTCTTGGTGTGTTCTTTGTTACCCATTTGAGCTTCTCCAGTTAAATACATTACATCTGCAGTTCAGTTTCAAAAACTTTAGGTTTTGTTATGCTATTGTTACAACTAGCCATTGAGAGAGAGAGCAGCGATGATTTCTGAAGTACTTGAAGTACTGAAGTACTTTCCAGTATACGGAAATCTTCCTAAGCGTGGCTTCGAATACAATCTCTTACTCAAAATCTAATCAAACAAACAATTAATCTCCGTCTATCTGATCATATGGCACAGATTGTTCAATATAATGGTTCGACCACTCCAAACGAACCCACAACTACAGTAAAAGAAGTAAGAATTATGAACAAAAAAAATATTGTAGCATTCAAAGCACTTATTAGTGATGAAGTTCTCTTGATGGACGAAACATTGGACGTTGCCAGGATGTTCGAACAATTTCACGGGAGATTCGTTCATGCCTTTGAGTACTGTTTTCCCGAAAAAAAGGTAAAAGCAAAAAAAGATACGCGAGTGAGTTGTGAGGTGAGCGATGGAGCCATTAAGTTGAAAAACACACTGGACGCGTGGGCGGTGTAGCAAGAATAACTATGAACCAAACTATCTACAAAATATATCGAGAGCTCAAGAACCAATATAGTAAAAAAAATGACAGAACTAAAACAAAGAGCTAATACTGACAATTTAGAGAAAAGCGACAACAAAATAAAAGCCGTCTGGAAGTTGATCAGTGCTGAGAGAAGGCCTACAAATGTAGAAAAGCCAGTAACTTCGTCATTATCCGCGGAGGACATGAATGAATATTTTTGTGGCATGGGTGAGGAAGTGGCTAATGGCATACAGCCAACACAAACGTACAGTGAGTTGCTGTCTGCTCTGTCTTTGAACACAGCTGGCTCATTTTACTTTGCCCCGATAGCACCCGATGAAATAGAGATGATCATAAGGAACCTTAAATCCAAGAATACAGTGGATGTGTATGGTTAAGGAAATTGTTAACGAACTGAGAACACCACTGACCATACGTTTCAACAAATGTATAGAAAATGGCCTATTTCCAACACCTTTAAAAGTGGGAAAAGTATTGCCTGTGTTCAAGAAGGGTGACAAGGGTGACTGTAGCAACTATCGCCCAATATGTATACTCCCAGCAATCTCCAAAATCTTTGAAAAAGCGATAGCATCGAGATTGGTAGGCTATTTGGAAGCAAAGGGATATTTATCTCCCGAGCAACATGGATATAGAAGGAGTCGTTCGACGACTACTGGAATAATGCAAATCACCGAATACATATATCAAGCATTTGACAATACCAACTACGCTGAAATCAACCTACTGGATCTAACCAAGGCGTTTGATACTGTGAGTCCTGATGTTTTGTGCGAGAAGCTTATGTATTATGGAGTAAGGGGGGTACCTCTGGACCTACTGAAATCCTATATGGCAAATAGAATGCAACTAACGGAATGGAACAACAAACAATCACAGCTCAAGAGTAGTACCTCAGGGTTCCATACTGGGCCCTCTATTATTTATTATATATATCAATGATCTACCGACTAGTGTGGTTGGAGCAGAGCTGTGTCTTTACGCAGATGACACTTCTGTTGTGGTGCAGGGGAAAACCAATCAGGAAACTAAACTAAGATCGGAAAACGCAGTGCAAGTGGTGAGTGATTGGTTCACTGCCAACAAGTTAAAGTTAAACATAAATAAAACTCAAAACGTTGTCTTCAGTACCAGAAATACGAACCGAAATACTTCTGCAAGGTTTCTGGGTGTCACTATTGATTCGCATTTGAGATGGCATCAGCACATAGATGGTTTGGCTCGCACTTTGTCCTCAGCACTGTATGCCATCAAAAGATTAAACTATATTGCAACTCATGTGGCAGCAAGGCTGGCTTACTTCGCGAACTTTCATTCGCATTTGTGCTACGGGATACTATTCTGGGGAACATCTGCGGAGGCTCGGAGGATCTTTGTGATACAAAAAAAAGCAATCAGAATGCTGTGTGGCTTGAAGATGAATGAAACATGTAGAACACGATTTAGGGGGGAAGGAATATTGACATTAACATCTATCTACATACTTTCAGCAGTGGTGTATGTACACAACAATAAGGAGGCCTTTACCACGAATGCGTACAATCATGGGTATTCAACGCGTGAGAGGGACTGGCTGAGGATCCCACATCATAGGGTGTGTTCCTCGCAGCCATCCATCTTCTACTGGGGGTCGAAATTATACAATAACCTGCCGCCGAGCTTTAAGGACCTCCCAATCAGCTTGTTTAAGAGAAAAGTGAAGAACCACTTGATTAAAGGAGAATACTACACAATAGAAGAATTCCTTAGACACTAGTCAATCCTCTTCTATATACAAATGAACTTATTTGATTTGTTATTTGATTTTATTATTTTGTGTTGTTTTTTTTCTTTTCTTTTCTGTCTTCTTTGTTATTTGTTAAGAGTGTTGTTAGTATTAGTATACACTACACTATTTATTTATACTTATCATGATCTGACAATTGTAATGCATTACAAGTTTGAGAATATTGACAATTTTATGTAACAGGGGTCTTACAAATATATAGTCTATTATTATTATTATTATTATTATTATTATTACTGCAAGGGCATTACCTTCAGCCATTGTGAGACTACCGCGAAATTCATGGTGATCGCTATATTTGGAAGTTATTTAATAGAATTATTCAGTGCCCACATCTCTTATCTTGTATAAACTTTTCATTCCCAGGAATTCCTCTGGTTCCTCCTCTACGTTTCTGTTACTTTTTTCGATGACTAATCTTCTTCGGGATCGCCATTGGTTGCCATGTGTTGGGCGGGATGCTTGCATTATGATGATTGCTTTTGATTTCTAATTTTCATAATTTTTCTACTTTATGTATAACTAGCTAAACCCGGCTATGCTTTGATGTGGCTCAGTTTAATATGAAATGATTGGCAAAGTAAATAAAAGTATTGTAGCGAACATAGATTCAAGGAGAAAACACATTATTCAATTGATTACCCTGCTATCACAAGTATACATATATACATTTATACGTAAACGTATATGCACATATGTACGAATTGGGATACACAGCATACACCTAGGTGTCATTACCAACAGCGAACGCACAGACTCGTGTTGCGGCCTTTAATGCCTAGGCAGTGTACGTGGTGCTGTTAGCAATGATCAACAACTAAGATCGTATTTTATGTCGGCTTGACCGCAAAATGCCCGTGAGAAAATCTCAGCGTCATCTGCCATCCAAGCGCGACACAAAACACGACAGTTTCATCTTGCACACTGTGCTAAAGAGAAAACCTGTATGCTAAATGTGTATCTCCGCATATTAAGGCCAATAGGTGGCACCACCATATCACAAATGGAAAATATAAAATACTTGAATGTGTAACGTATATTAGCGGATAATTACTATCACAAGTGTACATATATACATTTATACGTAAACGTATATGCACATATGTACGAATTTGGATACACAGCATACACCTAGGTGTCATTACCAACAGCGAAAGCACAGACTCGTGTTTCGGCCTTTAATGCCTCGGCAGTGTACGTGGTGCTGTTAGCAATGATCAACAACTAAGATCGTATTTTATGTCGGCATGACCGCAAAATGCCCGTGAGAAAATGTCAGCATCATCTGCCATCCAATCGCGACAGAAAACACGACAGTTTCATCTTGCACACTGTGCTAAAGAGAAAATCTGTATGCTAAATGTGTATCTCCGCATATTAAGGCCAATAGGTGGCACCACCATATCACAAATGGAAAATATAAAATACTTGAATGTGTAACGTATATTAGCGGATAATTACTATCACAAGTATACATAACGTAAACGTATATGCACATATGTACGAATTAGGGTACACAGCATACACCTAGGTGTCATTACCAACAGCGAACGCACAGATACGTGTTTCGACCTTTAAGGCCTCGTCAGTGTACGTGGTGCTGTTAGCAATGATCAACAACTAAGATCGTACTTTATGTCGGCTTGGCCGCAAAATGCCCGTGAGAATATTTCAGCGACATCGGCCATCCACGTGCAACATTGAACACGACAGTTTGATCTTGCATTGTGTTGCTGTGCCTATGTGGAATGAAAGGGCAGGTAGGAGAAAAGAGACGGTTTTCACAAACAAATATTTTGTATTGTGTCCCTACTTATGTCTAAGCGCATATTTCAGCAGTGCGGGAAGATTTGTGTCGCGCTGTGTATATAAACACGCCCGTATTCAAATGCAACGTTGTATCAAAATTTTATTCACTATCAAAACACTCACATATTTAAATACGACGTTGTATCAAAATTTCATGCCAATCGACCGACTACTTTTCGAATTTATATGTCGGAACATAATGTTCCGACATATAAAGTTGACATTTCCGACGTTTTAAAAGTTTAGAAGTGTCTTAAACTAACGTTTATTTATTTGACGTTTACGCTATTACACCACAAAACTATCAACTCGATATGTCAGAACCTTTACCAGAACTTTTATCACAAGTACTTATTAATTATATGGTTATAAATAACATTAGTGGTTTCTTAGAGGTGGCCTAATAAATTATTGTTATTATTATTATTATATATGTCGTAACTTGTACTTACATCTGAATCTGCTCCTTTATCAGCTCCAGGACATTTGAACGTGACGTATTCATGGCATCTTTTGTGCACCACAAAGCTGCATACTGAAACAAACCAGTTCACTTTAGTAATTAAATTCATAAATCCTCCTTCATAAATTATGCACCATAATATAGGGGTAAATTTGCATCAGGTTTTATGTCTCAAAGGAATCAAACCAGAACAAAAAATGCTTTTATTTTTGGCGTTAAACAGGAATGATATTAATATTAATTAAATAATGGTGGTCCGAATGAAAAAGAAGATTACTCCTTTGTGAAGATGACTATAGAAGAAAAAATCGTAATTAATTTTACAGCGATCATTAAATATTTAAGTGAGATTTGTAGCATGTTCGTGTTTTATATTTGTTCGATAATTTTTTTTGCTATTGATTTGCTCTCGATTACGTTGATTTTTATGACATAATAAATTTTTAATAGTGGAGAAGTTATTAGACCGAATATTCTCTATAACGATATGTACGTTTTATTTTAATGAAACATATAAATAACATCGACTGCAATACCATTAGTACTCACTACATCAACGCAACAATTAGTTTAATATATACGAGTAAGAGTATACAGCCTGTCTCAGGTATCATTTCCAGGACAATTATTTCAATTATTTTAGTGGTCCAGTTTCTACTAAATTAAATAAGTGACTTATAAAAATAGAATATTTAGAAGCTGTTTCTGAATTTAAAATTACTTCTGCTTTAAGAGTTATGCGAAAACGTAAAACGATCAATTTTATTTCTTATAATAACTTTCTTATGGTAACAATGTTATCATTTTTAGCTAAACTTTCTTATGGAATTTATAACACAATGAACGTATTGTTAATGTAGAAAAAGCTTCAAGCGAAAACACCAAAAGTTTAGAAAACGATAGTGATGTTAGAAAATGGTGGAGTCGCCAGAAAATCGGAGATTATCGCATGACTGAACACAATAAATTTAATTAAATTTTGGTCCAAACGATAAAAAATTTCAATATTTAGATCATGCTTATTTTCACACTTGACAAACTTGGAACAGGCTATAATTTTATTAGATTTAGTATGTCAACAATCTAAATCAGACACTGTTTGGTATATAACTCAAATTTGATTCGAATTTGAAGATCAGAAGTCCATAAATTATCGAAAACAAGAAATAGTACCAATAACCAAGTCAGTGAATTATTTAGATTTAAATGAAGAGAATAATGCATGAACTTTCTAAGGTCAAAATAATAATAATTTATGCGACTTAACTTCCTAAATGGCGTGGAAAACTACAATAAAGCAGACACAGAGAAAGGAGGTATCAAGGTTCGAACCTGAGTCCCTTGGACTATGAAGCCTGCGTGCAAAAACGCCAAAACTTCAATAATTACATATCAATACAATACATTGCAACCACTAACAAATACATCACCCACCGTAAAAAGGTATGAAGTTTTCCTGTAAGATATTAAAAAAATACCTGCGACTACACAAATTCGTGTAATAAATTCTAAGCACAGCTGCCTACAATAACCACAAATAAAATATTTTACTCATCGTACATGGAGGAGAAATCTTTCCATAAACCACTGCCAAATTCCAGAAATACTCGAAATAAAATATTCGCCTTTCCAATATTCCCTTATATGGGAATATTATATAAATGTTAATATACAGCGATAGTCAAAAGTCCCGGAACGGTCGAATAACTTTGTTATTTGAAAATTATGATTTCTGAAATTTAGTATGGGGGTATAGTTAATATAAATGCATTTTATGCAATACAGTTAATATTTTTTTCACTTCCGGTTTAATCGGCAATACGTCCAACTTTTTTTTTTAAATGGAACGCCCAGATTTTTTTAACACTTTTGAATGCAAAATAAAAAACTACGTTCAGGAAGTATTAAGATGTTTATTTTTATTCACAAGAAAACAGTTAAAAAATTAAAAAAGTGTCCTAATACAGAAAAATCAAGGTACCTTTGAAAAAAGTTGTTGTTTAGTGTTTGCATCCTTTTTGCCGTCACATTTGACAATTTTAAAAGCGTTTTAACTTTTGCATCGCTATAAATTTACTTATTTTAGACATTGACACATTTGAAAATGGCAGTAAAACTTACTGAATCAGAACGAATTGAGATATTAATGATGCGTGGATACGGTGATCGTCAACGTTCTTTTGAAGAGGTTCGTATTTTGTTTAATACTGTTTATCCGGATCGTCACATTAGTAAAAGTACGGTATACCAAACAATTCAAAAGTTTGAAGTCTTTCGTCAGGTGAAGGATTTACCTAGAAGGGGACGTCCATTAACAGCAACAGATGAAGAAACTAGTTTGAATGTGTTACTTACAGCGGAAGAAAATCATCACGTGTCTACAACAGAATTAGGTCAAATTCATGAGATCTCTCAAAAATCTGCTCATAATATTCTTAAATCAGCAAGAATGAAAGCCTATAAAATGTATCCCGTCCATGAGTTAACTGAAGATGATCCAGATCGTAGACTACAATTTTGCGAAACAATGACGGAATTGATCGAGCAGCAGCCTAATGTTTTAGATCACATAATTTTTTCAGATGAGGCAACGTTTTGTCTCAACGGCACTGTGAACAGACATAATTGTCGCTACTGGTCAATTGAAAATCCGCATTGGATTGAAGAAGTCCATACACAGCGTCCTCAAAAGGTGAATGTCTGGGCTGGTCTTGTTGGAAACAACATCATAGGACCATTTTTTATAAGAGGAAATTTAACTGGCAACGTCTACTTAAATTTATTGCGAAATGAGGTTGTTCCAGCACTTGCGGCCCTCTTGCCAAATGCAAACATAGGTGATCACCCTAATGCACATTTTTGGTTTCAACTAGATGGAGCTCCTCCCCATTTTGCCCATAATGTCCGCGATTATTTGAATGAAATTTTTCCGGGACGTTGGATCGGACGTAGAGGAGCAATCGAATGGCCAGCACGTTCGCCAAATCTCTCGCCATTAGATTTTTTCTTTTGGGGTCACTTGAAATGTCAAGTGTACAAAAATCTTCCCCATAATCTTGAACAATTGGAAGAGAGAATAGTTCAAGAAGCCAATCGCATCACTCCAGAACAAATACAAAATTCAATAAGAAATTTTACTGACCGTTTACATTTTTGTCAAATTGTAAATGGAGAGCATTTTGAACAATTATTGTAATCGCAACCTGAATAGACAGGTATCTTGATTTTTCTGTATTAGGACACTTTTTTAATTTTTTAACTGTTTTCTTGTGAATAAAAATAAACATCTTAATACTTCCTGAACGTAGTTTTTTATTTTGCATTCAAAAGTGTTAAAAAAATCTGGGCGTTCCTTTTAAAAAAAAAAGTTGGACGTATTGCCGATTAAACCGGAAGTGAAAAAAATATTAACTGTATTGCATAAAATGCATTTATATTAACTATACCCCCATACCAAATTTCAGAAATCATAATTTTCAAATAACAAAGTTATTCGACCGTTCCGGGACTTTTTACTAACCCTGTATATACAGGGTGAGTTTTTTTGAATGTTTAGCATCGGGATCTCAGAAACTACTGGAGATAGAAAAACGCTTAAATGGGGAAAGATGCGCAGTTTTACGAGTTTGATTTAAAACTGCTTTTGTTTCTCCGATAACTTTCATGGCTTATTAGATATTCAAAGAAAACTAAATTTTACGATTTTCTTTAAACATGCTTAGCATCGTTAATAGTAATTTTAGAGAAAAAGTGTTCAGACAAAAGTTTTAGATAATTTTACGCCAAATAGAACTTTGTAGCTAATATTTTTTTTTCGTTCACCATTATCGAGTTATGACACAAACTTGTGTTTTTTTAAATGGAAACCATAGTTGGTTTTGACATCATTAAAAAGCTTATTTTTTGCTGATTACAATGATATAAGGTTTGATATGGTTATTTTAAAAAATAAAGAGGATATAGACATTTTTACGGTTTTTATGGAAAACAATTGAATTTCGAACTGATAAAATACAAACCAAACGAAAACTTATTTTGAAATCTTATGTAGTAATAAAATGAAAACTATAAGAACTTTTATTAAGGGCACACAACATTATTAATGTTCAAAGATACCTCCATTATTATTAATACACAAATTGCATCTCTTCACAACAGAGTTTGTAGCATTGCGTACTTTACGCCTATCGATGTTATTAAAAGCAACTAAGACAGCTTCTCTTAAATCGTGGATTGTTTCATATGTTCTTTTGTATACTGTGTCCTTTAGTACACCCCACAAGAAAAAATCCAAAACTGATAAATCAGGGGATCTAGCCGGCCATTCAATGGGTGCATTTCGTCCTATCCATTGATTAGGGAAGTTCAAATTTAAATAATTTCTAACATTCAGTTGATTGTGCGGAGGCGCTCCGTCATGTTGAAACCATTGCAGCATTGCTCGGGTTCTTAAATTTAAATTATCTAACATTTCCTCGAAATCTTGTTGTAAAAAATTAAGATAACGATTGCCAGTTAGTGATCCATCAAAAATAAAAGGAGGAAGAACAGTTGATCCTATAACACCACACCAATCATTAAACCCAAATTTAATTTGTGGTCTCCTATGTTCAACGTGAACACCTTCATGTAAAGTTTGTGATACTGATAATTTGTAGGGACGAAAGTTATGCTTCTTCAACACTCTGGCAATAGTGCGTTGAGAGGAGCCCATTTCTGTTCAAATGTGTCGGGTCGATGTAGATGGATTCTGAGCGACACATGCTAATATGTTTATTTCTCTATCTTCATCCATCCCTTTTTTTGACTTTTGGTTTAACGAACGAACCATAATCTGCTAAATTATCCCATAATCTCTTAAAAGTAGGTAGCGACGGCTGACGTCGATCAAAATAATTTTCAAAATAAACTTCAGCAGCATATGAAACAATCGACGATTTAAGAGAAGCTGTCTTAGTTGCTTTTAATAACATCGATAGGCGTAAAGTACGCAATGCTACAAACTCTGTTGTGAAGAGATGCAATTTGTGTATTAATAATAATGGAGGTATCTTTGAACATTAATAATGTTGTGTGCCCTTAATAAAAGTTCTTATAGTTTTCATTTTATTACTACATAAGATTTCAAAATAAGTTTTCGTTTGGTTTGTATTTTATCAGTTCGAAATTCAATTGTTTTCCATAAAAACCGTAAAAATGTCTATATCCTCTTTATTTTTTAAAATAACCATATCAAACCTTATATCATTGTAATCAGCAAAAAATAAGCTTTTTAATTGTGTCAAAACCAACTATGGTTTCCATTTAAAAAAACACAAGTTTGTGTCATAACTCGATAATGGTGAACGAAAAAAAAATATTAGCTACATAGTTTTATTTGGCGTAAAATTATCTAAAACTTTTGTCTGAACACTTTTTCTCTAAAATTACCATTAACGATGCTAAGCATGTTTAAAGAAAATCGTAAAATTTAGTTTTCTTTGAATATCTAATAAGCCATGAAAGTTATCGGAGAAACAAAAGCAGTTTTAAATCAAACTCGTAAAACTGCGCATCTTTCCCCATTTAAGCGTTTTTCTATCTCCAGTAGTTTCTGAGATCCCAATGCTAAACATTCAAAAAAACTCACCCTGTATACTGAAATTTCTTTCTTTGTTGGATATGTGATTTTTTTTATTAAATATAGTACATTTTACTTTCACGTTTCGATGTATCTTTTTAAAAAAACATAGGACATATAGCTGTAAAAATACAATACAAAATGTCAATTATTTAACAAAACATGATTTATATAAAACAATATAATTTAAATATTTAAAGCACGGTAACAGACAACTTATTATTCAAAGTTATTTGGTCACACATTAAATACTAATATAGATTTTAAAAATTGGTTTTTAAGTACGTTTTAAACACATTGGTTTTTTAATTCGTCTTATAATCTTACTGTTTGACTTTTGTTTATCTATTTCATTCATTACCAACTTAAAGAATTAATCTGTGTATTATAACACTTCTTTTATCGTATGCATTGAGTTTCATGGGGGAACTCAACTGAAAATGCAACTGCAGATACTTATTTCGAACTTATTGGTACTCGTCAGTGCAGTTCAGCCAAGGAATAAGATAGGATAACCTAGCATCAATCACTGATTTATGCTTTTCACCTCCAAGGTCACCTCCTATCTTATTCCTTGGCTACACTGCATTGACGAGAACCAATGAATTCGAAACACGTGCCTGCAGTTGTGCATAGTTGTGCGGAATTCTCGATTTAATTTTAAGCTTTTGGCTCCAAAACGAATTATAGAAAAATGAGCTGGTGCTGATTTTTCTATAATTTACTGCTGTCACTCTCTCTCTCTCTCTCTCTCTCTCTCGCTCTCTTCGCCAAGAATATTATACTATATACTGTTGGCAGTATATTTAAATGAGCTTACATTATGAACATAAAAAATAAAGAGCATTTTCTAACAAATTCTGATCCTTTTAGTGGGATACTACTCAGGTCACCCAAGATCTTGCCGTAGGTCTTCATAAAATCGTACTGTCTAGAGCCAGTACAGAGTAATTACAGTATATAAAATATATCTCAGTAAATAACAATTATAACCAGTGTTAATACATATAGCAAAGAACAAGCCGGGGCTATCGACACGGTGCAGTGTCTTGAACGACTGCTTCATAGTCCAAGATTTCGAGTTCAAGCCCTTTCTGAGTGTTGGTTTTTTACACTCATTGCCGAATACGGAGGCATTTCAACACAAGTCGCACCACAGGCGCTGGCGTAATAATAACTCTGACCACAGCAGCCCTCTGTAATTGGAGAAAAGTTATTGTGGGATGTTAGGGAATGTATTTTTATTAAGTTAAAGACGGTATAAGTTCCTGCATTTCTTTAATAAATGTATTCAAATTATACATGTATTGTGGTGTCATGTACAATGTGTCTGTATTGCTCTTGTAGCACGGGCCTTTCACTGACAATGCGTATATATACAGGCTGGTTCACCGGGAACAGAATCAATCGATTGCGGAAAAACTGTAGCTAGGAATGATCTGAAATTTTGACACTATACTAAAGTCCATGGGGGCTATTCGCCTAAAATATTTTCAAGATGGCGGCACTCCGGGCTATACCGGAAGCAGGCACCAACTTCCTAATTTTAAATAGAATATACTATATATTGTCAGGTTTTTAGATTCTACGTGAAATTCTAAATATATTTCATGTATAATATCATTTATCTAAGTGTAACCCTTTTTGACTTATTGAAATTCTTATGTTAAATTTGACGTTTGCAGACAGAAAATCAATTAATTACTAAATAAACAACAAATGTTGGATTTTCACTATTTAATATTCTAAGTAATATTTGACAATTGTTTCGCCAACACAGTGGCTTCTTCAGAAATAAATAAAAATATTACACAAACACTTATATATCTAACAATATAGCACAATTTATGTAGAGGGGGTGATCTATTGAACAGTGTATATTATGAAAATAAATTTAATAAGGGGGAGTTATTAGTTTCTAACTGATCATTAAGTAAATTATTAGAGGGTCTAGTTTTATTAATTTCAAGGGATTCTAGTAGGTTTAATTTAACACCTTTATTTTCTATATGTAAGATATCGAAATTATGTCTAAAACTATGGCTTTCTTCTATGAGGTGGTTTGCGTATGAAGAATCAGTTTTCTTCATTTTGAAGGATCTAAAATGTTCTGACATCCTTTTCTCAAACGTTCTTCCTGTTTGGCCTATGTAAAACTGAGGGCAATGACTACATTTTAACTTATAGACTCCTGACTGTTGATTTTTAGGTGTTTTATCTTTATTGTTCTTAATATATTTAGATAATTTGTTGTTTGTTCTAAAAGCTACCTTTATATTATTGTTATTTAAAAACTTAGCAACTTTTTCACTAGGTGGACCGACATATGTAATGGTTTTATATCTATTATTTGTATCTTTTATTATCGGATAGACTTGTGAAATAGCTTTCTTAAATAATTTATTATGCAGAATATTATCTATTATTTCCGGTTTATAATTATTGTTTATTGCAATTTGTTCAATAGCACTTTTTCCATATAAAGATGAATTTATTATTGAATTTGAAGTAAATTCTCTCAAATACATGTTCTAATTTAATACTATTTGTATAAAATTGTTACAATTATTAATACAGAGTGCGCGAATTATACGCCTGAAAACGAATTTGGAAAAATTGCCAAAAGACAATTTTTTTAAATAGGAAGCGGCAACTTTTATAATTATATCTTATTCTGCATTAAAAATAAGAATAACTTTGTATAAATATGTCTATTATAAAAATTGGTAGTTTTTGAAATATTAGTAAGTTAATGCATACCGTTTGCATTAGTTCTTTTTTCGTAAGTTAGCCATGACAGTGTTTACAAAATTATAAATTGTCATTCGTTGAAGAAAAGTCATTTACCTTATCATAATTTCAATAAGTCATGCCGGAGCGCATAAATTATACAAACGATGATTATTTAAATTTATTTATTATTTATGGGGAATGCAATAAAGTTATGTCAAGAACATGTGATACATTTGCATTACATTATTATAGTTATCAATAACTGGTTTATTTCCCTGAATCTTTGCCCTCACGGATCCAAAGTTTCTGAAGTTTTCTATAATACGTTTAACGGTATTGGTAGATGGTTTCCGTTTTGGCAGATATCGAGTTGCAAATGTATCACATGTTCTTGACATAACTTTATTACATTCCCCATAAATAATAAATAAATTTAAATAAACATCGTTTGTATAATTTAAGCGCCCCGGCATAACTTTTCTTCAACGAATGACAATTTATAATTTTGTAAACACTGTCATGGCTAGCTATTGAAAAAAGAACTAATGCAAACAGCATGTATTGTAGAAGATAAAAACACTAGCTTGCCGATATTTCGAAAACTACCAATTTTTATAATAGACAAAGTTATCCTTATTTTTAATGCAGAATAAGATAAAATTATAAAAGTTGCCGCTCCCTATTTAAAAAAATTGTCTTTCGGCAATTTTTTCAAATTCGTTTTCAGGCGTATAATTCGCACACTCTGTATTAATAATTGTAACAATTTTATACAAATAGTATTTAATTAGACCATCTATTTGAGAGAATTTACTTCAAATCAAATAATAAATTCATCTTGATATGGAAAAAGTGCTATTGATTTTCTGCCTGCAAACGTCAAATTTAACATAAGAATTTCAATAAGTCAAAAAGGGTTACACTTAGTTATATGACATTATGTATCAAATATATTTAGAATTTCACGTAGAATCTAAAAACCTGACAATATACAGGGTATTCTATTTAAAATTAGGAAGTTGGTGCCTACTTCCCTTAAATATATCTTGAAAATATTTTAGGTGAAAGGCCTCCATCGACATTAGTATAGTGTCAAAATTTCAGAACATTCCTAGCTATAGTTATATATTGTATATATTGGTGGTTAATGACAATTAAAAGAAACTTATTATTGTTAGTATAACTGTGACTTTGCTCTATTTGTATCTGACTTATGCTTGATTTAAGCGTTCTTTAATGACCTACAAGTAATTTCATTCGTAAGAACCAAAACAGTTTAAATAGAAACAATTGAGTCAGTTTAGTTTTAAATTGATAAATTAATATTTCTTTCAGTCAGTGTGAATATATTTATTTCTTTGTTTATGTTTAATTGAATAAGGTCAAATCGCAATTGACAAAGAACATTCTATCGTTTGTTTATTAACTGTAGCAAAGTTGGAATAACTCGTGCGCTTAATGCTATTCGAGTAAACAATACACTAATATGGCAAATGCACATACGTACATATATAGAGTATTTATAATAACACACGTTTTTCCATGCAGCTTTGTATTTTAGGATATTCCTCTAAACTGTAAAGTTTTATCCATGCAACATTCGTTAGTGTATATAAAGCAAGTTTTTGAAAGCTATTGACCTAGATGGTAGATAGAAATGAGAATTTTCCTTACAAAATGGAGTACGTTCCCGACTAAATTTAACAAGTTATTAAGCCTATACACAGCGATTTATACGAGCTACTATTTGAAGAAGTCATTTACTTTATAGCTGTTATTATAATTGCGTGCATGTGCTATCTAAGGGATAGCACATGTACGGACTATAAATACTTACTTTAGTTGCTCTCACTACATTCTAATAATAATTTCTTTAAAATATACATTTACTGTCATCCCAGATATACTTAAAATGTATCGAAGCGCATATTAGAATTATGCTTTGTTTTGAGTGTAGATTTTCAAATGGCACAAGGCTAAAAAGTCGCAGATTATATTTATCGGTCATCCACATCGAAATTTGAGACATATTGAGATGCGCCCAGTATTAACGAGAGACACAGGATTCGCAGTAAGAATAATTGCAACCGAGGTAAAAATGAAGTGGGCGTTATTAAAAAATCCTGTAAAAATTGTGCCTGATCAACAAACAAAAACGCTTGTCCTAAGAACTAATGGGTGGCTTAAACTGAACTTTTCGCCCAGAATAATAACAGCAGATATATCGTGTATGTTGAAATATGGTACTGAAAGACACAAAAAATAGGTGTGAGGATTTTGTTATACGTATGTGTCTTTTGATTTTTTTTTATTAAAGAAGCTGTTCCAAATTGGTTTTAAATACTTTTATCCTCTTAATAAATCCGTGAGTAAAAGTGTTACTTCCTGGTTGAATTTTATTTTATACAGAAGTTATTCCAAATTAAGCTCTAAATACTTGTATACTCTTAATAAACCTGTACAAAATGCATAATGTGCTAGATATTTAAAAAAAGAAAGAACTGATATTCTATAAGAGTAAAACAGTTACTTCCGGTCCGAATTTTGAATATTTTTTAGATAAAAAATTACTGAAATCAAGCTTTAAATACTTTCTACTCTTAATATATCTGCCTAAAAAGCATAACAGAACGAAAAACTATTTGTCGAATAAAAGACCTACTTCCGGTAGCAATTTCGAAAAAGTTTTGAGTACATTTGCATTCTGTTAGAAATTTGTTTACACATTGTTGTTCAAAAAATATAGGTGAATTCGATCTTTTCACGGAAGTAAACTACTACTTTTGGTTTACCAATTTCACTGAAAATCTAATCATATCTGGAAAGCTGGATTATAGTCTTTAATATGAAGTTATTGGTATTAGTAGAGATTTAGGCGTTTGACCACTATTGTTATCAGCGAGAAAGAGAGGGGAGACATTCTTCAAAAAGCAGCTTCCCGGTATCAAGGGACTTCAAAACGTGGATATCTGCAAAAACCTCGAGGTCACAAATATCAACAAGTCTTCACAAGTTTATCATTCTCTTCTCTGCGGAGTACCTCGCCAATGGTACTCCAACTCCTCCATCTTCTACGGAATTTGCAACTATTCGATCAATCTTCCACTCAGGCGAACTTTTTGGTCCTCCTTGGTGCAGATTCCACGCTCATTGGTGTGGTTGAAGCGTTCCTGGACGCGCGTGGGTTTTCAGTGCAAGACGGTCGTCGGTTTTCCACTGGATAACGGGGTCGTAGTTGACAGATGCTTCGATTAGAGGGTTGCCGTTATCCGACGCCATATCAAAATTCTTTCTCGCGGTCCTCTTGATGTGATTTTCCACCGTCTGGATCGTGCTAGCGTGTCTGGGTGCGTCTTGAATTTCAGTTCAAAATCATTCTTGATCGTCAGTACTTCTACTGGATAACGAAATCATGGTTTCAGAAGCTTCGATTGGAGGGCTGCCGTTGTCCAACGCCACATCTAAATTCTTTCTCGCGGTCCTCTTGATGTGATTTTCCACAGTCTACATGGTGATACCCTGGTATAGATTAGTATTCCTGACGAACAAGAGGACATCTAGGGCAATCCGTAGCACCCGGTTTTGAATCACTTGAAATCTC
Source organism: Amphimallon solstitiale (assembly GCA_963170755.1). Lineage (NCBI taxonomy): Eukaryota > Metazoa > Arthropoda > Insecta > Coleoptera > Scarabaeidae > Amphimallon > Amphimallon solstitiale. Next base: position 216,092,119 of record OY720675.1, on the reverse strand, counting down.
CTCATGCGGCAATTTGCAGCAAGTTGCCCAAACAGCTGATGCATAAAGCATCGGCGGCCTGATGACATTCTTATAGTTTGATTTTGCAAGCAGGATCAAGTTTACCTCGTCTGTTCATAATAGCATAAAATGCGCCCTGCACATGCCAGACGCGAATGGTAGCATCTCGCACATGCGGGCTAATCATCAGTCGGCGGTGTCACTCTTAGATAGCTGACCTGGGAACGCCAGAGTACAACACCTCCCTGGATGTCTATTTCTTCGGGCTATCATAAAATGTAAAGGAATGTATAGCATTCCATTTAAAAAAAAACATAAGTTTGTGTTGGTTCGTCGTTGTGGAACAGCCTGTATAAATTAACATATTTTTAAATTGTAGAGCTCATGATTATCTACAATTTTTGTATAAAAAATTATTCGCAATCTACATTATTAGATACCAATAATGGACTTTACCGGTATATTGGGAAGTAACAGGAGAAATTATAACATTATATAGAATTTAACAAGGATGATGATGATGATATAATCAATAAACCATTAAAAAGTAACTCATTCCTATTAAGTACTTAATTACCTGATTAAAGGCTAAACGTAATTAAAAAAATATCGAATTCTAATCTATTTATCATAATTAACTGTATTTTAGTTTTAGTATTTCTATAATAGGTAGTAAATGGAAACAAATAAATACATCTAATTCCTGTTTGTAAATCTTGTCAATTTTGTTTATACACTTCTGGACAAAATTAAGGGACCACCAGTAAAATTCAAAATAAAAATGAAACAATATAACGAAATTTATTGAAACGAATAAATATATAAATTCATGTGTTTCCTTAGAGTTTAGTTGATTTAAGGGCTATTTAAATAACAACATTTACTTTTATGGCAAAAAAGAAAAAAGCCAAAAATCAAACTAAAATGCCATTGGGTCTAATCATGAACTTAAATCCTAATTTGTAATAAGTTAACAAAAATATCATTATTAATAGCGTGTGCCCTCCTCTTGCAGCAATACACGCTGCTAATCTTCTTGGCATGCTTGAGATTAAGTTTCGGATCCTTTCTTGAGGTATCTGTTCCCATTCTTAAACAAGCATGTTAGAGAGCTCATCAAGTGTTACTGGTGGTATCGGTGCGTTTTTAATTTTGTTGCTCAAGCGATCCCAGATCTAAATAGGATTGAGATCAGGGCTTTTGGCAGGCCACTTCAAACATTGGATATTTGCATATCTCAACAGAGCTATGACAATGTTAGCTGCATCAGGTTTGGCATTGTCTTGCATAAAAATGAATCCATTTACGAAATTTTCGGCAAATGGTTGAACATGGGGTACAATAATTTCGACTGCATATATCCTTACTGTTAGCGGCCCATTTCGTACCAAAACCAATTCTGTACGACCATTACATTGTATGGTAGCCCAAACCATTACATACCCCCCACCAAATTTATAAAATTCTCGAATGTTACATGGTGCAAATTGCTCACCTGGTCTTCGTATGACACGAACACAGCGATCATTCGCGTTTAGGGGGAATCTGGACTCGCAGTTCCACTGACCATCGTCCCAACCTTGATGATTTCGACAAAAGCTTAAGCGATTTATTTTGTGCGTAGCTGTGAGAATTGAACTGGTTACTGGTTTTCTAGCAGACAAATTGACTATTTGAAGCTTCTTCTTACTGTTATGGAAGAAATTTTTTCTCCAGTGGCTAATCGAAGATCACCTTTAAACTCACGAGATGTCACAACCTTTTTTCTTAAACTTTGAAGTTCGATAAAGCGATCTTCTCTGCGTGTTGTTTTTCTTTTAGCACCTTGTCCGCGTCTTTTTTTTTTTTTTGAAACTACCAGTGCATCTGAACCGTGCTGCAGCCCTCTGTACCACAGATTTGATTGTATTTAGAATTCCAGCAACTTCTCTTTGTGAATATCCTTCACGAAGAAGAATAATCATTTGGGATACTTCTTCTGGTCTGCAATGGCGTCTTGGCATATTTAATTAACTTAATGTAAACAACTTCACTAATTATCGAAACAAAAAGCAGGCTTTATTAATTAAATGGCTTAAAAAGTTGTCAACAATTAGAACTTTTTGTCGACATTTCGTTTCATAGCAGCGAATGTCTTGCTATTGTTAATTGTTTCATGGCACACTATTTGGATTGTGTTTAATAAACGTCAGTTTATGACATGTTAAAAGCCTATTAAAAATAACTTGTAAATTAGAAATGTTATTTCAAGTTTATCTGGTGGTCCCTTAATTTTGTCCACAAGTGTATAATGTTTGTGTTAATTTTTCTAACTCTTTTGACAACTGCTGTAAAACCCCATTTTAAGGTAAAAAGAAAATAACTCGCTTTCATTTTTATTTTGTGCTATCCCGAAAATAACACATATAATTTATTGCCGCATCCTATATTCACAGCTTTATTAAGCCTATATTCGTGTATGGGTACGCTAGGTATTTTAGGGACTAAAGGGTGAAATATGAATCTTAGGGCGGGACACGCAAAATCGAGGCCTACAAAATATACGTGTAGGCAGGGAAAGATGGGGAATCACAAATAAATACAACGATCGCCATAAAGCAAAGGTATTTCAGAGGTGAAAGTAAACCCGACGCGCAAGGTTATAATGCTTTTAATACTAATTAAAATAAACACATCAAATTAACTTGACGTTTCGTTTTGTTAGCTCGTAAATATAATTCGAGCTAAATCAATTAGAGAAGTTAATGAATGTTAGTTAGTGTAATAAAGGTTACACGGTGGGTACTACTCGAAAAGAATACTACGTCTTTTCATTTATAAATTAGGAACTGCTATTGGGATAGCCAAGCGGATGTATAGTTCAGAGTTTATGTGATTTAATTAAGATAATGATAAGTACAATTTGTTTGGAGACTGTGGATAGCAATAATATACAAGGTGTGTATAAATTGGCGGACCCACTACACGTGGCGACATTCTTGGTTAAGTCCTAATCCTAAAACGATGTATCAGGCTTCCTTTGTCTTCAGAATGAATTTGAAAGATACATACATTTGGCAACATTGAACACGCATGTGCTAGTTATAATCTTCGGAACATTTTTACACGTCGTCACGTGAACCTTACATTTTAAATTTAAAAAAGGAACAAACGAAATAAAATTGATTTCTTAGATTACATATTTATTACGAAAATATTACAAAAATTTTTGATAATATTGACTAATTTTTGTACATCTTCTTGATAGAAATCAATGTAATTATTACCTACATAATGGTCCGAATTGAAATCCATCAGTTTGTAGACATAGCTGCAATCTTTGTGGTATCGTTTGTACTATTCGCTCAAGTCTTTCTGATGTGATTTCTAATACTGCGGCTTCAATTCGGGCTCTAATTTCGTCAGCGTCCTGTGGAGGTGTAGCGTAAACTTTACCTTTAATGAAACCCCAAACAAAAAAATCTAATGGATTGAGATCGGGGGATCTCGCAGGCCGCAAAAGGGGACCGCCACGACCAATCCATCTGTCTGGGAAGTGTTCAGTCAACCAGTCTCTTATATTACGAGCAAAGTGCGCAGGAGCTCCATCATGCATGTAAATCATATTACGGCGTACGTTCAGCGGTATCTCATCAATAACTTGTTCTAAAACATTTAAATATTCACCGGCATCTAGGCGATTTGGTAAGTAAATTGGTCCAACTACCCTGTGGTTTATTATACCCAGCCAAACGTTAACAGAAAACCTTCTTTGGTGACCGTATTCGCGAAATTCATGTGGATTTTCATCTGCCCAATGATGAAAATTATGAGTATTAAACACACCATCTCTGGTAAACATGCACTCATCACTCCAAAGAATACGTCTTAAAAAGTCACCTTCTTCCTGAATTCTATTTAATATTGTATTGCAATAATTGATTCGAAATAAGTTATCATTTCCGTAAAGAGGCTGAACTTTAGAAACATGGTATGGATGAAGCAAGTTTTCTCGTAGAACCAAATGAACAGTCTTATTACTGGGAATATTTAGTGTAGAAGCTAATTGACGGGTACTCGCAGAGGGATCTTCCTGTATTGTGGCTAGGACTTGCTCTTCTATTTGCACGGTACGCCTTTGCCTTGGTCGACCTGCGTTCGCATTTCTTGGAATAAACGAACCTGTTTCACGAAGTCGCTGGTCCAGCCTTCGAAATACATTTTTACTTGGATGCCTTCGATTTGGAAAACGCACTCGATATTCCTGCCCTGCCATGCTAGCATTTCCAGGACAGAAACCGTATATCATGTACATATCGGCATATTCGTTGAACGTAAAATTCATAATAAACAAACAGAACAACTAGTAAACACGAAAACCCGAAAACTGATTAAAACTATACAAATAAACACGAAAAATAAGCAAGTCGAATGAAATAGGTAGATTACAAAGTGTCAAAATTTGACAGTAGTAATGTATTTGACTAGAACAACATTAGGCTGCCTACTTATTGTTTTACAACGTTGTCAGATGTGTTTTCGTCAAAATAAGTTAATAAACAAATATTAAAAACAAACTTTAAAATCAAAAAGAAAACTTTAACGAAAGGATAATAACAACAATTCTTCTTTCTTCTAAATTGTAGCTCTTTCTGTCAACAAATATCAAGTAATAATGCTTATTTCAAGACTGAAAGTCCGAACTTTAGGAACCTCGTGCAAAGATATGGAGCATGGTACAACATTTTCGTATTAGGATTTTGGACTCCGAATTTAACGAAGAACATCGCCGCGTGTAGTGGGTCCGCCAATTTATACACACCTTGTATACTTAAATCCTATGTATACTTTTATACTCAACAAATAGCAGTTTATTGTGGGTTTTACTGCCCACAATTACATAATAGAATATGCAGAGTTGAAGCTCTTTAACATCAGCCCAGTAGATTTTTTGTGTCAACGGCAATCTCAGCAATAAAGGGTGCCCCTCCTTTATTGCCGGGATTGTCGTCCTCCGCCAAAGAACTGGACAGGCAGGGGCAACGATATTTGGAAGTATTTGAGAGATACCTCATATCAACTATCTCGCAAAGAGGTAAATTATCATCAAACACATATTATGATGGTCTTCACAACAAAGTGAAAATCCCCATTACCGAGAAAAGACCGTAATAACTTGAAAGAAAGTTCTATTCCATCATAACGGGTCTTTGCTTAAACTTTTACATTCCTATGCAACAAATAGAAGCAATTATGTTTTTTACAAAGGTTTTTAATCTCATGAGTTCTGTCTCTTTTCCGGTATCCCGCAAGGATCCAATCTAGGATCACTACTTTTCAATGTATTCCTTGACGTGTCCCGTACTTGGGTATGCCGATGACCTCAAAAACTATAAATTGCATTTAAGTATAAATAAAAGTTGTTTTATTGTTGGCTTTAATTATTATCATATCTATATTCCTAATAAAATTTAATAACTACAATTTTCATTTTGCAATACCTACTTTTTATTGGTTACAAGTTAACAAAGAACTTCAGTCAATAATCTGTCAATGTAACACCTAAGATCTTATATTGAAATAAAAATGTTTATTGTTAAACATGTCATATGTAATACCTGTATGAATTAGATAGAATTTTGTGAATTATTTCAGATATACAATGAAAGACTGAGAAGATAATCTAATTTATTATGTATGTTTATTATTTTATAAAAGGATTAAATGTTAATTAATGTATATTGGATTTGGCTTTAGGCTTTATTTTAAAATAAAATAATTATTTAAGAACACTGTAGTCAAATTTCTGCTTATTCCCCGTTTTGTGCCAATTAATAATAATAATAATAATAATATCATTTTATTGTCCAACAAGCAAGACCATTTACAAGACATTACACAATAATAACAAACAAAAAAAAGTACACACGAGCTAGTAGTAAGTAACAAGATAAAACAGAGAAATACATATAGAGGAAACGGGTTACATTCAATTGTACGTCATACTAGATCCATGAAGAATCGTCTTGTTTATGCTGCCGGATCAATTTTTATTTCTGTCAGTGACATTTTGATATAACCAAAAAAAATATGCTCAATACAATAACTAACTTAATAAATTTTTTCTACTCCCATACTTTAATTGTATTATTAGATATGCTGAACCTGTACTTTAATGAGGTCCATTACGATACAGATTTTCATTATGATACAAGTTTATATCCAATAGGAATACAGATTTTTCATTACGATACAAGTTTATATCCAATAGGAATGCGACATTCCAATATTCAAACAATATTCAATATGGCGACTGCATATCTGACAGATATACAAATTAAATAAATGTGACAGTTCTATGCAATTTACAAGTAAGTGCTTAAAATTTGTGCTTTTTTGGAAATATAAACGGTAAAAATGAGGGATAATGACAGTCAAATGTAATATTTGACTCCACCAGAAATTATGGAACAAGCCTTAGTAGCCACGAACAATTTATTACCAGCTAAAATCGCAAAGATGTACGGAAAATTTTACGCTCAATTTATGAAATGGAATGGTCAAAAAATAATGTTTTATTATGTGGTCGTAGAAAAATAGTGTATGCAACTCGCATTTAATGGCTATTAAGACACTCGTATTGTAATTTTCTAACTCGTGTCTTAATAGCTATCACTAAATGCTCATTGCATAATATACTATAGTAATTGAATTGCTCTAAGACTTCAGTCTTTCTCAGTTTCCGTCTTCCACAACGTAATATATGTGAAAACACAACATTGTTTTTTACTATTTTAAAGAAACGATATACTGATATGCTGTCATAGATTTTTTATTTATTATATTGATTTAGTTTGTCGAAGAACCTTAAGTGTTTCATAACGTATCCATAAGAAAATTTAAAGTAACCAATACTTTCGCTATTCACATTAAATTTAACAGATAATTATAGAAAAGTCTGTAAAAAGTTAATAATACAAATCAAAATGTTAAAGAAAGTAATTTATTAATGGTATATAAACATTTGCATTTATTTAAATAAACATTAATACAACGTCAAAATTTACAGCATTTTTCAATATGTTTTTTTAATCCTCCCAGTCACATTCGTCACTATCAGAATCTTCATTTAAATTTATTATCAATTCTGTATCGTTTCTACCAAACCCATCCTCTCGATGTCACCATTTTTTGATATCGACCTCAGTATGCAGTATAGTGTTTGCTCAAGTCTCTGTTGTTACTGTAGAAAGTGTTTCTTGCCAGAAGAAGAAGAACTGTTTTTATACGATTTATAACTAAGAAAAAATAAACACGAAAATTTGAAAGGAAAAATATACGCACGCCTTTTTGACAGGTATGATTTATCTGCCAACACCAAATTGAACTATTAGTCTATAAAAAATATGTAAGAGAGAAAGTTACTATTGAAACGGAAATTATGTGTTTATTTGGCATGAATGCGTATATTACGATCAAATACATTTCCTATATAAACTAATGAAATAAAATCCCTTAATTATACTTTAACAAAGTAACTTTTTTAGTTTCCCTAATAATGTTATGACCACATGTAAACGTCATCAATGACCTATAATTGAATACAACGCGTCTTCTCTATATACACATATCTGTAGCTACATGATCAAATAAAAATATATCTAAATTAACAAAAATGGATCCGGATAATGACCATTGAATTTACGAGCCATATGTGTTAGAGGGGCTTTTAATAAAATGTTAGTGTTGCATCTAGCCACACGAAGAGTTTCAACCGAGCGCGCATTGTGGGCAGGTAAAGAGAAATGTATCTGTGAAAGTAAATAAAGAGACTTTATGCTGTTTCTTAAAACCTTAAAAAGAAAATGAGAGCTGCAGCGCCCTCTGCGTAGTGCTAAGGTAACCATATCATGTCGTACTAGTAGCTGGTTATAATCTGAACCTCTACCTCGATAGGTGGCATCCATTTAATATGATAAATATTTCTAATTATAAGTAATCAAAATGTATTTTTGCGATTGTGCTTAGCCTTTTTATTACTTCACCACAACACCGTCCAGGGCAATAACTCTTGATTTGATTCACACTTTATCATGTTAATCATTTTCACTTTTCTAACACTAGTTTTTCAAACCCTTGTTGTGCAATATGACAACCCTATAACAAAAATTCATCAATAATGACGGTATCAAGAAGGCTTATTTGATCTTCCACAACAGCCAGACTGACCTACATTTACATGCAGAATATTCCCTAAAAATGATTGTATTGTCGTTGCCAGTGCTGCCGGAGCTATACGTCTGCCTTCCCGCATAAGCTATTGGTAAAATACCCGCATTTACCCGACATTTCAAATAGAACGCATTTCTGTGGTCTGTCTTGATATTTTTCAAATCACTGAAAATTCTTTCAACAAATGCGTTTGAAAAAGGCAGATTAAAAAGTAAGGAAAACACTACTTTCAAATTGAAGAAAAGAAGAACATCTGCAGCATTCTTCAATTCAAATACCATTTTCCAATAAACTTCACAACATAGTTCACAATCTGAACCCCATACTCCATATGATTTAAAAAAGCATGTTGCTTCCATTCCTTGTCCAAACTTTGGAGACTGGTAAATTCTTTATTTATTGGAAATCTTGTACATTTTTTGCAGCGATTTTATTTCATAGCATTGGACCGTTTTTGGTTCAACAATTCTTAAAATGTTAAAAAATAGATCAGAAAAATCAAATCGCGTTTTAATGTCAGGGACAGGCTCTACCATAAAGATTTAAACTACTTTTGAGAAATTGGTCAATTTCAGTTTGGGATGCATAATTTTTCAACATTTCAAAAGATTCAGTGGCAGATATACCTAAATAAATTTTGCAAAGTAGCACAAACAAGTGAATATTTGTGTGGTCAACAGTAAAAACATTTTTCCCTTTCAAGCCACTCAAATTGATTGCACGAATGCATCAACAATCTTTGTGTTACAGGATTCAATTTATGAATATTGCTTTTGTTCTTTTAACAGACAGAAGTGGAAGAAACAAGCGAATATTTGTGTTGTCAACAGCTAAAACATTCCCTTTCAAGTCACTGAAATTGATAAAATTGCTGCATAAATGCATCAACAATCTTTCTGTAGCGTTTAGATTTGATGGACAATAAAATACATATTGATATCTGATGTTGAGTAAATCGAGTTAAGAAAAGGAAATTTTAATTGTTTTATGTGAAAATACCCGATTTTACCCGATTCACAATTTTACCCGACAGTCTGATTAAAATACCCGCAATTGGCAGCACTGGTCGTTGCGAACACATGCCCTTCTTGGCAAAAAAATGGTTTGGTTAAACTTAACTTAAATATTACTCATTGATGGTAAGGTCTCTGTCTCTGCAGTTTAACACAGGCATAATTAGTTATAATAGCACTTATGATAATGACAATTACATGGAAAATACTAAGTATGGTAAGGAAAGCCAATGACAAGAATGTTAGTGATTTCCCTAAAAACGCTAACTTCACACTGAAAAGTGGAAGTAGATATTGACGTCCAGTTCGCGGAAAATAGAATAAGATCATGTCAATTTCGATTATATGTTATTACGACGGTTGTTGTAATTATTTTTTTACTATACTTAACAAATGTCAGCAGTAATGCTATCCAATATACTTTGTAGCTATCTATAGTGATTTTGAATTTTTTTAATTAAAATACTTTAATTGAGTAACTATAATACCAATTAAAGCTTTATTTAGATTAATTAAGTGGGCGGTAATTTTAACTTTCAGCCGGGCTCTTGTGGATGACGTTAATAAATCTTTAGATAAAATTCTTCTGGGCTCCATCTACATACGTTGGTGTTCTATCTCTTTTAATGAGGAGAGAACATATAGTAAAATGCTACTTCGCCACGTTAATTTCATTCGGATGTTGAGTGCTTACATAATTTTCGTTTATTTTTAACACATATACCCTTACAGCATTTCCGATGTTATTATCATCGACATTTGGCAAAAGATTTGCCAAAAAAAAAGCATCTAACGAATGAAAATTGAACTCATAAACGTCCTGGAGATAGACTTTTATAAAATTACGATTCAAGTTGTCACTTCGTACGACATAGTCAAGATGAGATACCCGCGGAAACGTTTCTCTCTGGCAGTTTTTCGTTGAGTGATACAATTCAGGAACGCTTATCTCCGAATATCTACGAAGATTTTGCTTCTTGTTAGTTTATTCTTGACGTCAATTAATTCAACGATACGAGGCAAAGTGATTGAAGCAAGGTGAACTCCGTCGCCCTTGTCTCTTTATCAGCTGTATCACCGTCGTTTTCGTTTTTCTTGCATTTCTCACTAAAGCGGCACCCTCAATCAGCGATCGTGAAAATAAAATGAATTACGTCACAGAAAATTATCGTGTCTAAAATAAATTTATTTTTTCCTTTATCGATATTTACCATTTTTCCGTTAATTCACGCAGCAATAATGTACAAACGCCCTTTAATCCATTTTATATAGGTAAATTTAATTGAAAAGTAAAGGATGGAATCACGTACAAAATGAAAACATTTGTCTATTTAGCATATGAATTGAGTATCAATATAGAATCTGGAAATCGTATATGTGGTTGTAGATATTCAGATAGTGTATGTTTGCCTTACTTAACTAAGTTCCGTTCATGATAAGGGATCTTAAAATTAAGCTTAACCTAATTTCGCTCTGCCCGCTGTTACCATTCTAGAACGTCCTTAACCTTGGTCACCAAAGTTTGCTATCTCCACTCTTGAAATCATACAAACGCAACTCACCAAAACATACACTCTCCATTGAACTGCAACACTAAACACAATATAAACCATGTCATTGTCAACACACGCCAGTCTGTTGGTGCAGCAGCCCTGAAGATGTCCCTTAGGATAGCGAAAAAAACGTCGGCAGTAGAAGCAAAGATGATGACGCGGTTTCTTCTCGAAAACCAAGAAAAGGGACTGTCCCAAAATAGATTCCAGAATATCAGGGCAAAGAAGAGTCCGAATTGTTCAGTGACTAGTTGGTTTCATCGATGATTTTTCTCATCTTTGTATATAATAATATTTGTATAATGTAATAATAAAAAGGCCCCGCTTGTTTTTTATTTGATCCATGGATTTAACTTAAAATAGTAAAACGTATATTATATATGTTATACCTTAGAAATTTAATTTTCTCCGCAAAAACTAATGCCATATCTGAATTCAGGGCATCATATTCATATGGGATCAACACCAAAACAAGTGTTAGCTTGTAAAAATTAAATAAATTTTCGGAATTGATGCCAATCCAAATTCAAACATTATTATATACAGGCTGGTTCAAATTAAGTGCGCACCATTGCTAACTCCGTTATTACTAATTCTAGAAAGTAGGTTAAATTAGCAAAGTCCAATTGATACCGACCCATTTATTGGCAAAGGTGGCGTTGAGATAGTTTTGTACTCGGTGACAGTTGTGTACAGGCGCACCGTCCTGTTGAAAGTATTAAATGTGGCGTATCATATAATTGGCGTTGTCAAGGAATCCGCCAGGACGTTACGAGAAATTCCAGATATCTTTCTCTTGTCAACGTACCGGTATAGAAAACTGGACCGACGACTATCGAACCTATCCATCCGCACCAAACATTAAAACCAAACCGAACTTGTACAGCATATGGACGCACTATTAGTAAATTTTGTAGTAGTCCAGTAGTGAACGTTCTTTCTGTTAAACATGCCTCTATTTGAAAAATTCATTTCATCACTCCATAAAATACATTGTGCTCCATTTAAATTGTCCTTGCATAAATTTACGAACCATTGGACAGAACATTAATCTCCTAGCTAAGTTTCCGGGTAGTAAGGTTTGTGAGGTTCCGAGTTTATATGGAATATACTTATGCTTTTTCAAAATTCTTTGGATTGATGAGTATCTTAAACCCAATTCTATCGTAGCATACCTAATAGAAAATTCACGATGAGCTTCAACATATGCTAACACCGTAGTTTCTACTTCTTGATTGAGGATGATATTTTCATAATTCTTTTCTTTTTAAATAAGCAATCTTGTCTTATAAACTGACTGTATAGTTTTCGAAAGTAACGTCGATCTGGCTGCTGTCGTAAAGGATATCGTTCAGCATAATGTTCGCTAGTCCTTTTTGAACTTTTACGAGACACGAGGTATGCTTCCAACATATTGCATTTTTTCAAATGAGAAAACACCATAGTCAAATATCTAACACGAAACAACGTAAATGTGGAAAAAAGTACACAACGCAAAGTAAAATGAAGAACTACTATTATGCGAAAAAATGCATGCATGTTTTTGTTTTGTTGGTTTAAAGTGATAGAAGTCTACTATTCATTTTATAGGGTAGATAAGAACATCACCACTCACATCAACAGCAATCCACAATAACTCCTTTATTATCGTTTATTCATGAACAGCGCATGTTAATCAGCATGAAAAAATACGCTTCTACTTTAACCTACTATCTAGAATTAATAATAACGGCGTTAGCAATGGTGCGCACTTAATTTAAATGAGCCTGTATATTGTACGAATATAATATACTATAAGACGCAATTACATCGTTGGAGGTATCATTAACGAAATGAACAAAAGGCGTCAAATAATCTTGTAATATATTTTGTGAACATCAGCTAAATGGTCAGGGTGTATTCTCTCATTCAAAGATTTGATATTAGGAGACTTAAGCGTAGACCCTAATCTCTTCGGATTTGAAGAATTGTATGCAGTAGCTATCCAATGAAATTCCGAAGTTCGAAGAATATATCCGGTATTTTTGAAATGAGAAAGAGCTCTGTCTCTCAGCTTCATGAACATTAATATATTTTGAGTCAGCCAATAAGCTTTTGGCTTATCATCATAATCTCCACTAAAGGAGCATGAAAGTAATAAAATCATTAAAAATATTATGACAGGTTATGAAAATTATTTAAAAAGGATGTGTAAGGGATGTTTTTGAAATTTCTGTATTGAATTAATTTAGTATGCCTTACCATAGTTGGAAAATATGTTGAATAATTGATTAAGATCTAAGCTTTGATGCGAAAATAAAGGAAAAAAATGTAATTGTTTAATTTTATATCAAATTTGTATATACCTCATCGAAAATCACGCTTCGTATTTCACTGGGAGGTGGCTGTAGAAGAAGCTATTTAAGTTCTGTTACCTAAAAGGTGAAACGTCCTTAATGGCTGATGAAGCCCAGTACTCAAAGTACATGCAAACAGTGAAAATTGTAAAACAAATGCCATTAACATAGTTGCCGACGAGGAAATTTTATAAAAATGTATAAAATTGAGTATTGTAAATAAGTTTTTAAGCATGCCATGTATATAATAAAAAAATCATCTTCCTTTTTGCAAATGTTTCGAAACAAAATATGAGAACTATAAAACATTTCATGGAAACAAAAACATGCGAACAGTGAGTGGTTTCGTTTATACTAATGGAAGCCGCCAGCTGCAGTAGAAATCACTAGCGTTAAAACCCTTAAAGCACGAGGGATACTTTACAGGCAAATATAATCAATAACTCCGTAATTGGAAGGGTCTTATTTCAATTTTTAAATGAGTTGCGTAAAAGGGAATCGCTCAGCCTCTAGCTATATAAAGTTTTAATGAGGAAATGAAAAAATCAACTTTTGGAAATTTATTCAAACTTGCTTCAGATCTAGAGAGTGACTTCAAAAAAGAAATATTGAGGTAAAAAAGAGTTTAGGATCGGACTTATTATACTACAGTCGAAGTTGTGTAAATTTAAGTTAGAATATTTCGCTTTAAAGTGGGACAGTAAAAAAAGTAGGCAATAAAAAATTAGAATTTGACATTAATACAAACATAATGTTCTAGTATTAGAAAAACATCGAAATACTAAAGATTTTAGTACTATAATGATGACTGATAACAACTAGTAAATATTGTAAAGTTCGATTTATTTTAGCTAGAGGTCACCACATTAGATTTTGCCCTATATTCTCTATCCATTGCTTGTTTAACTTACATTTAGAACAAAATTTAATGAAAACAGACATTAATGTGACATTTATGCATAACGTAAATACGAATTTCATTTAAACATTTTCAGAGGTGTTTATAAATTCATTCATTCATAACTAAACATACCTATTCATATACATGTATGTATGTACATAATATATATTACAATCTACATAATTCATTACTAGTGACAGAATATTTAATTTATTCATATATTTCAAGACAAAGCAGGCTGTCGTTCGTTAGGAATATTTTAAAAATGAATGTTATTTTTAGTTTATTATTGAAAAAATTACCACAAAATAAAATGTTGATAAGTAAACATAAAGTAGTAAATATTTACGGGGATATAAAACAGGAGCATTGTAGTTGCAAGTTGGATCAGATCAGTTCTTGAAGTGAGCTAAACTGCTTCCCGCCAAGCTCCAAGTGTTCTACGTATTTCAGAGGATCAGTTTGTGATCCTGAAGTGATTTGTCAATAGAAAGGCTGGAATTTATTGACGGCAAACCGAATTTTGACAAGCAAGATGTTTGGTTAAGTTGTTAACTCGTGTTTTATCAAGGAAGTTAAAATATTGTATTAGTATGTGTTGCTCCAAGTTGGGCCAGCCAAAATGTATTGGTTATGGATAAATGTTATTTACAACACATACTTTTCTACTACTATTATTGTTTTATATCATTCCTCGGCTAATACTCAAATTAAATAAATATCAATTTTTATTACTCCTTGTTTATTTTATTGAACTGGTGTGACTATATTATTTGAGATCTATACCTATACATTATAAAAATGGAAGGGATATTGTATATTAAATGTCAAAAATTTATAACCTAACTTATGAATCATTTATCATCGATTAATTTACTAAATGTTTTTTAAAAAATACTTTTATTTATCATCAGGGGTGTTTTTGGATATACACGTTCTGACTCAGAAAAATTCTCTTCGAAGTTCTCTGCACAATATAGTACTGCAACTCTAGAAGAAATGATTCCTACTTGTTCGGTCTCCTTTGGAAATACACGTTCGGACTCAGAAAAATTCTCTTCGTAAGCCTATCCACGATAAAATACTGCAACTCTAGAAGAAATGATTCCTACACGTTCGGTCTCCTTTGGAAATACTAGGAACTTCGTCTATGGTTAATCTTGAAACTTCTCCTGGAATTATGTCTTTGGATAATCTTGAAAATTCACTAGAATCCTCGTCTTTGGGTAATCTTGAAAATTTATTATGAACTTCATCGATGGATAATCTTCGATATATGTAAGTACTTTTGTTAAATTATTATTAAACCTGTTTAAATAATCCTTTCTTTATCTATAAATTGTTTTGCTATGATTTATAGACATATAATAAATTATGTAAGAAGCACTTTTCACTTTAATCTGTAATAATCTCTATGACTTCGTTTAAATTAATCACTATTAATGCTTTTTAGCATAAAATTCAATAAATTTGAGACGTTATCGATGAATTTATTTAAATTCAGCGACAAATACGACCGCGTCGTGTGAAAATTATTTTTCATCTCCTATTTATTATTTTTTCAAAACAATTTCCTTGGCAACCTTTTAAAACTTTTTCAAATTCTCCAATCAGAAATCTACACCTACCTTTATAATTCAAAATATCTCTTTACTATTTACTTTCGAATATTTACATCCCTATAATTTATTACTACGTATATTTATTATTCTTCTTACATTTTAAAAAACCTAATTGCAAAGCATTTCACACAATTGTCATTCAATTTAAAAAATTCTCATTACAGGAACTGTCAAAATTATCCTTACCTTTACACCTGTTCAAATAATGGCGGGAAATTTAATTCAAATTAGTTTATACTCTAAATCAATTATTTACGTCTACAATACTCGTCATATCATCGTTAATTAAACAATTTTGTACATAAAACATAATACATCATATTTGACAACAATAATAATATTTTTTTTCATTTCTCTTCAACAGATTCTAAAAATACAAACATAGAAGAAAGAAAACCTTATTTTTCCTCTACGACAACCAGAACATCAAGAAAATCTCATCAACTAATAAATATTCATTTATAATTTTAAGAATTGAAAACAATTACAAACTAATAAATGGTAATGATATTAAAACCATATCAATATATATATACAGGGTGAGTCAACTCCGCGAGTAAGGCCGATTGTGCCTTTACGAGTAAAACTATTTCGAAGCGGTTTTTCTTGTGGTTGCTATTCATTAGACGCACATTTTAAAAATATTTTGTATTACACAGAGTGTTCCATAACTGGGTGGCTGACCATAGTTATAGTTTTTTTAATAGAACACCCTACATATTATTACATCTTTGTATTCCCCGTATAATTTTAGGCAAAAAGTAATGAGATACTATAGGCCTAAAATCTAAAGTTTATGACTTATTCCCATTTTGCTGAAAAGTTTTTATAAAATTATATTTCTCCAAAACAACGTATTAGACGGACACAAGTTTTTGTAGTATTGTTCATAATAAGAGGTCTTAATAGAAGCATATTTTATTTATTTTCAGTTACTAATTGCATGTGCAGAAAACTGGACTAAAATTACATGAGTTTTGTAAAAAAGTCATTTTTGTCAAATGGAACAGCCTGTATATCAGTTCATTTTTAAATTGCTTACTTAATTTCATATCAAAAACATGTAAGGCGTTAATACTTTAAAAGTGACTATTACAGAGCTATTGTCGTTTGTTGATATAATTTTGCCAACTTCATGTTTTTTTATCTGAATACGGTAGTGAGTGATATTTGTTGCAACATTGATATTTGAATGGATGCAATTTAATAAGTTGTTCCTCAGTTGACAAGCATGATTTTATAAGGAATTTTTCTAAAAATTAGCTTAGAGATTTTCTATACGTATTGGGGGCATTACAAAAAAAATGTTTACTAGCTTAAGATTTTCAGTTGTTTATCAAACTGCATTCCAAAAATATATAATATAACGTTTTTTCTTTTACTTTTATAATCCTGGTAAGTCTCATTTCTCTATCTACATATTTATACATAAATTGTATATATTGTACTATTGTACTCTATCTATGCCAGCAATATATTTCATAAAAATATACAGGGTTATTTTTTTAAATCTTGACATATGCCAACTTTTTTATTTGAAAAGATAGACCTATGGTCCCTGAAGTAAAGTTTTAGGAATTAGTCCAAATAAGAAAAATGCGTGGAAGAAATAAACGCGTTGTTGCCAGATTGGGCGCTATTTCAGAAAAACATATTTTCTTAAATGGCAACACCGCGTTTTTTTAACAATTTCTAATACATCTTGAGATTCTAGACAAAACAGAGAGGATGCAAGTCTTTGATTAGAGTGGCGGTTTACGAGCTAATAGTGCCTAAACTTTAATACATTTTCCCCTCAAATGTTACTTAATATTAATAGAAATTTTGTTGAACGTATTTGTTGCTGCAGAACCCAACAAGGAAATCAGTTCGAACATTTTTTTTAAAAAATAAATGTTAGGTAATTAATTTTTGTTACTATTGCTATTTTTTTAATACTGGAAAATAAGTTAAATATAGGCACCATTAGCTCGTAAACCGCTACTCTGATCAAAAATTTGCATTCTCTTTGTCTTGTCTAGAATCTCAAGATGTATTAGAAATTGTTAAAAAAATGCAGTGTTGCCGTTTAAGAAAATATGTTTTTCTATAATAGCGCCCAATCTGGCAACAACGCGTTTGTTTTTTCCACGCATTTTTCTTATTTGGACTAATTCCTAAAACTTTGCTTAAGGGACCATACCTCTATTTTTTCAAATAAAAAAGTTAGCCTATGTCAAGATTTAAAAAAATAACTCTGTATAGAATATGGTAGGTACAATTGATAATGTTAAATTTTTTTTAATAACCCACATTTTCTGGTGACTTCCATAAAATTACTTTAAACCACTTCTCATTTAAACTGATTTCCACATAAACCACTTCCATTTATACTGATTTCCATAAAACTTTCAATTTATCTATAATCGGCTACTTTGAAAACTGGAGCATTATGGCTTAGTTGGGAATGTTTGAAGCTGTGTAAGGTCCTATTTAACAAATCGTATTCAAAATGTAGTGATAGGCTGATTCAAATCAAGTGATATAAATGTGATGTCCCATTTTCTTTCTCGTTACACCAACTAATAATGGCATGAGTCTTAATGTCTCCAAATGTAAATTTCTATCATTTCCAAGAACACCAATATAATATTGGTACCTTCTCAATAATGCCGTTCTGGTGAGAGTCAATTCTATTCGTGATGGGGTGTCATTTTCAATACTGAGTTACGTTTTCATCTGCATATTAAAGAAATTATTTGTAGAGCAAATAAAGTCTGTGAATTTATTAAAAGTTCCTTGGCACGGAATCCATTCTCCATGACATACAATGAATGACACGATAAGAGGATACAACAGAATATGATCAACTACCTTCAGTATAAATTAAATATGAATAAGGATAACAAACACAGTTAAGAAGGTTTATTTAAGAAGAAGAAAAGTATATCTCAAATTTAACTATTTTACGTTGAAGTTGATTTGCGTAATTGTAATAATACTGTGTTTCTTGATTATGTACCTAGGATTGATTTTAATTGTTTGTTTGGATTATTGTATCCTCTATATTCATATTTTGTTGGCTTCACTTATTATATTACCTTATTCCAAAAAGAGAGGGACGAAATTCTGAACAGACCCAAGTGAGAGTTTTTTCTTATTGGTTAAGAGCAAGGCGAAATAACACCGTACTACATTCGTTTTTTGTTTTCAATTGTCATATATTTTGATATCTTTGACCTTGTTTGTTTTCTAGAAAATTTATTTTGATACAGATTTCCTATTTCATACAAATATTTAATAATTTCATCGCCAAAAATTGATTTCACCAGTTATATGTTGTAATTTGGGCTGGAGATTTGTTCAGAATTTCGTCTCTCTTTTTGAAATAAGGTATAGTGTATTAAGACATGTATGTGTACATATTGCTGTAGCTGCAGCATTATTACAAAATGGTAATTTTTTTATTTAAAATAAAAATGTAGCATTGCCACACGTTGGGTACAGCCAGATAAATTGTAAATGCTGTAGCTGCAGTAATGCTGATGAATGATAAAATTTATAATAGTCTATTTATAAGCTTGTTCCTTAAGAGCACAAATTTCTTATTTGTGTTCTTATGAGTTCTTGCACTCATTTACTTCTTATGTTCTGGTACACCTCTTATTTAGTTTTGTTTGGGATAAGGTAAAAAATTAAACGAAAAGTCTAAATCTCATATAAAAATTATATTTAAATTTTTTTAAAAAATTCCAATCCTAAATAACATGGCCACGCTGTATCTATTTATTTTTGTTTTACAAAATAAAGAGAAAAGGAAAAAAACATTTATACTCATTTTTAGAGTTATAATGCTTGTGTAATACTTATTTATCTATAATAATATTTGAAAGAATAATAATTATCTTATTCCTTTAAATAAAGAAAAATTATTAATTCTTGATAATTTGTTTATTAATACAAAGCCGATTCTATTTCACCAAAAACATATATTTTAACATAGTGCCTTGGTAAACTAGAACCTTGCAACGTGAATGCTCTGAAAACTGGCCTATACTAATTGCTAGCTGTAAACATTCTCACATTGTACCTCTAGCAGTTTAGCACCTGCCCATTAAAAAAAAAACATCCCCGCTTATTTGTATTTATATTATTTGAATTACTAAATTAAATGACTATATAATAATTAATGATGCCCAACGATTTTACTAAAAGCAAATATTTTCACATACTACCTTCAGCTCGTCTAACACCATTAACTATCCTTTTATTATTTTAAAATAACGAATTCTTATTATTAAACAAGATAATATTCATATAATTAATGATGCCCAACGACTTACTAAAGGCAAATATTTTCACATAGTACCTTCAGCATGTTTAACACCATTAACTATACCTAAATTGAATTATTTATCTTATAACTTACTTCATATCATCGTACATTTTATCAAATTCATTCTTATTGATGTCCTCCATCTTAATAATTAAAATAATAAAAATGAAAATTAATTGAATGAATTTGTTCTAAAGGAAACCAAACAAAATAAAAATCTAATTCTTAATACAGATTCTCAAGTCGTGAGATGATAAGTAGTGCATATAAACCCCTACTTTCACTTTTGCTATCTCAAAAATTTTATTCTTTTCCAAAATTAACGTCTTTACTGCTTGAATTATAAAGTTCATCTTCGACAAGTCTATTCTTGTTTTCGCCTTATATACGGAAACAAAAGCCTATCGACAATTTGTAGCGCCTCTGTTATCTAATTAAATTTTAGGTTGGCATTGATTTTAAAACGTTCCTGATAAAATCTTTCTTTTGCATTTTCTTCAAGTTGTCATATTCGCACCAATACGCGCATATCGTCTTGACAGCTTACACACTAATGGCGGCGACTCGAACTGTTTGTTATTATTGTTTTTCACCAACTTGTTATATCCCATGCATTGCCTTTTTCATCGTTTGTTATATATTTCCTTTTTAACTAATGTTGTCCTTATTTTTTCTTTAGAAATTCTTCGATTTGGCAGTATGGGAAAGACGTTATAAACAACAGGAATTCCTCTTGCGGAGCCCGCATTGCGAAGATTGGTTGCTTTCGTCACAGTGTCGCCAATTTCTATCCATGCTCTTTCTTCAGGTAATACGTGGATTTAGAGAATGCTGTGAACAACATTAACACTGTATTTTTCTTTTGCGGGTTTTTAACCACACATGACCATTTCCAATGTCTTTGAAGCCCTTGTGTTATACATACAAGAACTAACAAGAGTATTTTTAATTCATGCTGTTACTATTTACATAAAACATTCTTACTTACGATCTGTCACTTCGTACCAGAAATATTTTGATTTATATCCTTTTTACACATTTATTTGTCTAATGTGTATCAACAATTCATGTTTATTTTTGGTACAGGAATTCCTCCTTAAATGTAGGCAACTTATTCTATTTACTATTCTTAATATTATTATTTCAATAATGTGGAGGTCACAGAAATATGTATATTTTTTATTTATCTTTTAATGTATTTAGTTGGATATCCACAGCGTCAAAATGTTCCAGTTTTATACCAGTTATACGAGGGATGAAATTTAAAAAATAAGTATCAAATAATACCTTCTTAATTTTTAATAAAATTTGAAATTATTTTTTTATTGTATTTACCAAGAACATATTTTAAAAATGGCAATATCTATACTACGGAGTTATACATTCAGTGAATAATCAAATGGTGTTACATTTTTGTATATTTTGAAAGCGATAAGGTAAACATGAATATAATACGGAAAATGATGACCAACTTTGATAAAGATTTTGCAAAACACTCTATTGATTTTCATTTATTAATAATATTTACTAAGCTTGTACTGATTATTTCAAATCAGTTTCTGTTGATTAATACTACCGTATACATATACGGAATTTATAGACCATACCGTTCAAAGAATTTTAATTTCGAGGAATAGCATTTCGTAGAATTTGTGATGATGATGTTACAAAATATGAAATAATTATAAAAAGATGTTATTAATTACCTCTTATTACAGTTTGAATGTAAATCGGTAATCCTTTTGCATACACGTGACACAGATGTATTATTGATAATATCATAGTTTCGAATGATTGTGGTACAAATCAAGTGTGACAATTATGGGGGTCCGGTCTACGTCAGAAACGGAGCACGTTCAGTCAACTCAATTATCAGAATTGCATTCGGAATTTTCGATCATATGATGTATACGAAACTGAATAAATTACACTACACGTCACTAGTGACCGGGAATTATATGAAGATAGGCACGTATTATTACATGTATACAATGCTTGTACAATCAATAACAATAGTATATCCTTTTAACAAGCCGCCAGGATGTAGGAATTGCATCTGTAAGTTCGCTACGTCTAGATTTTTTCGAAAAATTAGGTTAGTAGTGCGACTAGATGCCTGTTACATTGCTCATCTCATAAGCTTTTAAATTAATAGCTTTATGTATGTGAATTTGTCTTCTTAAAAACATGCTTACTCTTTCCTGTTGCACATGAAATATCACAAAATTATACAATACGACGAGATATCGAAAAGAAACCGAACAGTTGATGGAGATTTTGTAGTACCGCGTTCTGCCGGTAGGGGCATCGTCACTAAAAAAGATTCCATTCGGTTGGTATAAATTATTTAGTGACAGTTGTTTTAATTGCTCGTCATTATTGCAGTGGCTGATTCTCTTCTTTAAACGAGAAAAGCACTCAGCCACTTGAGTTTTCCCTATTCCATCATCCTTGTAGGGCGTTTTTAACATTTCAAGAGTTCTGTGTCAGTTTTTCGAGCAAGAAGCAAACGTTTATGTTCCGTGCTGTTCATAGACGTTTGTTTCTTGCCCAGAAAACTAACACAAAGCTCTTGAAATGTCAAAAGCAGCCTACAATGATAGTATTCTGAACACTGAAGTGTTTGTGTGCTTCTTCCGTTTAAAGTAGGTGAAATGTAAGTTGATAAACCTGAGTCTGGTTGTCCTTCCACGGTCAGAACCGATGAAAATGTTGAACATATATATATGCGAATCATCCTGAAAGATCGACGATGCACCATTAAAAAAAGTTAATGAGCTATTTGGAGTTAAGCTCATAGAATTTTAACGGAATAATAAACAAGGTAGCTGCCAAATTCGTGGCTTGACTGGCGACTGCAGAACAAAAACAAGGTCGCATGGAATATTCAGGTCAGGTGACGAATCCTTGTGTTACGATTACGATCCAGAAACGAAGCAACAATGAAACCAGTGGAAAACTTCAAATTCGTCACGTACCAAGGTAGCTCATCAAGAGAAATCAAACGACAAATCAATGCTGATTTGTTTCTTCGATGTGAAAGGAAGCTATATAGAGCCTGTGCTACAGGGTCAGATAGTTAACTAGGCTTTTTACCTGGAAGCTCTGAAAGATTGCGCAATAATTTGCGGCGGAAGACGCTTGTCTTGTACCAGACCTTCCACCACAATAATGCCCCTGCTCACACAGCCACGCCTGAGCACCAATTTTTTGCCCCTGTGCTGTCAATTCAATAAAGGTGTTGAAGTACAATTTAAGGCATGACAATGACCGATCAAGAGCCATCATTTGAAGTACCTTTAAAATATAAAGCTTATTCGAAGAAATTGTGACATACTAAAGTTACACTGTTTTAAATGTATGTTTTTATTCTCTTCCCTCTTTCTCTCTCTCTCTATCTCCCTCTCACGACTATAATTGTCTTCAGGAGATATGAATAGATTTTTAATGAAATCGATAAAGCGAAAGTAGTAATTTACTTCAGTGAAAAAATCAGCTTTATCTACTCAATTAGTAAATTAGACAAACTTTTAAAGAATACTAGAGCACTCAATATGATAAAAAAATTATACAAAAGGTTTTTCAAAATATCTACTGGAAACAGGCTTTTCAATTTTACCAAAAAAGAGTTTTTTGCTAATATCTCGCAAATTATACATTCTATACAGCTTTATGATTTAAACATTTTGAATATCTTTCTTCAAAAAACTTAAAATTCGGCTCAGAAGTAACACTTTTACTCACACGTTTATTTGGTTATTTATATAATTATTATTTAATCCTTAATTTAAAATAACTTTTATATAAATAAGTCGGAGAGCATATATGCATAAGTCCTCATTTTTATTTATTAAAAGGTAAGAAAGATAAAATAAACTATTCATAGAAAAAAATTCAACTTAATTTATCAAATTTTCAAAATCCGCGCCATCTACCAAAACAACAACAAACCAACAGCAAAACAACAACAAAACCACAACAAAACAACAACAATTCTTAGAAAAGCCGACTCATTTGTAAATTCTCTTGTAACTCTCGCTATGATGTGTGGTGATATGCTTCGTGTGTCTTGACTAATTCTTTCAGTCACACCTCGTAAGTTTCTGAGTTGGTTAATATACACTAACTTAGATAGCTCCACAAGAAGTAATTTATTTGATTAAAAAAACTGTTGCCGTCTGAAAGAATCATCACCAGAAAGTACCTGAAAGAAACAAACTATTTAAGAATAATATTTTTTTTTGTTAAGAATTCGACGACAAATCACACCTTCGCACCAATTAGCTTGTAGATATCTAAAGATTTTCCTCTTGCGTTTAAATCTTACTTTGTCTGTCGATTTTTTGCAAATTTCGAACACTATTTATGTTGTTGCTTTTTGTAATTTTGGTAAAAAGAGAACCTAAAATTTACTGCCGATACGGATCTCTCTGTCATTTAAATCAACCATTATTGACAATAAATAATTATTTAATGGCGCCTGTAATTTTGGGAATACCGAGAGATAAAAATTAGAACTTCTGTTTGCATGTAAATCTGAAGTTAAATACTTTGGACAATAAGTATTATAATTTGATGAAATCGTGTTACCGAGGAGTATTTCAAAATGTAAAGAAATTTAAAAAAATAATAAATTTGGTAAATACGTGACTTATTTTTGGAATACCTGTTTATTTAAAAGTGACTACAAATGATTGCTAATTTTCATATCTCAAATATTATCTCAATACAAGTATTAACTTGACAGATATATATTTACATGGTTCCACATTTTTGCCCACTGTATATGTATATAAATTATATAAGCGAACAATATTGAATGAGCACAAAAACTATCATATTCAATTAAAAACAAGTATATTATACCATGAAAGTAGTAAAAGCGTATTTTAATGTATGTTTGGCAAATTTAATTAAAACATACAAATTTGCATTCATTTACAAGCATTAAGATTAAAGAAATAATTCTTACCTTGACATTGAAATCCTTGTTTTCCAAAACCCCTGAAATAAGATAAATTCGATTAATAATTAACCATCATTCACCAGGCTAATTTAAAATGAAATAGCATAAGAACAATAAAACAAACTTATGGGTTCGAAATTTTTTCATATGAATTCGATTTCATCAAGTTTCAAGCAGAAATACTTAATAATGATTCAAATAACATTTTTTCCATAATATATGCTTTATGCATTTATGTATTTTCCTTATGTTTGTCTGAAAGACGAAAGCAATCGTAATTTAAATAATAAAAAAAATTAATGATCTTTTATTCATCCATTTTAACATCTGTATTTATTTATTTAATTTTAGAATCGCGTATTATACTATAATGGGTATCGCATTTAAGTCAGGAGGTCCTTATAACCCAGTCTTAGCAGCACTGATTAAACCCTACGAACCGGTTTCCTGGTTTAATACTTTAGAATTTAGTATTTCATATTGGAATATTTTGTAGTTTACATCCCCGAACTCCCGATCAAGCGACATTATTATAAATAACTTTTTCCCAATAATTTTAGTTGCCTATTCCATATCACGGCAAGTCATATTCTTGATTAATAGGTATTCCCGTTTATCCAGATATAATATTCTATAATTTTTTCAACAATTTATTTAAATATACGCTGTTTCCATACTCAAAATTATTACATTGCATTTAGTTTCATTGTATTATAATTTGACTATCTCAATATATGTTATACAAATAATCTTTTCCATATAAATAATTTCCTAATTATAATAATTTGTTGCAATAAAACATATTAAAATATCTATTGTTTCACATAATTAAATCCCATACATATACAAATATAATTGTCCCACAACTATTAAACATTGTGTTCAGATATAACATTCATTTCCTCAAGTTTTGTTTCCTTCTCCGTGACACTTTATGCAAATACTATGATTTTAGAATAGCGTGTCTATTATTTTAATAACTCAGAAATCCTTGATTCTAGTATATAATTTGCAATTGTTGTTTAGTTTTACATTCATCAGGCTTGTTGTTTCATAGTAAGTAGTATGAAATAATAAACTATTTGTTGTGAACCTATATAGACAAACACGATGTCTTGTTACTCATTAGAAAATATGCACTTTTATGTATTTCAAATTACTTCAGCGAAAATTGTAATATATCAACTTTAGAACTGAATAGAAAGGAGTTACTCTAATTTTCAACCTTTAAAAAATCTATAAAATATTTATCTGCGGAAAGAGTTATTTATTCCAGAAATTTGATATACAGTTTATATAACACATGTTTTACTTACAATCCTAGAATTTAAGTCTCCTATAGTATAGTATAAACAATGTCTTAAGAAAATCCTAGAAATATATTGGACTAACATAACAAGCAACGCTGAACATTGAAAGCAAAGCAAATCACTCAGATATCAAAATAAAAATAAAAATAGGTCGTAGACGGTCAGCTCTTGGTTTATGAAAAACTGTAGCAAAAATGCGTGTTGATTTTATTAATTATTAGGAAAGTTATGAAATGTCATTTTACACTTTTAATTAAATTTATCTTTATATATGTCGTAGGGAGATGATGAAAGCCGATATTTGATGAAATCCCTTAACTGTTTCAGTGAAAAGATGAAATAAACATGTCAGGACTCGCACAGTCCTATGTTTCGCTTGTTACCACTCCCCTTTATTTCCGTGCTCCCTTCCGGCGTGCCTGATTAACTTGTTACTGAAGAGGATTTGGATCTACTTCTTAATTAGCAGGACCATGACATGATTTAACACCAGAAGACTCCTTAAAGAGAGCAGTTTTCTTAGAGAAAGAAACTCAATAAGTTTCTTTATAAACAAGACACCTCAAACCAGTTAACAAACTCTATTTCAATTCCTGCTTCAACAGTTAAAACATCTGTGGTGTTACTAACATAAGAAGGGGAAGCAGCTGTCACCGATAGGTAAACATGTTGTGTTGTTTGTGGAATGGAATCTAATGGAGCCCATTCATGTGACATAATTAAAAATCTGGTACATGCAGATTGTGGAAATACAGTAAGGGAAGAAGGATATGGATCGAAAATTCTATGCTATTTATGCCACAAAGAAAAGATCATTAAAGATCACAAGGAAAATTCTGCATAACACCGGAAAAAATCAGCTGAAAAATGAAAGAAGTTTTTTTTTTTTGAAGAAATTTAAAGACGTGTCAGTGGATTCCACAGTTTTGGTGCATGCACCTAAGGTAGATAGAGGCCCGTTAGATAGAAATAAGATCGTGGAGATCGTATTAAATATAAAAAATAATTTATACCAAATTGGTACCTCAGTGAGAATTATAAAAGATTGGCTACCTAGAAACGCTCTTCAAATAGCTGCTACAACATTACCCAAACAGTTCCACAGACTAATCTAAGTCTGCGTGAGATTGCAGGAAAATTATTCTTATTTGGAGATCAAGGATTTAAGAAGTGTTCTAGTGAACAGTCCATAATGCAATGTAAAACAAAAAATGAGGTGTGGCCACCACACGACTTTCTTATACGTATGAGCGTTTGAAACTATACAATTTTAAGAATTTTTTTATACAAAACTTATTCAAAATCCTATTCTAGGTACTTTCATTCGCTTAATAAATCGCTATAGAATGCATACTTTGCAAGATATTATCAAAAAAGTGCTCCTCGCTAATAGTAAAAGTGCTACTTCCGGTCCGAATTTTGAAATTTCATATATACAAAAAATATTGCAAATCTAGTTCTAAATACTTTTGTACTCTTGATAAATATATATAGAATGCATAACTTACGACATATTTGCAAAAAATCGCTATTCGATAAGAGTAAAAGTGGTACTTCCGGTCTGAATTTTGAAATTTTTTTTATACAAAAGATATTGAAAATTATGTTTTAAATACTTTTATACCCGTAACGTACAAAAGATATTGAAAATTATGTTCTAAATACTTTTATACCCGCAACGTACTTGTATAAAAAGCATGACTTGCGAAATATTCGCAAAAAACTGATTTTCGATAAGAGTAAAAGACCTACTTCCGGTAGAAATTTCGAAAAACTTTTTAAATAAAATTATTCTCAATTTTAATTTTAAGTATATATGAATTTTCGTTATAAATTTGTTTAAACTTAGTAGTTGACGAAATATTCACAAAATTCGATTTTTTCGCTGAAGAAAACTGCTACTTCCGGTCTACCGATTTTACTGAAAAACTAATCAGATCTCAAGAGGGAGATTATACACGTAAATACAAAATTTGGAATTGATATCTACAGCGGTTTGGCCGCTATCGTGGTCACACACACACAAACAGACACACAGACACACAGACATTTTTTAAAAACCACTTTTTCGGTATCAGGGGACTTCAAAACGTGGACATCTGCAAAAATCTCGAAGTCGAAAATGACCCCACAGAATGTTATTTTAACATCTTCCGTGAATTGATCATCTATCTTAGGGATTTGTTCAAATCTCTGTTTTCATCATGTCCCTGGGACATATAAATACAGGGTTACCGCTAAATAGGTACCAAGCTATGCGAATCTGAAGAATATGTATAAATGTCTTACTGAAAATCAAAAAAGAAATTTATTTGTAACTCATCAAAAATTGCTAAATTTTTAGTGCCATAATATCGTTCCATAACTTTGTTTGTCCTATAAATGTTTAGGTAAATACCACAGTAATTCTAGTTTAAGGGTCTTCCAAAAAACGATAAAATGCAAATAGTTCCAACCTTAGTTAGAAATGAAAGGCAATTGAAAATGTTTTTCTTTGTGAATAGCACGCCTTTATGTGAGAAAGGTGGATAACCTCCGTACATTACGATATTTCTTTTTCGTTAAATAGAAGTATATTATTTTGTAACTTAAATTTCTCTACAAAATTATTATGTTTGTATATTAACTGCGACAGGCTCGGACTTGAGGAAAGAAAAATAAATTTCTCGGCACTGCGTGCACATTGGACCGCGATTTTCTTTGTACGGGCATTACTCAAATTTCTTTCTTTCACCCCCTTTTTTTTAATGACGCTATTTAAAACTAACCCTGTATAATCGTTGATGCGACGCCAAAGACCACTTCTGTCCAAACTTTCTTATAGAGGCACTTTAACCAAATGAAACTAATTGCGCCTCCTACCGAAAAAGGTAGAACAACGTCTCAGCACGCGTTGTTCTGCCCGGCAGCCAGCTTCTAGAATTTTTCTAATATATCAAACCATTAACTATGGTAATTACATGAAGAGTATGAAATAGGATATTAACTTTGAAAATAAAGTTGGTTACAAAGTTTTGATAATTTAGATCCGCGTGCATATAATTTATGTTTAGAAAAGATAAAATTATATAATTTGAAATATTAAAAGTGTATTAGTTAATACATACGTCTTTTAAATCTTCTGACCACGATAATATATTTATATCTGTATAATTATTTATAATAGGTATATGAGTAAATAAATATATCAGACATCAAATACGGGGCAGCAATTAAGTGTTTATTTATAACTACAAGAAGAAAATAATTAAAAATAAGAACCAGCTCGAGAGCATTACGGGAAGGTGAACCGCTGAATGTCCAGATATATTCATAACAAGAAGCACATCAAAGATACAAATAAGAGGTGGCCCATTATGCATCAAGGATTTAACAATATAAAAAAGGATCTCGCGGACCCAACAAGGTGTTTTAACTTCATCCATTTTTGACGTTTGTTTTCCAAGCAACACAGCAAGGCATCCTACATAAGAATATTGTAGAAGAATTTCAACACAGTATTTAAAAAAAAATGAAACAGTTACCTAATATAATTGTATCTGATATAATCCGAATAAAATATCTAAACAATGATATCAAAGCTTTAAATTATATTTGAAAAATTAATTGCCATTGCAAATCAGCGAGACGTGGACGTGTTTCGACTTCCTTATCATCAGCACGCCCTACGCTTTTCGCAATGGCAATTGCATATCTTATCGTATATGTACGAAATGGTGGTATGTTTGTGTGTATGAGATATTCCGTAAATTTAAAAAATTAAATATTTTGGTTAGGTGCTTGCATAGTATCTACTTGATAATAAACTTTATTTTTCAGTATACAATTTAAATATCCGTTGAATAAATATAATGAATTAGAATTATATAATATTTAAATTATTCAATACAGGGATTATAATTTTCTTAATATATTTAAATATCCTTTTATTTCTGATGTACTGAAATACTATTACAAATGCAATATAGAACAACTTAATATTTTTCAGAGAATACGATATTACTTATTTTTGTATGTAAAAACAAAAACACGATAATATACTCTTTTCATAAGATGTATCGTTATTATTCAGGCCATAATACAGTTTTTCTTTTAAGAAATATAATACTCGACCAACTGATTTTGTTTTGAGAAGATACATAACCTAAGTAAATATACTTACTGTACAATAAAGACTTAATTCAATCTAATTGAATTTATTATACATATTTCTAAGTGTATAATAGCTTATAGAACACAAGAGATCAATTTAAAATCAATACTTCTTAAAGAAGTATAATATTACATAATATAACATTATTATATATTTATTTTATTTAAATATTTAACATATCTATGTAATTATATTTATGGTCGTCATTTAAGGGGGCGTTTGAATAATAGAAAGCTTAAGTAATTTCGTTAGTGTCAAACAATAACAACATTTTAATCCTAAAGATGTCGCGCGCTGTATCAAAACTCATCATCTCAAATATACAAATGATTGAATTGGCAGAATTTATTTGAAATAACAAATAGGTATACGATCACTATTAAATCATTTTAAATAACTTTTTCCTTAGATAACCAGTCACGCTACAGTATTTTCAGATCTCGCGCCCTCTATTAGGGAATCCTGCAAGGTAGTGTGTACAAATATGGCCGTTGTTTAACAATTATTTAAAATATGCAAATAAACCAAACTAATATATCACTGTCAAAATTTCTGTTATATTTCTCTTCTACGGAACACGCGTCATCGGGTTGAGGGGTTCTTTTGATAAAATTGAAATAAAAATTTTATAAAAAGAATTTGTGTAAATTAAACATCTATAGAGAATATTATGACCTATTACATACAATAAAATAAACAATTAATGATTTTATAACCAACATTTGCATAATTATAAAATTATGTTGTTTTCTATGATTCAAACGCTCCCTTAAGTGGAACGTTAGAAATATAATTTTTTTGGCGCCTAATCGCGGTGCATTATTTAACCAGGTCATATATTCCAACATTTTGGAATCGAATAATTCATTTTAGAATATCATCTAAACCACATTAATATATTGCCGTTTTGATACCCTTCTCTGTCTTAGAGTCATCTGTGTAGATTTGCTTAATATCATAAGTTGATTACAATTTAATTTGTTATAGTAAATAATATTATTAAATGGGAGGCGAAGATAATTTTCTGGTGCGATAATACGGTAGAATACACAATATTACGTGCAACAAATTCACACACACGTATTTCACGATAACAAACATCAAAGAGAACATTTATTAATAATATGGCCAGGAATATTTTCCCAATTAATAGTAATGCGTGTATGGCGTGACTCATATAAATTTTCTGGAAAGAAACGAATATAATTTCCCATCTTATTTATAGTGGCGGTGTTGGAATTAAAGGTAGAAATCAAACTGGGAAAGCGCCAACAAAGAATTCTACAATAAAACTAATGTAATAACAAATTAATTCCTCGTATACTTCGTGCGATAAATAGGTAATCGTCGAAATAGCGCAACCGTCGAGATTTATTAATATAATACATGTAAAGAAATAAATTACATAACGTCGTTATTACTCACAATATTTATTTAATTTGCGTGTTTAATTTTATAGCAATTGATATCCAAGTGTCCAAAATATATTAAAATCCCTTAAGGTACATAAATTATTTTAACCAGGGAATGCTTTAGCATACCAACTGTATTTCTTGCCTTGACAGAGTCTAATAGAGACGCCAACCATGAATCCTGACGAACAATTTATCATAAATCTGTCTAGGTTCTGGCATATGCGGAAGAAGAAAATTGACAGAAATCCTCATACATTTCATGAACGCGGTCGGTAATACGAAACTGCAAGGAAATGAAAGACAGTCAAACTCAATAATATCTCCAAAGAGATAATTTGTATAACTTAAAAACAGTCAAGAATTATGTTAAAATTAATTAGAAATTTCATCGAAGATGAGTTTACGGTGAACTATTTTCCGTTATAAAAATCTTATAATCCCTAACGCAGAGTTCATTAAAAAAATATGCGGTATAGCTGTTTTCCATAGCTATTTTGGAAACTGAATACAAACTAAACAAACATGACCCGCAACTACTTGATAGAAAAATATCCAAGTTCTTCTATCCTTGTCACACATGAAATGAACGGGTTCGAAGATGGCGCTAGCAGCATATTGGCGCGGAATTTGAAATGAGTTTGTTTTTAGAATATGTGTATTTAATACGTTATAAATGAAATAGAAAAATACACAAAACTATTGGACAAATCACATACATTCAACTTTTACATTTAAAAA
Organism: Amphimallon solstitiale; assembly: GCA_963170755.1. NCBI lineage: Eukaryota > Metazoa > Arthropoda > Insecta > Coleoptera > Scarabaeidae > Amphimallon > Amphimallon solstitiale. The sequence continues at coordinate 216,059,586 of OY720675.1, read as the reverse complement.
ATACGAATACTTAGATTTTATTATTATATTGATAAAAATCTCTGTTTATTAAACTTACACAACAGAATACATGAAATCACTCGCAATAAATATAATATAAACTATGAGTTTATATTACACCACAGTTCAGTAATTTTCACTCTGTATTTATTTAATCATAAACTCGCGATAAATTTGGGATTTAGTTACCAGTCTGCTCAGTTCAGTCTGTGCTGTTCACAGTTTGAGGTAAGGTCAATTTATTTAGATATGTAGATGCAGTGTTTGCACAATCGCTGTCTTTTCATGCAAAGTGCACTGATAACATAGCGACTATTGACAATGCGGAATCTGTTTTAACAACGAAACTTTTCAGTATAAGTGTAGGATTGAACCCCTCTTCAAGCGCAAAAAAGGAAACAATTTAGATTTCCCGATACGAAAGGGTCAAATGTATTAAGAAATTATTTGCAATTTTAGCTGAGTATGCTACAGAAACAGCTCTATATTTTAATGTATGATAATACTGATAGATATGGCGTTTGCAGTTTACAATTACTAAAGAATATATGTTGGAACAAGTAACCAAATAACACAAGTATGATTCAAATGAGGTAACTGAATCTAGGAAAGAGATACTGCAAACAGAATAGGAAGATAGTATTAAGGCTGTACGCCCGGCCTCGAAATCGTTTTTCCCATTTCCTAATCGTATTTTTCATGAAAACCTTACCGAATTTACACGCTAATTTAAGAAAACAACGCCTTTCAATGGATAAATCGTAATTTCTTCGAAATTGTCCAAAGGGCCCTAAATAAAAATAAAAATGTAAGAAATTTCAAAAAACAAGCCTTTATTTAACATTATGTAACACTCAACAGCAATACATAAATTTTATTTTTTCTTAATTTTTAAAAATAAGGTCACGAAACGGAAAACAAAATTTTGAAATTTGGGCGAAATTCACTGAAATCAAATAGAGTATGTGGTACGCTCGCACATTGTGTCGAGAGGTAGCTCCGCCTACCATTTCGGGCAGTTTCTACGCAGTTTGCAAAATACTTCTGAGATCGGTGTTTGTTAAGGCTGGACGCCCGCTTCAAGCTGAGTTCGATTTGAAATAGGCGTACCACTGTTTTCTTCGTGCAAATGTAATAAAAGACAAATGTTTAAGGGTCCGCGTGCTCTGTCTTATGCTGAGGAAAAAGATAGAGAAAAGAACTTGTCACCTAATCTAATCTGCCTGTAATTTATGGCTGCGTTGTGGTCTCAGATAATCGCCGGTTGGCCGACACGTTTGCAGTCGGGAAGCAACCCCCCCTAAATTAGACAATCTATATTTTCTCAAACACACAAAAAAGGTGAAGCTGAATATGTAAAATCACCTGCCGGATTCAAATTTTGAGTTGGAAAATAAAATCGAAATCGCAAAAAGGTCGAAAAATCGTTTTTTTTGTGTAAATTTTAAAATTTTCATTTTCTTCAATTTTTAATACTTATCTCGTGATATCTTAGCAATGCAGAGAGCTAGGGATCTGTTTTTTTTAAAGGTTATACCCTAAAGTATTTGGATGATACTAGTGTTTTCGATTTTTCTTTATGGTGTGTAAATTTTATAAAAAAAAAAAAAGTTTTAGTAGACGACCAATTTGTGTAACGTATATTTCAGCTATCGAGTAACTAATCTTATTTTTCAGAATTTACCCATATATATGTGAAACAAAATAAAGCCAACATTCCAAAATTATTTTTTGTGCAAGAAATAAATTTCTAGATCGTTTCAGAAGCTAATTATTGCGAGTCAAATATAATAATTATACTCCCAGCCCGCAAGCCGTGTGAGTCCTAACATGCGCTTCTAGCAGGTATAGCGTTAGGGACGGGAAGAGATATTGCTTTTACTTTCTGATACGTAGTATAAGGAAGTATTGTGACGCTGACATTGTATATGTACACTATATTGTAAAGAAAATATCAACGGTTTCGATAAAATAATGTCCGAGTAACGATTACTTTCTTAACAAACACCGATCTCAGAAGTATTTTGCAAACTGCGTAGAAACTGCCCGAAATGGTAGGCGGAGCTACCTCTCGACACAATGTGCGAGCGTACCACATACTCTATTTGATTTCAGTGAATTTCGCCCAAATTTCAAAATTTTGTTTTCCGTTTCGTGACCTTATTTTTAAAAATTAAGAAAAAATAAAATTTATGTATTGCTGTTGAGTGTTACATAATGTTAAATAAAGGCTTGTTTTTTGAAATTTCTTACATTTTTATTTTTATTTAGGGCCCTTTGGACAATTTCGAAGAAATTACGATTTATCCATTGAAAGGCGTTGTTTTCTTAAATTAGCGTGTAAATTCGGTAAGGTTTTCATGAAAAATACGATTAGGAAATGGGAAAAACGATTTCGAGGCCGGGCGTACAGCCTTAAGAAAGTAATCGTTACTCGGACATTATTTTATCGAAACCGTTGATATTTTCTTTACAATATAGTGTACATATACAATGTCAGCGTCACAATACTTCCTTATACTACGTATCAGAAAGTAAAAGCAATACCTCTTCCCGTCCCTAACGCTATACCTGCTAGAAGCGCATGTTAGGACTCACACGGCTTGCGGGCTGGGAGTATAATTATTATATTTGACTCGCAATAATTAGCTTCTGAAACGATCTAGAAATTTATTTCTTGCACAAAAAATAATTTTGGAATGTTGGCTTTATTTTGTTTCACATATATATGGGTAAATTCTGAAAAATAAGATTAGTTACTTGATAGCTGAAATATACGTTACACAAATTGGTCGTCTACTAAAACTTTTTTTTTTTTTATAAAATTTACACACCATAAAGAAAAATCGAAAACACTAGTATCATCCAAATACTTTAGGGTATAACCTTTAAAAAAAACAGATCCCTAGCTCTCTGCATTGCTAAGATATCACGAGATAAGTATTAAAAATTGAAGAAAATGAAAATTTTAAAATTTACACAAAAAAACGATTTTTCGACCTTTTTGCGATTTCGATTTTATTTTCCAACTCAAAATTTGAATCCGGCAGGTGATTTTGCATATTCAGCTTCACTTTTTTTGTGTGTTTGAGAAAATATAGATTGTCTAATTTAGGGGGGGGGGTTGCTTCCCGACTGTCAAACATGTGGGCCAACCGGCGATTATCTGAGACCATAACGCAGCCATAAATTACAGGCAGATTAGATTAGGTGACAAGTTCTTTTCTCTATCTTTTTCCTCAGCATAAGACAGAGCACGCGGACCCTTAAACACTTGTCTTTTATTACATTTGCACGAAGAAAACAGTGGTACGCCTATTTCAAATCGAACTCAGCTTGAAGCGGGCGTCCAGCCTTAAGGCTGAACGCCCGCTTCAAGCTGAGTTCGATTTAAAATAGGCGTACCACTGTTTTTCGTGCAAATGTAATAAAAGACAAATGTTTAAGGGTCCGCGTGCTCTGTCTTATGCTGAGGAAAAAGATAGAGAAAAGAACTTGTCACCTAATCTAATCTGCCTGTAATTTATGGCTGCGTTATGGTCTCAGATAATCGCCGGTTGGCCCACATGTTTGACAGTCGGGAAGCAACCCCCCCCCTAAATTAGACAATCTATATTTTCTCAAACACACAAAAAAAGTGAAGCTGAATATGCAAAATCACCTGCCGGATTCAAATTTTGAGTTGGAAAATAAAATCGAAATCGCAAAAAGGTCGAAAAATCGTTTTTTTGTGTAAATTTTAAAATTTTTATTTTCTTCAATTTTTAATACTTATCTCGTGATATCTCAGCAATGCAGAGAGCTAGGGATCTTTTTTTTTAAGGTTATACCCTAAAGTATTTGGATGATACTAGTGTTTTCAATTTTTCTTTATGGTGTGTAAATTTTATAAAAAAAAAAGAGTTTTAGTAGACGACCAATTTGTGTAAGGTATTTTTCAGCTATCGAGTAACTAATCTTATTTTTCAGAATTTACCCATATATATGTGAAACAAAATAAAGCCAACATTCCAAAATTATTTTTTGTGGAAGAAATAAATTTCTAGATCGTTTCAGAAGCAAATTATTGCGAGTCAAATATAATAATTATACTCCCTGCCCGTAAGCCGTGTGAGTCCTAGCATGCGCTTCTAGCAGGTATAGCGTTAGGGACGGGAAGAGATATTGCTTTTACTTTCTGATACGTAGAAATATAAAGAAAGAATCAAGAAAAGAAAGAAAGATAAAAAAGAAAAGAAAATATCAACGGTTTCGATAAAATAATGTCCGAGTAACGATTACTTTCTTAACATACACCGATCTCAGAAGTATTTTACAAACTGCGTAGAAACTGCCCGAAATGGTAGGCGGAGCTACCTCTCGACAAAATGTGCGAGCGTACCACATACTCTATTTGATTTCAGTGAATTTCGCCCAAATTTCAAAATTTTGTTTTCCGTTTCGTGACCTTATTTTTAAAAATTAAGAAAAAATAAAATTTATGTATTGCTGTTGAGTGTTACATAATTTTAAATAAAGGCTTGTTTTTTGAAATTTCTTACATTTTTATTTTTATTTAGGGCCCTTTGGACAATTTCGAAGAAATTACGATTTATCCATTGAAAGGCATTTTTTTCTTAAATTAGCGTGAAATTCGGTAAGGTTTTCATGCAAAATGCGATTAGGAAATGGGAAAAACGATTTCGAGGCCGGGCGTATAGCCTTAAGGAACTGATTTTATATATTATTATATGCTTGTGACGGAAAATTATAAGAAAGTATCAGTTGACAAACAAAAGAATCTTGTGGGGCATTTAGAGTATTAATTTCGCAGGAGAAGCAAAATGTAGAATTGGCAAAGCAGATCCGGGATGCTGCAATAAATACTTTATGTGAAAATGCTAATTCCATGTACAAAAAAGAGGCAGATAACAATGAAAGACTGTTGGACAATTGTTCAGACAGTTCTGGTAGCAGGCCTAGATCAAAAACTCCCATTTTGAAAACCTAACATGCGGAACATAGTGCTAAGAGGAAAAGTCCCAAAGAGTCATGTGTTTTTGCATATTTGGCAAAAAAATCTTAAATGAACAATGAACGAACATTTTCGACCTCGAGATTTTTGCAGATGCCCACGTTTTGAAGTCCCATGATACCAAAAATGTGGTTTTCAAAAATCTCTCTCTCTCTCTCTCTCTGTGTGTGTGTGTGTGTGTGTGTGTGTGTGTGTTTGCGTGTGTCACCACGATAGCGGTCAAACCGCTGTAGATATCAATTCCAAATTTTGTATTTACGTGTGAGATCTGATTACTTTTTCAGTAAAATCGGTAGACCGGAAGTAGTAGTTTACATCTGTGAAAAAATTGAATTTTGCCAATATTTCTTAATTACTAAGTTTAAACAAATTTATAAAGAATTTAAATTTACTCAAAATTAAATTTGAGAAAAATTGTATTAAAAAAGCTTTTCGAAATTCCTACCGGTCTTTTACTCTTATTGAAAATCAGATTTTGCGAATATCTTTTGTATATAAAAAATTCAAATTTCGGACAGGACACTTTTAATCAAATACCGATTTTTTGCAAATATATCGTAAATTATATATTCTATATATATTTATCAAGAGTACAAAAGTATTTAAAGCTGGATTTGCAATGCCTTTTGTGTACATGAAATTTCATAAGTCGGACCGGATGTAACACTTTTACCCCTATCGAGTAGCACTCTTTTTTCGAATATCTTACAAAGTAGGCATTCTATAGGATTTATTAAGAGAATAGAAATTAAATGTATTTATAACAGGATTTTGAATAATTTTTGTATAAAAAAATTCTATAATTTGAATCGCTCACACGTATAAGAAAGTTGTGTGGTGGCAACACCTATTTTTTTATTTTTCTGTGCGAAAACAGATTATTAAGACCACAATTCCTAAAAAATAATTCTTAATTTTGATCCTAAATAAACCAAAATTCAAAGCATCTATAATATGTTGGTCACTACTTTCGAATCTGCTAGGCAACTGCAAGGCTTGATGAAGACTAACAATATTGTCTTTCAAAACGAAACAAAAATTGAATTATTACAGCAAACAAACAGTAGTATGAAGCATATTACATATTTTGGATGTTGTCTTCGTCAATCTTTTCCCAATTATCTGGTGCTCCTGATGATAATGTCAAACAAAAATTTGGAGCAGCTCTAAATAACAAGCCAGGAATTCGTACTGTACGCCGAAATAGTTGACTTGTTTACTATATAATATCAACAATAATATTCAAAAATAATTCGGTTTGTTTTAAAATATTAATTAAAATTTATAGCGCAGAAAGTGCTGTTTGATATTCTTGATTATATGGTCAATTAATATTAGGCATTTGTATACTACGTTAGCCTCATTATATGTAACGTCCTCTCCGAGTGTTGATGTTGCTGGGGTTTTCCTCACTACTCGAAGAATGCGTAGAGGCAAGCTGAAGTCGCACCTCATACGTATAATGATGACTCATATCTCCAGATGATTGTTGGTAGGTATTCAGCTATGGATTATTGTTATTGTTATTATATCAGTAGATTTTGATATAGAATTAGTGAGATTGTAATTTTCTAGATAAAATTTGACAGTTGTCATTCTGTTATCTTATTTGGAGCACAATGAATGTTTTAAAACATTGCGTTAATATAAGTATATCTAATACCATGAACAAATTCTTCGATTGTGTACCCTATCGTTTCAAAAACTGTTTTCTTTTACAATTTAAATAAAATTAAGCAGTTTAAGTGCGATCCAATTTTAATTAATTTTATTTTATTAATTTATCTCATTGCATGTTACTAAATTAATGTCGTAATTGTGAGAACCTTTCATTTATACAAAACATTTAGCCACTACACCCATAACTATCTTACTCTAGAGGCAGTGTTGTTAAGTATTTAACTACAAGTAGTTAGAAATGTAATTAAACTACTTTTTATGTATCTAAATATATATTTAACTATTTTTTTCTATGCGTTAACTTAATTACAAATAATTACATTTTTCCTATCATTTAACTACAGTATTTTAAATACTGTAGTTAAATGATGTTAAATACTGTATTTAACATCGCCTAGTCCAGGTATATTACTTCGAAAAGCTTTCACTCGTTAATTAGTCGTTATAGATAACAGTGCGGTTCCTAATCCCTACACCAGGGATTATAAAATAGTCATTAGGAAAGTCCCGAAAATATGTGCATGATGCAATCTAATGCCTGCTGTAACTAATTATTATAATATAATAAATTGTGCGATAAGACATTTGAAGCATTATTGTTTTTAAAGCATAATAATAATAATCATAATAGTTAAAAACAATAAGGTTTGAAATGTCTTATCGCACAATATTAATATCACATAAATTCACATAATAATAAAAAATAATAGGAGTAATAGTTTGTAATTATTGTAAGTATTAGTATTAAGTTTATAAACAGTAAGTACCTATGTAACAAAATTATAATTTTTTTATTTTTGTAAATATAATACTCGTGATTTGTAACCATCAACAATTATTTTTATTTTTTTCCTATACCCTGCTTTCCTGTGATGTAGTAAATAATGATAACTACATTTCAATGTATTTAAAATTTGTAGTTAAATAAGTTTTCAAAAAATGTATTTAAGATACGCTTAGTTACATTTTTGGAAGAGTAGTTGTAGTTGAGCTTAACTTCATTTTAGAAAGTAGTTTTAACAACACTGTCTAGAGGATAGTAAAACCTTCGACATTGTTAATATTTTAAAATTTATATAATAACATATTAAGCTAAAAAACATCTAAAAATAAAGCTAAGTTTATTCCTTAATGTTCTTTCCAAATTTAGCTACAACTTTCGTACGGTTATATTCGGTTTATTTCAATAACACCTGTTACATGCCAAAGCCGAGTTGTAGAGTTAAAATTGTATAAAGGTAAATCTGCCACTGCCTACGCCTCTAAGAAGCTTTTAATGCTTTCCATGAGCAGTCTGCGCAAAAATCCGATTACATAAAATATTTACGCAGCCCTTTATGGAGGAAACAAAGCTTCGAAGTAAATGCGGCTTTTGTTATAAACGAACAATAAATTTCGCAGGCTAACATTCAACAAAAAAGGAACAATAAACCGAAATATGCGATGTATAGGAGAAATCCTTATAAGTCACCGTTATACTATAACTTACTTTACTGCTTTACGCAAATGCATGTATAGATTCAAATATACACAATTCAGGTAAACCTCTAAAATTTCAATTATAATTCCTATTGGTGTAGGAATAGAGTATTATGTCAAGGTGCTTTTCCATATCTCGGAATTTATAGTACCTAGGTACTTTGTTTATATAATACTGAAAAATAAATTGTCTCTGCACAAATAAAATAAATAAATAGGGTAATTCGAGGAGAGATGGCTCACCTTTTTTGTTTTTCACTTTTCTTGAAACCTGAATAAAAAAAGTTGTGTGATTAAAAAAACATCTTTATTATATATAAGCTAACGATACAATGTTATAAAATGGATATAATACTAATATTAATGAAAAAAGAGCAACATTCTATTTTAGTCAAGTGAACCATCTCTCCTCCGGCATCAAGGTGAGATGGCTCTATTGTTTAGAATTAAAGCGGATAGTAGACGTAGAAGGTTTTGGCCCACATGTTTGGCAAAAATTGTCAAACGCTGAGCATTCATGAAACCATTTTTTGCAATTAATACATTGTATCCAGTCATCTGATTTTCGAGTTTCTGCATAAAGTTCGCCACAACCAAGGCAAATAACAGCACTGTCTTCGTCGAAATTATCTGATGACTCGTCATGGAGGGACATATTTTCGGAATCGTCTTCATCAAATGATGACCTATGTCTCCGATTCTTCTTTGACGATTTAACCTTAGATAAAGATCGTCTAACTTTTTTTGTTGTTTTAGTATTTGAATTTCCTCTTTTACTCTTCAGTGTTTCTGTTTTTTTTTTTGGCTTTTTGCTTGACTTTGCTTTTTCCTTTTGTGCTTTAATGTGTTCGTTATCAGTTAAGACAGTGGCAAGTTGTTTACTTCTCTTTCTAACTGACGATAGTGCATTGGAAATAATAGGGATGGGGGATATTTCGTCCAGTAATTTTCCAGGTGTTGTTTCGTGAGCACGAGTGTTTGAACCGTCAAGATCATTTTTTTCTAATTCCATCATTTCAAAGCTGTCTTCAGCTGTGATATGACTGCGACCGGCCTGTTCAGTAGTGCTCATAGGTGTTTGCTCATGTGGATTGCTCTGTAGTGCTGCACCTTCAGTTAAATAAGCGTAATTCGGAATAGCAGAAGGATTGAATGGCGCAATACCAGTAGCTGCAAAAGCTGAGGTTGCATTATCAACAGTTGCTGCGTCTTTCCATGCTGCCGCCAGTAATTTTCCAAATTGAAGTCTTGTGATCTTTCGTCCAGGATTATTTTTTATGTACAGATTACAGGCGTTATAATAATGTAACTTCAAGGATTTAAAGACACATCTGTCAAGGGGCTGCAAAAATTGAGTAGTGTGGCTTGGAAGGCAAAGTAATATTATGTCGTTTTCAGAGCAGTATTCTAACATTTCAATGTTGCTGCAGTGTGATGAGTGCCCATCAAGGATGAGTAACACACTTCCACAAGGTTTCCGTGGAACAAACTGCTCTCGAAGCCATTTGAAGAAAATGAAGTTGTTTACATAGGCCGCTTTTTCTGACATGTAAACAAGCGATCTTGGAGGCATGCCGTCTTCAAACTCTTTTTTTTTATTTTTTCCTTTCATTACGCATGTTGGCGGTATGAAAACACCTTCTGCATTTGCACAACATATCACACTTATGGTTTCCCCTTTCTCTCTAGACGTAATAGCTGCAATATTTTTTGTTCCTTTTTTAGCTATCACGTAACCTGGTCGATTATTAAGTTGCAAGCCTGTCTCGTCTATATTGAAAATATGACCAGGTTTATTTCGAAGATCATTTGCATCCAGAACAGCTTCCAGCACATGGAAGTAATTCTGTACATCAGTTCTATTCATTCCTTGAGCACGATTAATCGACACCCCTTCTGATTTTCGAACAGCAAGATCGGGATTTCGTCGTAAAAACGACTGTAGCCACGGAAAGCCTGCCGTTCTTCTGTCTCTATTAAAGGTATGTTTAATTTTAAGTTGTTCAGCTACTTCAAAGGCCATTGAACGGACATCGTCTCTTGTCGGCGCAAAACCATACTTTTGTAACTTACATATGTGGGCCACTATCTTTCGCTCTATTTCCACACCTAACACAGAACTTGGTCCAAGAGCTTTTTTTTGTTGTGTCATTTCTATCTCTTCTTCGACGTAGTGTTGTAGATGGTACGTTAAAATTACGAGCGGCTGCATTCACTCCCATTCGATTTTCTTTTATGGCACGAATTGCTTTCTCTAATTATCTTCCGACCAAGTGGCTCTGTCGCAACTTCCTTTTCTTTTATATAGAGTAGGCATGCTTCCTGAAACCCAATAAATATTTCACAAACGAGAAACTAACTAAAAACAATATGCACCATCTCTCCTTTACATAAGTTAAGCCATCTCACCTAACCGTATGAGGATAGATGGCTCATTAAACAATAACTGAACCGTTTGAAATTTGCAACCTGGTTAATACGAAAAGCGCCTTCCCAAATAGATAATTTGTTACTTTCTGATCGCAACAATCTATGTCACTAACAACTTTGGAGGCAACCAAAACAAACAACAACACCGATCACTTGTTGACGCACTGCTATAAACGTTACATTACCTTTGCAGTTTCGCATATACACGATTGCGCCATCTCACCTCGTGGGCCATCTTTCCTCGACTTCCCCTATAATTGAACTATTTATTGTACAAGCAGTGAAGCTATGCTATATAGAACTATTTGTTTATTACTTGTTTGAGAAAATTCCCATACTACTGAAATTTATACTTAAAAAAATATTTGGAATACAAAAACCTGTGACAGACATTAAGGTATGTTTAACTACCTGCTACAACTCTCATACCAGCAAGCTACCCACCCGATAATGTCTATATAATTATTTATTTAACAAACCAAATGACATTATCAATATACCCGTCACAGTGATAAAACTGTGGTGTGGACACTAGACGATTTTCTAATTCGTATGTACGGTTCCAATTTTTTTATACAAGATTTTTTTTATACATAAGCTATTCTAAAGTATGTTCCTGAATAAATTTGCGCATAATATATCATCTTCCAGATATTTGCAAAAAAACGCCTTTTAACTAGAGTGGAAGCACTACTTCTGGTCCGAATTGCTAGAACGCTGAAATACCTAACATTTTGTACATTATGTTTTATATACTTTTATACTTTTAGTAAATTTGCATAATTTGGAAGATACTTGCAAGCAAAATGGTGTTCGATATATAAAAGTGTTGCTTCCGATCCGAATTTTGAAATTTCCTTTATATAAAAATTGTACCAAATCAAACTCTAAATACAACTAATAAATCTGTAAAGTATGCAAAATCATCGTCCATTAAATTACATGGAAATGTTTGAAAAAGATGCACATCAATCAAACACAATGTTTGACAAACATTCTAAACATATTTTCAAATTCTTAAATATTAATGTGTAATTTTAAAGATATTTTGTTTAATTTGTGTACAACAGCTTGATAATTTGTCTAATTTGTGTGTATTATCAAACAAATTGTTCGGCACACATTTTGTTTAAGTGGTGAGCACCCAGGCTAACTTAATAGTACTACTTCCGGTCTACCAGTTTCACTGAAAATCTAATCAGTTTTAGCGAGAACGATTATATCCAATATATAAAGTTTGCTATTGACTAGCTTTAGCGGTTTGTATGCAAAAACCACTTTTTCGTTCATCTTCAAAACCCTCGAAATAGAAAACGTTTATCATCACAATGCTTCCTTACACTGCGTATAAGAAAGTAAAAAATGAGGTGTGGCCACCACACGACTTTCTTATACGTATGAGCGTTTCAAATTAAAGAATTTTAAGAATTTTTTTATACAAAAATTATTCAAAATCCTATTCTAAGTACTTGTATTCTCTTAATAAATCTCTATAGAAAGCATACTTTGCAAGATATTATCAAAAAAGTGCTACTCGCTAAGAGTAAAGTGCTACTTCCAGTCCGAATTTTGAAATTTCATATATACAAAAAATATTGCAAATCCATGGCAGTTCTAAATTCTTTTGTACTCTTGATAAATATATATAGAATGCATAACTTACGACATATTTTCAAAAAGTCGCTACTCGATAAGAGTACAAGTGGTACTTCCGGCCTGAAGTTTGAAACTTTTTTTATACAAAAGATATTGAAAATTATGTTTTAAATACTTTTATACCTGTAACGTACTTGTTTAAAAAGCATGACTTGCGAAATATTCGCAAAGAACTGATTTTCGATAAAAGTAAAAGACCTACTTCCGGTAGGAATTTCGAAAAACTTTTTAAATAAAATTATTCTCAATTTTAATTTTAAATACATATAAATCCTTTATAAATTTGTTTAAATTTAGTAGTTGACGAAATATAGGCAAAATTCGATTTTTTCGCTGAAGGAAACTGCTACTTACGGTCTACTGATTTTACTGAAAAACTAATCAGATCTCAAGAGGGAGATTATACACGTAAATATAAAATTTGGGATTGATATCTACAGCGGTTTGACCGCTATCGTGGTACACAGACAGACACACAGTCACACACACAGACACACAGACAGAGAGAGTGAGAGAGAGAGAGAGAGAGAGAGAGAGAGACATTTTTTTAAAAACCACATTTTCGGTATCGGGGGACTTCAAAACGTGGACATCTACAAAAATCTCGAGGTCGAAAATTTTCATCATCACAATTCTTCCTTATACTAGGTATAAGAAAGTAAAAATGAAGTGCGGGCAGCACATAACATTCTTATACGTACGTATATTCCGAATTGGTTATACAGAAGTTATTGCAAATTAGGTTCTAAATACTTTCATCCTCAACATGTGAGTAGAAGTGTAATTTCCGGTACGAATTTTAATTTTTTTTTTGCACAAGAATTATTTCAAATACAGATTTAAATACTGTTACACTTGTAATAAATCTCTATAGAATACATAGTGTGGGAGATATTTGGAAAAAAACTGCCTTTCGAAAGGAGCAGAAGTGTTATATTAGGTCTGAATTTTAAATACTTTTAATAGAAAAATTTTCTAGGAGCAGCTCTAATTTAAGTACTTCTATAATCTCGACAAATCTGTACAGAATGTTTAATTTGCAAGTATTTGCGAAAACCTGCTATTCGATAAGAGTAAAAGTATTAGTTCCGGTCTGAATTTTTTTTATATACACAAAAATTCAAATTCAAGGTTTTAATACTTTCATACTCTTAATTGTATGTCTAAGAAAAACTAGTTTTCGACAAGTTAAGAAGACTAGAAGTAGGTCTTCTTGTCTTGTCGAAAAATAGTTGCTTGCAAATATCTCTTAAATTATGCATTCTGTAGAGATTTATTATAAGTACAAAAATATTTGTATAAAGAAAATTTTAAAATTCGGATAGTACATATACTCTCTTATCTTGAAGTAAACTATTGCCGGTCTAGGGATTTCACTGAAAATTATACTTGTAAATATAGAGTTTGATAATGATAGCTCTAGTCGTTTGGCCACTATTGTCGTCACACACACTCACTCGCAGGCAGGCAGGCAGGCAGGCAGGTAGACATATTTTCAAAAACATCTGTTTAGGTATCAGGGAACTTCAAACCGTGGATATTATTATTACCTTGTAGGTTGTTCGGTGAAATTATTACTAAATTGCAATGGAATATCTATAGTTGTTGTTCCTGACTGATGTAAATCTTTTTACTTTTACAATATAGCAAGTTCTTCTATCCAAATCATCAGCTGCACGATGTGTTCGCAGAAGAATTCAACAAATTGGACTCCGGGTATAATTACCAGGATTTGGTATCCTTTTATTTATATTTCAGGATTGAGCACTGGTTCAATAGGTTTATTATTCACTAAAGGTATTATTGTTTCATCATTTATTCAAGAAGAAATATAATTTTCTTATGTAAACAATAATCCAGCTTCATTATTTTGTCGGTAGCATCATTCTACGCTCAATTGTTTTCTTTTCCCAAGGCATACTTGAAATACTTCTCCATTCGGATTTAATATATAAAAATAATCTTATCTATAATTACATATATAACAGATTTACACTTACATATCTGCAAATACCCGACTATCATGTTCCCAAGTTTTGTAATCTCTTGTTGCTAACTCTATTTAAATAATAGCATTTAAATCACTGTAATATCCATAAATTAAACAATTCAAATAACGTATTTTAACTTTAACAGAATGGTATATGTCAGAATTAATTATTAAATATATATCTTTTTACATTTTTAATCAAACAGAATTCTATCATTATATACAACGTATGGTACTGTAAATATTGGTTTAAATCCGAGCTAAAATATTTAATTTACAATAAAATGTTATTCCATTTTATATAGTTATTTTTATTTTGTCCCGACAAATGCCACTGACTGAACTAAGTATTTCTTTATAAAACAAAGCCCTATAGTACTCAATATCTCTAACAATAATAACTCTATGATCATTATAATTGATATTATTAAAAGGTATTAAATCTCTACTATTCTCATCAAGATGTCACCCTCAACGTAAAACTGTTGGACTGCCTACAAAAGTCTCAACTACCTACATATAGATGCTATATGCATGGCATCAACACAGGTACAAGCTTTTCAACAATGGAGGGAGCGCTAACATTTCAACAGATCAGTATTTTTTATTAGGCATTAACATTTATCAGAATCTATTAATTTCTTCTTTTTTTTTATTTCAGAATACCAGTACCTTAATTCAAAGCTAAAGATTGAAATCCCGAGCACATCAATACAACCAATAAGATATTATCTCAACCATGCGAGCAAGATAACCCATTGTCTAATTGAAGTTATGCAATTATATAAATTTAACCTGTACTATAAAGGGCGTATTTTTTCCTTCTTTCCTTTCCAATGCCAGCACGACCGATGCATGCTCCTAAATATAAGTTAGCGTGGTTAGCAGTAACTGTTCGACCACCGGCTTGGGTGTATGTAATGCGTTCAGAAATAATATTTACGAGTTGCAAGGATTTGTTTTTCTTGTTCCTTTCAGTAAATGCAGAGAATTATTAAGCTGCGTCACGCTGTATGACACAAACAAAAGCGTAATTCTAATAAAATTAAAAATAAGGTAAATAAAAAAGGATTCTGAAAATAATAATAAACTACTAGATCAGGAGATCGCGGCGGCCATTTGATGTTTCCCGTTCGAGTAATAAGACTGCTTTTATTGCAGACTAGATCGCAACGTGTTCGCAGCTAAACATTGAATGTAAAATCTGATCGGGAGAAGTGGGAAGATCGTAGAAAATCGTTGTCATGTCGATTGTTGCCGGGATTGATGACGGACAGTAGGGGTGCCACGTTGCCACTTATTACTTATATACGTATAAATCGCACGTAAACATTGAATCCCTATACCTAATGAAAATTGACACATACGGTATATATCCGGAACAAGTAGCATTTCCTAATCATTTTATGCATATAAATCCAATAGTTTTGAATAATATAGATTTAGTGGTCAGAATTTCATCCCTAAAACAGGTGCTGTATGTGTGTGCAATTTGAAATACACACTATGTACATATTTAAAAAAAATAGACGCAAAATGAATAGTTGTGCAGATCAGATATCTATTATCCTAAAATTTGCCTAATAATCGTCCACTATTTTTTTCCCTTAGAGTGTTCACGGTAAAAAACAAAAACTCCATCCTGAAATGAGGCCATTTCCTCGTAAATTACAAGTTAGGACAATAACATTTTTCGCATAACAGCTGAGCTTTAATAAAAAAAAAAGTTATTAACTTCCTAATCGAATGATGTGTTAATAATAATAAAAATTTAATACCAGGCATGAAGTATTTTTATTTAAGAGATGGAAGAGCGCAAAGCAGAGAATTATGCGATGTGGATCACAAACAGCTCGCCTTTTACTAATGCGGAAAGCAGAACAAAGGCAAAATACGAGGATAAAAAAGAGTCAATGTTCGTGAAGCATTAACGATAATGAAAATAGGAAAAATGACTCATTTTAGAGTAATTTGTTGTGGGGTTCTTTTACGGAATTGAAGAACAAAATACATATTTTCTATATACGACGATGAAAAAATATGGAAAAACATAAAATATACGGAGCGAAAAGCGTGTTCTATTAATGGTTAATAATTCCCCTGGATTTTTTGTTGTCGGACATAAATGATTCGGTAAAAGTAAAATGAGATTAAAAATTGAGGACCTCTGGACTAAATGTACTGTATTAATGCTTGGAATTATATCGATATCCTTTTTATGTGAAATTATCGTAATAGAATTATACGGCAACCCTATTTAATCTCTACCAGATATACTCGAACAAGTTTCTACATGGTGCATATCAAAAAGTTCTTTCTTGGGAATTTAAACAATGTTTCAATAAAATTTTTCATTTCGTGTGTCAGTTCCAGCCTATTGAGCAATCTCAAGATCAGCAAAGAACACCATTAGCAGAATCTTTGAAGAAATTTGTTCCATTCAACGTCTATATTTTGATTTTGAATTATCTATCCGGTTCTCGAGTAGTATTTCACTCGCATTTGGTAAGAAATATGTGGAAGAAATTGACTACCATCTAAAATACATTAATAATCATCTGTCAATATATATTCCAAAACTAAGCAAGAAACCGTAAGATATCCAGAAATATAAGCAATAATATTCAAAGTTTTAGAGATTGCTATCAAAACTAAGAAGCCTTCAGAGTATTTCGATTTCATGAAATACGTAATCACCTCAGTCCATTTAAACTCTGTTAAATCCTGCATGAAGATGACTAAAAAAAAAGTTAAAAAAGGGTTACGTTTAACAAATGTTAATGAACTATTGATAAAAAGGATTGTATTCTATTAGCACCTTAAAACATTAAAAATTCTTTAGTTCTTTTTAGTATTTATTTAATCTTGTATGAAGATATGTATAGCGAGAAGAGGAATATTTATTAAATGTTTATGAACCATTGTTATTGCCCTGCATTATACAAAATTCGATTGGGGCCCTAAATGATTCACAATTCTTTACACATACTTTATAACATACAACAGAAAATGTTGTCAAAAAAATATATCGAAATGTAGTAGGCTTAGATAGGACTAATAGATTGCAAAATAGACCAAGGACGGGAAGAAAAATCCATATGAGCATTAACTCCTACCACCAAAGTTGCAGGAAATAAGGTGTTCCTTTGCAATATCCAATTTAGTGTCTTGCAGAGAGTTAATTACACATCTATTAGATATATGATATTTAACTCGTCATGGCTACTAAAGAAATGTATACCAGTCCTTTTAACAGATTCTGATAGATCTAAGTACCTGGAAGAAAATATTAAACTAAAAGACAATATTTTTTTATTACACTAATAAACATCCAAATGGTTAAAAACGGATTTAAGACAAGTAATGCTTAGGAATACATTAAAAAATAATGAGGTGTGGCCACCATACGACTTTCTTATACGTATGAGCGTTTCAAACTACACAATTTTAAAAAAAATTTTACACAAAAATTATTCAAAATCCCATTCTAAGTACTTCTATTCTCTAAATAAATCGCTATAGAAGGCATACTTTGCAAGATATTCGAAAGAAAGTGCTACTCCCTAAGAGTAAAAGTATTACTTCCGGTCCGAATTTTGAAATTTCATTTATACAAAAAATATTGCAAATCTAGCACTAAATACTTTTGTACTCATGATAAATATATATAGATGCATAATTTACGACATATTTGGAAAAAATCGCTATTTGATAAGAGTAAAAGTAGTACTTCCGGCATGACTTGCGAAATATTCGCAAAAAACTGATTTTCGATAAGAGTAAAAGACCTACTTCCACTAGGAATTTCGAAAAACTTTTTAAATAAAATTGATCTCAATTTTAATTGACTTACATATGAATTCTTTATAAATTTGTTTAAACTTAGTAGTTGACGAAATATTGGCAAAATTCGATTTTTTCATTGAAGTAAACTGCTATTTCCGGTCTACCAATTTTACTGAAAAACTAATCAGATCTCAAGAGGGAGATTATACACGTAAATACAAAATTTGGAATTGATATATACAGCGGTTGGACCGCTATCGTGGTCAGACACACACACATACACACAGACACACAGACAGACAGACATTTTTTAAAAACCACTTTTTCGGTATCAGGGGACTTCAAAGCGTGGACATCTGCAAAAATCTCGAGGTCGAAAAATTCGTCACCACAATACTTCCTTATACTACAGTATAAGAAAGTAAAAGATGACAAATTCAAGCAATAAGTAAATCTACAAGAATTATAGAAAATGAAAAATTGAAAGTTGAAAATCACTATCAATAGTGGTGACTATCTAAGGATATTAGTACGCGGTGTGTTAAATAAAACGTTAGTATCGAACAAGAAGATAACCGAGGAATATATACACTTGTTGTAAATTAGCAGGCAATTAATTCTGCAATTAAATACGTTCGATCAAAATATCAGAGATGAAGCAATTTGACTCTTGTCCAAACTACTCAAAGAAAATCACCGCAACAGATCACCTTCAGCTTTAAAACACAAACGCTTCAGAAAACGGCATTCTTACCAAAGAAACATAGTCTAACTTAGAGCGAATAAAAGCACAGTAAGTTTTTTCCGCTCTCGAATATAGTCACACAATTACTATACTCCTTATTAATACGGATGTAGATATCAAGGCGTTTTACAGTTTGAGATGTGACAGATATTATATGATTATTAAAGAATAGCTTACAGTCAAAATAAATTCCGAGATTACCGAGGCTGGCATTTGGAAGAGTAAACTGTTAACACTAAAATCATAAGCAAACGCATCACTCTTAATTATAGTAGGTGTATGATATGACGGATGATTTATCTATGTTTAGAGGCATGCTTTATCAAGGTTAGCTTGTAGGAGATTATGTTCACATCAACATAAACAGACTACATCAAAAGAGTTAGTTAGTGATATCGTTTGTAAACAAATAATGGACCCATAATGGATCCCTAGAGTACTCCTTATGTTGCAATGATGTAGTTAAATCAAAGACACCCATTAAATAAAACAAATTGTTGATATTGTGCAAAATAAGGTAAGATCTAAAACAAAACAAAAAACTCTGTATGATTCCAATTTTAGATAGCTATCGAACAGGATACCATGATTCAACTGGTCAAAAGTTTTAGAGATGGTGGTGTGCAAGGCATCAGTTTGAGAACAATTCATCTGTATACAAAATTGATCAAATAAGTATGTGACTAGGAAATTAAGGTATTAATTGTAAAACGATTCATTTAAATTTAAAGCAAGATTTATAAAATAAACAAAAGTTAAGATCACATAAAAGGTTTCTACTTCTGCTGCTAACGTTTCGTCCATCATTCTAAAGTAAATCTTCTGGGCTTCTTCTACCACTGCACAAACCTGAAACAGAGTAACAGTTTGTTTGGGTTATCACAGATAGTGCACCAAGCACCGGCAACCAACATGAAAACGACGCCACAGTGTCAAGTTTCAACCCAGAAGCCCAAGAACATATATAAATTTTTCTTCTTCTTCGAACGACTGGGATTCGACCTGTTTGTCTTCCTCTTATGCAGTTATTCTTTCTTACTTGTTTTTATTTAATTGTTCACGTCTTGTACTTTACATTGCTCTCGTATGCTACTATATGTTCGTCTTCTATCCCTCAATGTTATACCTTTTATTGATCTTGCTGCTTACATTTATTAGTTTATTTTCTGTTTTGTAATCTTTGTATCTGTCATTGTTTCTGTCTGCTACATATGTGAATATTGGTCTTAGTGTTATCTTATATATCGTTACTATGTTATCTGTAATCATATATTTATTTTTCATTAGGCTTCTCTCAAGCACCTACTAACTGTTATCGCCTTAATCTCTTGCTCTGCTTCTTTTTTAACTTTTTCTCACTGCTGATTTCAATTCCTAGGCAGTCAAACCTAATCACATGTTCTGTGCAATTCTCTCTACTTCATGGTTCCTTGTTGATCAGCATATGCTTGGGTTTTTTTTGCTAAAATCTTCATATTATATTCCTGAGCCCTGAAATTGAGAGTTGTCTTTGTAGGTTATTTTCGTTATTAGCCACCAGTACCGTAACATCAGCCTAGCAGATTATGTTGTTTCTTATATCCTTTTCTGCTTTTTACTTCGCGTATTATTTGATTCATTATCATTGTCAAAGAATATCGGACTAACTGAATCCCTTTGTTGAATTCCACCTTGTATTTGCTATGTACTTCTCGTATTCTTTTTTTTTTCCTATTCCCCTCATTTCTTAATTAATGTTATTATACTGTCTCTATTTGTTGTGTTTTTAATAATTCTAAAATATGTCTTTATTTTACCTTATCGAGTGGCTCCACAAAACATACTGCAGTGATCTTGAGTCTGAGATTGAATTGTAAATAAGAATAATCAAGATCACTTCTAGATTTAATTTAGTAAATTACTATTTTATTTATTTTATAATGATCATTGTATATAAATATTTATTAAGTTAGGATCTCAAATTTAATTTTATTTAATTAAAATCATGTAGGAATGTTATTATAAATTTTATTCATAAAATTAATAATTAAAATAAGACTTGTAATAGCAAGTAAATATTCACAATAAAGTGTTCCCCGCAAGCTTCAGCGCAAGAAAATATTATGACCGAAAACGTTCAATGAATAAGCCCGGCGAAACAATATTCCCCGCGAGATGCTATTAACAATCACAAACCTAAACAAGTCGACATCAAGATGGATGTTTGTTTACATTTTTAAATAAGTAATACATCACTTTTGGGAAGTGGAAAATTAGCCAGTACCGAGCATGTCTGAGTTTTTTATTAAGATAAACGTTAATATAAGCGAGGACATGGCGATTTTAAAGGAGATTGCTGGTGCAAACCGCTCTCAAAAATTTCTTTTGAACACCGGTGCTTATATTTATTTTATATTTTATTTTGCTTGTGTATTGAAATTTTGACGTGTTGGGTCATATGTCATATATGCATTAAGGGATGAGCACGTTGTTGCGTACGTTAGGGGGTGTGTCCAGCGAGTTGAAAGGCATACTCGTGGGATGGAACCCTGCGTGGTACCTACCTATGTGAATTTGTCATTTGGTGATACTGTTCGGAAGCGAGCAAAGGTGCTGAGCAGAATTAATCAATACAGAGCCATTTACCTTAGTGTATATACAGGGTGTAACAGTGGGAACGCCGTGGTCTCTGGTAGTCAAATGGTAACAATTTTGAAAAAGTTACATACTGGAATATATATAGGTGGATTAGATCTACAATTTAAAAGTAATAGGCAATATACAGGGTGTTTCAAAACTTAGCAATGTACCAAAGTTATGTTTTTCTTAATGGAACACCCTGTATTTTATGTCATTTTTGAGTTGTACACTGAAATCTAGATCAACTTTATTTAAGGTTTCCTATGTCTAATTTTTGTAGTTTAGGAGATATTTCAAGTTTTTTGAAAATGCAATGTTGCACGAAAAGTTTAGTATCTCGAAAATGACTTAATTTAGAGAAGTGGAACGAATAGCGTAAATGGCAGATCCTTTGGCTGATTAAATGCCATATTCAAAGTTGCCGAGTATTCTACAGGTCGTTCTTGTACCGAGAGCAAACTTTGTGAACTTCTTTCGTGCATAACTTTATTATTTTAAATGGAACACCCTGTATGTATTTATGTTATCAGATAGAACATTTTATTGTCTAAAAACCAGTATCAGGAATCCCTATGACTATCTTTACTAGTTTTTAAGTTATTTGCGTTTTTTAGATAACTTACGGAAATTGTTATTATTTAATCTATGAGGTTGGATCCTCATAGAGAAACTGTCAATTTGACGTGTACTCTGTTAACATCATGAAGGCATACTCGTTGCAAGAAAGAACTGATATGATTTTAGTTATTGATGAGTGTCAGGAAAATTGCTTCCTTGCGTCTCGGGTGTATTCGCAGAAGTACCCAAATCGAAAACATCCAGATAAAAGGGTATTTGAAAATTTGTTGGGTAGATTCCGTGCCACAGGGAGTGTTGCATACAAAAGGCGAACAACAACTGTAGACGTAGAAAATGAATTCGTGGTATTGGCAACAGTCACTGAAGAACCGCATAAAAGCACACGACAGATTGCCAAGGAATTAGATATAACTCATATGAGCGTATCTAGGATACACTTACAATACCATCAAAATTTATACGCAATGGATTATGAATGGCGAATTGATTTTTGCTTGTGGGCTCTTGATAGAAACGCAGAACATAATGATTTTTTTAATTACGTTTTATTTACCGATGAGTCCACTTTTCATAATAATGGATTAGTAAACCGTCACAATTTTCATTATTATGATACCGAAAATCGCCATCTTTTTCGTACCTTGGATCGGCAGCATCGCTGGAGTTTGAACGTGTTTGGAGGCATTATAGGCGATTATGTAATTGGACCATACTTCTTCAATGGGCACCTAAACGGAGACGAATTTCTAAGGTTCTTAAAAAGGGACTTTTGGACCCTCTTGGAAAATATTCCCTTGAATATTAGAAACCGGATGTGGCTTCAATTATTGCCCATTTTAAACAGTCCGTTAAAAACTACCTTCACAGGAAATTTCCTAATAGGTGGATCGGAAGAGATGGTCCGTGCAATTGGCCACCAAGGTCTCCGGACTTAACATGTATGGACTTTTTCCTATGGGGGTATGTAAAAGGGATCGTTTACAATATCTTGCCCACTACAGCAGAGGATATGAAAACGAGAATCAGAGACGCCTTCAGTTCAGTAACACCGGATATGCTGAGGAACGTTAGAACAGCATTTGAACAGAGGGTTATTTTCTGTATTGAAGAAAATGGCAATTATGTTGAACGCTAGCACTTTTTCGTTTATTTTGTTGTTATGTTTTTTCGTTTATTTTATACGAAATCCTTTTTTCTTAATCCAAATACAAAAATATTTACTGCTGTTTTGTTTAGTTTATTTTTATTACTTGGAATTTATGTTTTCATGTAAATTATGACAATATAAAATCAACTTCTCCGAATAATAATATTTATACCCATCGATGTAAAGATATACTGGGTGTTCACTTACAAAAAACAAATTTAGTTCACTTAAATTATCTAAAAAACACAAATAACTTAGAAACTAGTAAAGATAGTCATAGGGATTCCTGATACTGGTTTTTAGACAATAAAATGTTCTATCTGATAACATAAATACATACAGGGTGTTCCATTTAAAATAATAAAGTTATGCACGAAAGAAGTTCATAAAGTTTGCTCTCGGTACATGAACGACCTGTAGAATACTCGACAACTTTGAATATGGCATTCAATCAGCCAAAGGATCTGCCATTTACGCTATTCGTTACACTTCTCTGAATTAAGTCATTTTCGAGATACTAAACTTTTCGTGCAACATTGCATTTTCAAAAAACTTGAAATATCTCATAAACTACAAAAATTAGACATAGGAAACCTTAAATAAAGTTGATCTAGATTTCAGTGTACAACTCAAAAATGACATAAAATACAGGGTGTTCTTTTAAGAAAAACATAACTTTGGTACATTGCTAAGTTTTGAAACACCCTGTATATTGCCTATTATTTTTAAATTGTAGATCTAATCCACCTACATATATTCCAGTATGTAACTTTTTCAAAATTGTTACCATTTGACTACCAGAGACCACGGCGTTCCCACTGTTACACCCTGTATATACACTAAGGTAAATGGCTCTGTATTGATTAATTCTGCTCAGCACCTTTGCTCGCTTCCGAACAGTATCACCAAATGACAAATTCACATAGGTAGGTACCACGCAGGGTTCCATCCCACGAGTATGCCTTTCAACTCGCTATCGATAAGCGATATAATTTTGTTATTTATTTATAATCCAGTATAATTCATAACATATAATGAAATTTTTGGTATGTTGATTGTTTTACATTTAAATAGAAATGAATTAAGATATGATAAATGTTTAGTAGAATATTTCCTGATATTTTTTCACCTTATTGATTATAATTGTCGTATTAATTGGATTACGTTATCATAACATGCAAAGATTTAATTTAATGTTTAAATATTGTTAATTATAAATATACTTGTTTTATTTGTGATTTAGTATTTTTAATAAATTATATTATAAGGTTTCTTTTTGTATTTTTATTTATTTTATCTGACCTGGAGACAACTTGAGAGCATTCGTATTGGAGAAGGAACATTGTTATTATTTTCTGCCCCTGAGATCATTAGTAACTTTAAAAAAACTGAGCTAGTGAAGTGTGAAATTGCTAAACCTACTGTTTTGCAGAAAATTATAAGATTTTAGTTTAGCATAAGGCCTAGAACTAAAGTATATGCTTGATTCTGTTCTTGTTTATTATTTAAATTAATTAATTTATTTTATGCAATCATTAATTCGCAAGATTCACAGCAATACGTATGAAGGTTTGTAGTATTTAATTGATTCTTCTATTATTTTCGAATAATAAAATTGGCGTCTGTAGTACTGTGGTTTTTTGTGCAGCCTTGTTGTTCCTCGACTTCCTTCTTTTGTCTTTTATTATTGCAAATAGCAACTTAAGCGAGTGATTTATTGTTCAAATAACGAATGTTAAGTTAGAAATAAGCAAAATCAAACTCTACCATTATGCAGAGAGTTTGGAAGTGTTCAGTATGCTCGTCAAAAATCTAAAAATCCAGGCGCCTAGTTTATTCATGTGTATGGTATTTTTGTCATTCAAAATTCCATTAAGAGGAACGTTTACCAATCGAAAATTAAGGCGTCGCCGTTTCGCGTTTTTTGAATTTATTTTGTAATTTTAGAATCTAAAATTTGGGTTAGTGATGCAAAAGGCATCAATTTATAATGTGAAGGCCGATTTTTGTACTAATTTATTTTCTTAAAAAAGTTATGAGTCTTAGAAATAACGACAAAAATGCATGAATTTAATTAACGTCTACTAACTAAGGCTGATACACAAAAGAAAAAAAACAACCTCCGCGCGCCGGCTGCACATTTGATGAACGATATAAAAAAAAACTTTCTGTAATTATTTTTGAAGATAAAAAACACTAAATAGTAAACATTGTCACACACATTTCACACGAGGTTTTTCCAAGCTATTGCGTCGTCTATCCCCACTTTACGGAATCTATACCGGTCCTAGCAAAGACGAAAATCTATCGGAATCGGTCGGCTATTCCAGACTTAAGTCAGAGTGACAGTTTGTAATTAAAAAGAAATGTCATATATAGGGTTGAGTGGGGGAATGCCGCCATACGAGGTAATACCGCCACCCTTTAAATCTGTGGTTGACTATGACTTGGAAACAAATGAAGTGTCCCGACATCTAAAGGTAGCTCGTTTTAGTGAGGTGTAATGTTTTGGCGCCTTTTCAGCGAGTTCTCTGTCAGCTGTTGAAAGATTCGTGAAATTCGCAGTTTTCATCTAATTATTCCATTTCATTTATTAACGGTAAGTTATTCTGCTTTTATCATATTTAAACTTTTAAGATGATCATTTAGAAACTGAACGTTTTAGGAGTCTTTCGCATAGATCTAAACGCATGTTTGTTGTTTAGGTTATGTTCAATTAATTAACAAATGTTCAGGATACGTTTGAGGTTGGTTTGGGGAAATTTTGCCATTGGCGATCTTTCTCCATTGTTCGTGGCTAACCAGTACCCACCTAGTTTTGAGACTTAATTTATTTTCAGATGGTTAGAAATCGGAAATGAACAACAGAAAGAGCTCAATGGATTGGTGCAGACTTAGATGCGGCAATAAAAGCCGTGGACTCAGGCATGTCTGTGAAAAAAGCTGCGATATAATTTCATATCCCAAGAAGCACTTTAAGAGATAGGATAAAAACTAGAAACAGTAAGAAGAATTTCATGGGCCGCAAATCAATTTTCAGGGCCGAGCAGGAGAAAGAAGTGACTAATCACGTATTACATTCAGCCAAAATGTTTTACGGATTAACCCCTATAGAACTTCGACGTTTAGCATACGAATCTGCCGAAAAGAATGAAATAAAGCATAGGTTCAATACTGCCAGTTAAATTGCAGGGCTCGACTGTTTAGAGGGCTTTCGAAGAAGAAATCCTTAGATTAGTTTAAGAAAACCAGAATCAACAAGCTTGAGCAGAATAATTGCAGTTAATACAACGGAAGTTAATAGATTTTAGGCGAACTTACAAACTGTAATGAACAAATTCAATTTTTCGTCTTCAAGGATTTTTAATGTCGACGAAACAGGTATAACAACCGTACAAAAACCTGGAAAAATTCTGGGACTTAAAGGTCAGAAACAGGTTGGCGCTGCAACTAGTTGGGAGCGAGGAAAAAATTTAACAGTTTGCTGCGAAGTTAACGCTGCTGGTACTTTCACTCCCCCCTTCTTTATATATCCTCGTAAAAGAATGACACCTTTGTTAGAAAAAGGTGGACCAGAAGGTGCTGTATATAAATGTTCCGACAATGGATGGATTAATGAAGAATTTTTTTTTTTGGCTCCAGCATTTCTGCCACTTCACAAAACCTCAAGCAGATGATCCTGTTCTTTTAATATTGGACAATCACTGCAGCCACACTTCCTTAAGAATCTTCGAATTCTGCAAGACAAACAACATTAGTGTGGTTTCAATCCCACCCCACACTTCACATAGACTCCAACTTCTAGATGTTTCGTTTTATAGTCCACTAAAATCATCTTTGAATAGAGAAAGCGATTTGTTTATGAAAACAAATGTTCATCAAAAAATTACACCATATGACATAGCATCCATATTCAATAAGGCTTACATGAGAGTGGCCACCATGGATAAAGCTGTGTCCGGATTTAGTTCAACGGGGATATATCCCTTGAACCCTCATAAGTTTACTGAAGACGACTTTACACCAGCCCTAAACCAGGATCAGCCACATGCTTTGATAAAAAGTGAAGATCTGTCTGCATCAATACATCCACATTCTACTTCTCAACAACCTACTGAAATTTCACCAACTGACGCTGTAATAACCACACAGCCAGCAGCTCGCTCAGATTTTCCTATTGAATCGACATCAAGAGAGAATCACCCAATAATTCCGCACAAAGAAAAATCTGAATATAAGAAGATGAAGGTCAGCTTCCAAGAACTCTCACCAGTACCGACTTCAACATCCAAGATGCAAGAAACCCGACAGAATAGAAAGAAGCAGCGTTCCGAAATAATAACTGCCACTCCTAATAAGGAGTTATACCAACAAATGGAGCAAAAAAAAACTAGAAGAAAAGAGGAAAACCAATTTGCTTAAGAGAAAAGTAAAGACATCCGCCGCAGCTTCTCACAAAAAGAAAATAATAAAGAAGTCTGGAAGACGGAACCTTACGTTCGAATCTTCTGAGTCAGGGTCAGCAGAAGATGAGAGGAATCTTTGCGACTATGATGAGCTGGACGACTTGGAGCCTAGTCTGTACTATGATCCAGAAGCTGACGAAAATATCTGCATTATCTGCAATGAATTTGGATAATCAAATGAGTTATGGTTTAGGTGTGTCTCCTGTTCCAAGTGGGCTCATGCAGCTTGTAGTGGGAACGAAAAGGGAAAAACGTATATTTGTGATTATTGCCAGTAATCATATTGTCATTAAGCATGTAATCAAATATATTGTCCAATAAACCTTATGCATAGAGATTATTTTATTCACTCATCACTGCCGGAATTGCCTCGCCGTTGCAGTGGCGAAATTACCCCTCATGCACGAGGTAATTCCACCACTTGCACTTTTTTTCGACGTTTTTTAAAATATACTATTCTAGAACGACCACCGATTTTTTCTTAACCAAACCGTAGAAAAATCGTTAAACCACCTAACTTCATGAAATCAAACACAAAATACAATTTTTGCACGGTGAAATCAACATTTTCCCTTAAGGTGGCGCCATTCCCCACTCTCCCTTACCTATAATACTCGAGTGTTTAATAATATGGGCAAGCGAAAATTGGCTTATCATAAAAAATCAAAAGTTTCGTAAGTACTCATTCTTTATACATTATGTTTCCCATCTATAGTATTCCTTTATCTATGACAGAATCTGTGAATAAAACCGAAGCACTGTGACAGAACCGAATATCATCTACCTGGACCTACTCACCCCTCTATTTGTTGGTAAACATTATTAATTTGTTATATTCAGGCATTTTATTTTTAAAGTTTTTTAGACACACGGTTGCGGTATTAGAAAAAAAATGGACAGAAACAATTACTTATTAGAATATTTTTAAATAATTTTTACCAGTGTATATGAATTAACATATTTATCTTAGAAGCTTACCGTTTATACTGAGAACTAAAACATTTTAATACCAATAAGAAATAACATATACACGTATTTTGTATTATCATATTTCTCTTGTCATATTTAATTTACGAAGCTTATAAACAATTTTTCTCAATTTTAGCATCAAAGTCACGAAATTCTTAGTTTCTATACATACGTATATATAATTTACGTCAAAATACACATAAACAAAAAGACATGTCAGTGTAAGGTTAAACACAGAAACCTTGTAAATTTCAAGTTGCGTCACAAATTCTTGGGTTTTTCATACTATACTTGAACGCGTAGAAAAAGTAAACGAAAAAGAAAAAAAGGATACATATTCTTTGTTTATGCTAAATATTTATGAATTTCAGACGAATCTTCACGACCATCAGTCACGTTTTTTCTCAAAGATCGACTTGCGAATTCAGATTTGTGTCCATTAACGAGATCTACAAGATTGTATACGTTAAACAGCGACAACGGTTTTGTTTATTTGTTTGTACGTACATACACAACATATACGTACCTGTGTAGTACGCACATCATTAAATACTCGCTTGATTCACAAAGGCCTTTTGCATTACAAATAATCACGGGTGCGTAGGCGTAAAGACATATGTAAATGCTCCTCGTAGTGAACGGTCTTGACTTTAAGGAAAACGTGGCAGATAGCTGGCAATACATTATAGGCACGTATGTACGTATTTACAACACACATTAACACGTATATTACAGGAAGGTATTTCCATTACGTAGTTAATTGTTGCTTGAATTGTTAATGTATCAATTGTATTTAAAGAAATTAGGTTAGCTTTCTATTATTAAACGTTTTACTTATTTCTAGAAATTTTGACAATAATGTCAACCTGCTTTACATAAGTACCTAAATCCAAAACATTTTTTGCTTGTGGCAATGTAAGTGTTAATTACTAATTTTAAAACTGTTCTTTTCACCCCTATTTTTTACACTTCCCATAATATCTTCGTAGTATCTGAAGCAATTCCGAAACGTTATAGAGCCACAGAATGTATGTTTCTTTCTTTACCCATGCATCCTGTTTTGTTTGCCTGAGATATAAATTAATTTGTATGAAATATATCTACACCTAAATAAAATTATATACAGAGTGTACCACTTAAAACTCCCAGGTGAAATATCTCGGAAACGAATAAAGATATTTGAATTTTGTAGAAAGTATTTACTAAAGAATGTGATGGACTCTAGTTTACTCTCATAATTGTGTTTTGTTATGTGAAGATATAGATGGCGCTGCGATGAAAAGAATTTTTTTGATCGCCACAATCTTCATTGGTTTTTTATTTGAAAGAGTATTAAAATTAATGTAAATTTTATCATTTGTGTTAGTTTCCAAAATTTAACGGATTCATAGATATTCGTGTTTAAAGAAAGTAAGAGTAATTTTCAAGTTTTGTCTTTATTTTGTTTAAATATTTAAATTGTAAGGAAAAACAGCAGTAAATATATTCACAATTCTTGCTATTATAGTTACTTCACAATTTAAATTTTATAGTTAGTTCCTTTTTATAAATTCCACTTCATAGGCACTCATAGGTATGTGGGTAGAAAAGCATTCATGTCTGTGTTATATGTATGTATGCTTGCTTTGATTCACTGGCCAACAAGGTTTTTACCCTAAGTTAGTAACTAATGAAATTGAACAGCATATATAAAGTAAAAATGATTCGAAAAGCGGCAGTATTGGCTTAGCTCTGGTTACAGAGAAAATGCAGCTCGAGACTTGTTGCAGACGTGACTTGACTCGTTCCCTGAAGAATGTTCAAGTTTGCAGTGTTATGCTTTAATCTGGTTGGTTGATAGGACTTAGGGAGGGGATAAGCAGATACATACTATATAAGAGATACATCTTTGACTGAAATACCACTAGCGCTAGCACAGCATAAAGCCGTGAATGAGAATTTTTAATAACGAAATTAAAAATTGAGATAATTTAGTTCCATCTTTAAAGACACAGTCATGCCTCGTTCGTGTAGAAGTAATCCAAATAACTTTTGTTACGTATGTGGTAAATTTACCCCACTAGGCCAGAGTGAAAAGTTAAGTCTGAACATTTGCCGGGCCTATGAACTTTACTTCGATATGTGGGTTCCACATGTAATATGTACTACATGCAGCAGATATTTGCGAGATTGGTTATGTGGACAACGACATTCTTTACCGTTCGCCATTCCTATGCGATGGAAAGAACAAAAGAATCATCTTGAAGATTGCTATTTTTGCCTTAACAAAACTGCAGGACTTAACACCCGTAAGAAAAGAAAATATAATTATGTGGAAACTGAGTCAGCTCAGAAACCTCGACCCCGTGATGAACAGCATCCTGTTCCACGACCGCCAATTCACAAAGAAAGCGAGGAGAGTACAATAGCTACCGATAGCGACACTAGCTTTGAAGGTAATGAAAAATCAAGTGACCCTGATTTTATTCCATCTACATCAAACGAACCACATTTAATTACTCAGTTTGAATTAAATGACTTGGTGCGGGATTTGAATTTATCAAAATCACAAGCAGAACTTCTTGGGTCGCGACTACAGCAATGGAATCTCTTAGCAAAGGACACAAGAATAAGTATTTTTCGCAGCAGACATGAAAATATTGTTGATTTTTATAGTATGGCCGGTAATCTGGTCTACTGCAATAATATTTATAAACTTTCTGAAGCTTTTGGAATACATCATGATCCCAGTTCTTGGAGATTATTCATAGACTCGTCAAAGACCAGCCTAAAAGCAGTTTTGTTGCATAATGGAAACCATTATCCTGCTATTCCGATAGGTTATGCTGTTTCTATGAAAGAAACTTACGAAAATCTGAAAATTTTATTAGAAAAGATAAAGTACAAAGACTATTCCTGGAATATTTGATATTTTAAAGTAATTGCAATTATTTTGGGTATGCAATCTGGTTACACCAAATACTGTTGCTTCTTATGTCTTTGGGACAGTCGTGACAGGGAAAAACATTACCATAAGCAAGAGTGGCCACTACGACAACAGTTTATACCAGGAAAAGACAATGTACAACATCAGCCTCTAGTAGAAAAAAAAAAGATCATAATACCACCTCTCCACGTGAAACTTGGGCTCATGAAAAATTTTGTAAAGGCAGTGGACCGCGAAGGTGACGGTTTTAGATACCTTCGTGAAAAGTTTCCAAAAATAACAGAAGGAAAACTGAAACAAGGTATTTTTGTTGGACCTCAGATACGAGAAATAGTAAATGATGAAATCTTTGAAACCAAATTAACAGCGAAGGAAAAAACAGCTTGGCGCTCCATGGTACAAGTTTTCACGAATTTCTTGGGAAACAAAAAAGCTGACAACTATAAAACTTTAGTAATGGATATGATACAAGCATTTCACGCTGCTGGCTGTAATATGTCCCTTAAAGTGCACATTCTACATTCTCACTTGGATTTTTTTCCGGAAAATATGGGCGACGTTAGCGATGAACACGGTGAGCGCTTCCACCAAGACATCAAGGGAATGGAAAAACGGTATCAGGGGAAATGGAATCCTATTATGTTAGCAGATTACTGTTGGACGTTAAGAAGAGATGCTGTAGATGTTGTTTATAAGAGACAGAGCAATATTACTTTACATTTCTAATTATAATAATTTGAAATATACATTAAATTATGATCTAATCTAAAAAAACCTTTTCATTGTAATACAATAAAAAATCGAGCTAACTTTACGTTCTACCTTTTATTAAAATAAATGTTTATATGTTTTCTATTGAAATTCGTATAAATTATTTGATGGCAAAATCAAAAGTTGAAATTTGTTGGCCAGTATTATTTAGGAAATATTTTGACATTAGCACACATTAGTGACATTTGCTTGATTATTAATTGTCTTTATAATTAGCTACATTCAAACATTTACTGACTTTGTGTTGAGATTGTATTTGTGTGTAAAACCATATTTTTATGGTTTTACACAGAAATGAAGACAATATGGTTTTAATTTATGGAGGATCCCGTAGAAATGCATCTGAAGCAATGCGATTATATGCCCTACGCTTTCCAAACATGCCTTTACCAGATCACAAAACATTTATAAGTCTGTGTGCAAATCTCAGAAATTACGGTAGCTTCAAAAAAACAAAAACAATTAAGGCAGAAAAGAGTAAGAGGTGATGAAATTATGGTAGCGGTACTACAAACAGTTAATAACAATCCACATATCTCATTACGGCAATTAAAAGAATTAAAAGAACAGCTCTGTAATCTTTTGCCGTAGGATTCTAAAAGAAAATAAATACTTTCCGTATAAAGTTCATTTAGGACACCATGTAAGAATAGGAGTTAATCAACACAGACTCGATTTTCTGGCAGAATTTTCTGTAATGTTAGCGGAAAACAACACCTTTATGAATCAGATCATATGGAATGACGAATGTCGTTTTCACAACAATGGTATTTCCCATAGAACAGGTGATGCAATTCAGATACCTGGGCATAGACATATCAAGTACGCACGACCCAGTTAAAGACCTGAGGAGCCAAATTAACAAAGCATCCGCACTATCAGGATGCCTACGAGATATAGTCTGGTCAAACCAGTACATGCGGAAGGATAGCAAAATTAGAATCTACAAGACTTGTATCAGACCGATTATGACGTACGGTACAGAAGTCCGCGAAGACACCAAGAAGACGAAACACATGCTTAGGGTCGCCGAAATGAAAACACTGAGAACAATAGTGGGGAAGACAAGAAGAGACAGAGTGAGAAACTCGGATATCAGGGAACAATGCGGGATACAAGATATTGTGAGATGGGGAAGACAGCGTAAGAGGCAGTGGTACAGCCATGTAAGACGGATGGACGAGAACAGACTTCCGAAAATAGTCCTGGAGAACAACCCGCCCGGCTACAGACCTATCGGAAGGCCACCTAAAAGATGGAGAGATAGTTGGCAATCTACCTCTCAGGAAAAGATGCAGGGGCAACTTCAGAATTAACAGATCGACAGATCTCCAAGTAGTAAAAGAAGAAGAGGAGGTATTTTAATTAAGCATAATGCTCGATATTGGTCAGAAGATAATCCTTTGTGGGTAAGGCAAACAAGGAATCAAACAGGTTTTGGCGTTAACATTTGGTGTGGAAGTTTAAACGGACATACCTTAGGCCCCCACTTTTATCATAAAACATTAACTGGTGTGCGCGGGGCCGTGTCCGGATTTTCAGGGGCCCTGGCATTCTGAACCTTGGGGCCCTTTATATGGCGGGTGAAGGGTCAAAATTTAGAGAAAGAAACGAAATGTGAGGAAAATTACACATCGCGGGGCCTCCTTGTGAGCGGGGGCCCCTGGCATGCGCCGGGTGTGCCCATGCCATAACGCGGCCCTGGGTGTGCACTACTTACATTTCCTGCAAAATGAGTTACCACTACTTTTCGAAGATGTACCTATAGAGCTGCAAAATAATATGTGGTTATATCAAGACGGGGTACCTGCTCATAATGCCAACATAGGTAGTTACTGACTGTTTTAATCAAATGTTCCCACGTCGTTGGATTGATACTAATGGCGTCATTAGGTGGCCGGCTCGTTCGCCGGATCTAACCCCGTTAGATTTTTTCTTGTGGGGTTACTTGAAATCTGAAGTCACAAGGAACCCATAACAGATATGGGCGACCTTTATAATAAAATTTATGTAAGTGTTCAAAAAATTAGTAGAAATTGTTAAATGTTTGCGGAAGAGAACTAATAGGGCGATATACGTTATGTAGCAAACAAGAAGGCAACAATTTTGAACATCTTTGTTAGTTATATTTGATCCTTTTAAGTATTTAAACAAAATAAAGACAAAACTTTAAAATTACTCTTACTTTCTTTAAACACGAATATCTATGAAACCGTTAAATTTTGGAAACTAACACAAATGATAAAATTTACATAAATTTTAATACTCTTTCAAATAAAAAACAAATAAAGATTGTGGCGATCAAAAAAATTCTTTTTATCGCAGCGCCATCTATATCTTCACATAATAAAACGCAATTGTGAGAGCAAACTAGAGTCGATCACATTCTTTAGTAACTACTTTTTACAAAATTCAAATATCATTTTCCGTTTCCGAGATATTTGACCTGGGAGTTTTAAGTGGTACAGCCTGTATAAGTAGCAAAAACCACCTACTTTACAACTGACTAACTAGGACGCTGATTAAACGCCGAATTTGACAACACTGGTACAAAACATCTAAAATCACAAGTTTACACTATGTGACTGTGTTACTAATGTTGTTAAAAACACGACACATTTAATTTTTGTTTTATCCGTTGGCGAATTTAGTGTGTCGTCATTTTAACAGAATTTTTACAGTTCTATAGAAGGAATTAAAATATCGCTGTGGCTAAATGTCCGCCGGCGGTCTTGCCCGTATAAACTGAGTGTTTCGCCAGCCGGCGGAATCTTTACCATTGTAGTAATTTGTCCGCCGATAAAGGCAGTGTTTTGTGTAGACACGACGGAATGTGCTAATTTGTTTTGTCGAATCTTGCCGGTCGCCGTCAACAATTTAAAATGTAGTGCTTTTGTACAACTTGCTTATACACTAAATTCTGTCTTAACTAAAGCAATAATTACCTACGCATATATTGTTATGATGTTACTTAAAGAATCATAATAATTATAATTCTAATTTAAACAACACCTACCACCAATATCTCTTTACTAAGTATCACCCTCTGTTGTTAACTGCCAACTAGCTCTTTGAACAAATGACTCTTAAAACCTTACAGATGTGTAATTGTATCCCGACAACATATAATGGATATACCTTTTATATTACAATTTTCCTTATTTCTTGAAAAATAAACTTTATTTATATTACTACAAATATTAGAGAGTTGATATGCACCTTGATAAACCTTGATTTATTAGTATATAACATACCGAGGTGGAAAGTGTTTCATTACTGCCGAGAGATTAATTAGTTAAACAAGACGGGAAGCGTCGAGGTTAACTTTATCTCGAGACAGGAATGAAACTTTTCACCGAGGTTTGTATACTATTTTATTTACAACCACAATTATATTTAATTGCGATAAAAATTCCGGTAAAAGTTTTGACATATTGAGTTGTCAGATTTGTGATGTTCTAGCGTAAGAGTCAAATAAATATACGCCAGTTTTTTTCGGTGAATAGATTATAAAAGAAATGTTGAGTAGTAAAGCCTTCAAGGACTGCACTCCACTTGATATCTTGGCTCGAATGGTGAAGGACAAGAAATCACTATTTCATCACATCAGCAATAGCAGGGCGGCCTATCTACACATATTCAAGCTTCCAATAATTCTAATGTAACAGTTCATTTTATTTACAACCATACAATTAATAATTATTTCTGATAAAAATTCCGATAAGGTTTTGACATATCGAGTTGACAGTTTTGTGACTGACATTGAGGTTAGGAAATGAGGGCAGTAATAGAGGGCGGGAAGAAAAAGTGAACAAAGTCACACTTCCAAACTTTTAAAAAGTCAGAAATGCCAACATTACGCGTATGGTTGTAAATAAAATACTTTTCTAATTGTATTTATAATTTGCATATACTTCACCATGATCAGTCGATAATAATATATTAAAATACAAGTTTCATAAGACATGATTTTTGCGCACGCGTTCAAGTGCGTAAAATGTCTTACGAAACGTGTATTTTATACAATTTTTTCTATTTCAGTTATTAAAAGTTCAAAAAAGCATAAAATAAGGGACATGTTTTTTTCGAACATTTTAGAAATTTTGTTTTTTTGAAATTGGTTATTCTGATATTTAAGTTGAACATTTTAAATATTTGAATATCGGCGATGTTATATGTAATTTTGTTTAAATTTTAGACTGTTTTATGCAATCAATTATTTCAAACTCTCAACAAAAATAACGAAATAAATAATTGCCCTCAGATATTCGCAAAATAGCAGAGGACAATTTACGAAATCGTTTGCCAACAAAGTCTCGACATATTTATTAAAAACAATATCAGCGCATTTAAGTTGGTGTAAAGAAAATAATATAGCGAATATTAACGTACGTGTCAGTCAATGCGAATCAACAGAAATTCAGACAAAACGTAGTATGTTCCCAAAAACTGCTTGGAATATCCATTAATGCACACAAAACATTTAGTGTTATAGTAAACTTTTATAACAGTTGTACCATTCAGCATGGGAAGTAAATTTTAATAGTAGCATCAGAAAACTTATCATACAACTCTGCTTAACAATTTATATTGTTAATTAGTATGTAAAATGTTAGCATGTGTGTTTTATATTCTTTGTACAACTTCTATTGCACATGTTTGTTACATTAAAGGTTTATATTTGACATTTAAATATGATATGGTTCCATTTTTTTTGTTACCAACCTCAAAAAAAAAAAAAATTAGCGTGCGATAAAGTAATACTTTATGCAACCAAAACAGGTGTAGTAAAGTGAACTTTATAGCACCGAAATAGAAAAATTTGATATTGAATAGTATATTAAAATACAAGTTTCATAAGACACGATTTTTGCGCACGCGTTCAAGTTTAGAAAACGAGCCGCTTGGCGAGTTTTCTAAAGAACAAGTGCGCAAAATGTCTTAAGAAACGTGTATTTGATACTATTTTTTCTGTTTCGGTTATTAAAAGTTCAAAAAAGCTTCAAATAAGAGACATGTTTTGTTCGAATATTTTAGAAATTTTGGTTTTTTGAAGTTGATTACTCTGATTTTTAAGTAGAACGTTTTAAATATTTGAATATCGGTGGTGCTATATGTAATTGTGTTTAAAATTGAGACTGATTTATACAATAAATTATTCCAAATTATCAACAAAAAGGAAATTAGCGTGCGATAAAGTAATACTTTATGCAACCAAAACGGGTGTCGTAAAGTGAACTTTATAGCACCGGAATAGAAAGAATATATTAGGTTATAATCAATTTGTCATATAACGAAATATTCCAAACAACATAAATATTCTCTTTATCAAACAAAGATGTTTAATAAAACTCCAAATAAAAAGTATGTATTAATATAATCTTTAATAATAATTTGTTTCCTAATATATACAATCTTTTTATAAATTAATATAGGTATATTATTTTTTAATTAAATTGGTATGATAGGCCATGTGTAGGTGGATAGTTAAGAGATGAGATTGAAACAAGGTCCAAGTTCCCACAGATTCTTTATTAAATTACGGCGACCGGTTTCGTGAGTTTAAAATACTATACTCACATCATCAGGCCAAGCTTAAACAAGAAAATAAGCTCGTGACACCAATGTACAAATTAAAAAAATTTAAAAACAAGTGATAAAATGTGTTTTAAAATGTGTTTAACAAATTAACTAAGTAAATATAACAAATAGTACAAGTCATATAATGAAAAAATCTTTTTGTTATTTAAAACAAATTGTGAAATGAATTCAAAAAGTCAAAAATACAGTGAAATTATATCAGTATGAAATGAAGAAGACTAATCACAACACTTACAATCCCAAAAAAGACTACCTTCCTTGCACCAGCAACCACATCCATGTAAAAATCATATGTCTCAACAGACCGTACTGATAATGAAATTTATTCAAAAATAATTAAAAGGAATAAATCAAAATTATTCCTGTGTGTCAAATATAATAATCTATAATTTACATACAAGTCTGTTATATTTAAAATACGACATACAACACATTAAAAACTTGTATATGGGACAACACTCACAAGCAAACGGTCACACGCAAAGTGACCTTATAATTCAAAAGTCAAATTTGTAAAAAAAAATTTTAAAATGAATATAGTTTAACCAGTACAAAATGTGTATTTTTTAATTTATATTACATTAATCCTAAATAAGCAAAATAATTTAACAAATGAAACAATAAAACAGAAACAGACATCTTTTTTAATTGGTTATATGGTATTTAAAACTATTTACATTTTATTTATTTATTTTTGTATATTTGGCACAGAATTTTAATATATTTATTAATTGCCTGGTTGAAATTAGGCATTACACAGTATTAAGGAAGTGCACTGTTGTTTGACACTTGGATATTTTTGGATTTACATTTTAAGGTAATACTATATTTTTTATTCAACACATATTTAGTGCTTTAACATACACCATCCTCGTTATGCTGCACTGAGGAAACCAAACACGGTAGAAACATATATGTCTGTAGCTACAAACACATCTTAACACATACATAGTTGCGTCGTTTATTGTTTGTGTATTTTCTACCAAATGTACATGTCTAGGTAAACCTAAACCATTTGATGGGACTGCATAAGAAATACCGGTCGTCCTGTGGTTATTTGCTTTCATTTTCATTTATACACGACTGATTTTACTCGTAATTCTTTTAATTACATAGTTGCATCCTTTTATTTATATAATTACATTAATTGAAGAGTTTAAGGTGGACCTAAACCATTTAATGGAACTGCATAAGTAATACCGATTATCCTATGATTATTGTTTACATTTTTATTCATCATATTTATTTTACATTCTACATTTGTCAATTTATTCTAAATGACAACCAGATGTCATATTGTTATTACTTTTGCTCATCATTTGCCACTACTACCAAGAAGATATTCATTTTTTCAATACATTTGTATAATTGGCAAAGAATTTTAATATATTTATATATATATATTTATATAGTTCGCCCCAAATATTGCCTAGACATTCTCATATCAAAGGCAATATTCAAGGCGAGCATAAACGTGATGAAGAAGTAAGTTTCTTCTCGCTTTGCAAGCTGCTCTTATATCTACAGACAATTGAAGATCGTGCTTTTACTGCAACCTCTATACTTCTATTTACGTCTGTTGGTACGCTTGTTCAAATATTGGGTTGTCCTCCTATGAATTCTGTCTTCTTATGCGGCCAATCTTAACATGCCAATTAACGTCTTCTTTAATTATATACAGCAGCTCAAGCGAGTGACCAGCATAAAGGATCTTGGGGTGTACTTTGATACGCGCTTAAGCTTCTCCAGCCATATACATGATATTTGCAGTTCGGCTTCAAAAACTATAGGTTTTGTTATGCGCTGTTGTAAATTTTTTAAAAGTTCGCTGCTCTTGAAAACTCTATACTTCAGTTTCGTTGTCAGTAAACAGGAGTATGCGTCACAAGTCTGGTCACCTCAATACATATATTTACAAATAGCCATTGAGAGGGTGCAACGAAGATTTTTGAAGTACTTGTCTTTCAAGGATACGGGAATTTATCCTGAGCGTGGTATTGATTATAATCTCTTGTTGCTGGCGCATGACCTTCAGACACTGCGGGATCGCCGGGAGATTCATGGTGCGCGCTTTATGTGGAAATTGTGTAATGGACTAATTGATTGCCCATGTCTCTTGGCTTGCATAAACTTCTTTATTCCCCGAGTTGCCTCTCGTTCCTCCGCCACGTTTTTGTTGCCATTCTCGAGAACTAATCTCCTTCGGGGATCGCCAATATTTACGATGTGTAGGGCTGCGGATTTACATTATGAGGATATTTTCTTTTCTAGCTTTGATACATTGATTACCTTTTGATTTTTTGTGATTTTTCTTTTTTTCTTACATTATGTATGAATGAATGACTTATTCAATAATTAAGAACTTTATTTTATTATAATGTACGTGTTTTGTTCATATAATTGTTCCTATAATTGGTTTTACTGTTGGAATAATAAAGTTATATTATTATTATTATTATTATTATTATTATTATTATTATAT
This sequence comes from Amphimallon solstitiale, assembly GCA_963170755.1. Classification (NCBI taxonomy): domain Eukaryota; kingdom Metazoa; phylum Arthropoda; class Insecta; order Coleoptera; family Scarabaeidae; genus Amphimallon; species Amphimallon solstitiale. Next base: position 216,019,246 of record OY720675.1, on the reverse strand, counting down.
ATGTCAATTAATTATTTCTTATAAGTAAACATACAATCATAAAAGAATATATACTTTGTACTGTATATATGTTTACTTAAATTTACTTTTCTTATTACTAAATTTAAGTTCAAGTATTTAGGTAAAATAAATGTGTAACATTTTGCTTTGAATTTCTCAATTTTTCTAGTTTGTTAATTTCTTGGCAATATGTTTGGAATTTCAGCCATTTTCAAAACATTTGAAAAAGTGCGAACTTAAGAATCGTCAATATATTGTTATCTCATTTTGAATCTATTCGTATCTCGGATGTACACCTAACAAAATATGGAATTGTATTAGAATAGCATTAGTCTTTCAAATTACAATTTCGACAATTTCCTCGCGTGGGCGTCAGTACGTGTGTGTGTGCCGAGTCCCAACTCTGCCGAAATGAGCTTACATCCTTCCGTATTTTCTTCAGTTCAATTCCCAATGGCACGTTAAAACAACATCGCGCTATCTAGTTCTGTCAACAGAATATTCATTCCGAGTGTGAACTGTATTTGCCCTTTCAGGACGATGTCACCTTTAACCTTTTTTTTTTTGTATTGAAACAGAAATTTCATTAGTAGAACTTCCTCGATTAATTAAAAATACTTGGTGGGCGCGTACGAAATGAGATTATGCGAAAATAATCTACGCGTAAGATAAGGTGAGGTTTTTATTCGCTTTTATATGCGGAAGTGGATGTTCGTAAACCTTATTTGAATCATAATTCAATTAGCACACTTTTTTGGTCACCCGTCTCATACGAGCACGCGCTACTTAAAACACTTCATACTGTTTAGTAAGCAAATGTTTAATTTATCATTTGCGGTCGCCATTTTGTTCGTTTATCTTCGTTCTTGTCGGTTAAGCCATGGAGTTATTTTTAATCAGCAATTGTTACATACTTGTCCTACTTAATATACCATATTCAATAATACCATGCCATCGATTAAATTATTATTTCGTGAAGTGAATTTTGATATAAAATTGGTCACACTGATATTTTTAAGTCATCTGTTCTATTGACTGTTTGATTTATATACTTATACAAAAAAGTACGAAGTATATACAGTTGTACAGGTTTGAAATAGGTAAGTATGATTTATAAAACATATATGTACAAGATTAAATACCAAATGCACAAAATAAAAGCTATATCAAGATATATGTGTAAAAAGACAACCAACAACACGAGCACTAAGCATATTAAAGCTCTAGCAATATCATCTCAAATTCTAGTCCATGAACGATTGTATATCATATACTATATTTTCAAGTGGCATCTTCTTCATTCTCTCCTTAAATCGCTTTGAATCAAGGTGTCTCAAAGTATCGGGCATCTTGTTGAACAAAATCAGAGCCTGATGATTTATCGCCATCTGTGTTCTCGTTAGACTACGTTACGGGTAAACTATATTATTTCGTCCCCTTGTGTTGTAGTTGTGGACATCACTGTGGGTTTTGTATTTGTTTGATTTGTGGATTAGTGTGAGGCAGGCAAGGATGTAAACGTTTGGAAGTTGAGTATTTTTAAATTTTTAAAGTAGTCTCTGCAACTTGTGTTTCTTGTGATGCCAACCATTGCTCTAATAGCCTGTTTCTGTTGAAGAAAAATTCTCCTTGCTGAACCTTGGCTGTGCCAGACACCTTGCTTCCTCAATAAACTCGATGTTGCTTATCTTCTAAATGTATGGAGATGTACGTTAAACGGATGGCACGCAGGTTGACAATGTCTTCCTCGTGGCGATGTTGGTTGTTGTCCTCAAAACCGAGGATCTTCTAACTGGAGCGACAAATGGCGGTCTGTCACCTGATGGTCTTCCGTTTAGCTTACATCTCCAAGGATATCCCACCTTATTCCTTGGCTACACCGTACTGATGACGACCAATGAGTCAGAAGCACGTGTCTATGGTTGCTCTACAGCGGAATTTACCCAATATTCTCTATTTGAGGTTCTAATTTATGTATCAGGTCTTCTAATATTCAACAAACAAAAATTTTCAAATTAGAATTATTTTAAGAAAAAAGTTTCTAGTGTCTAGTCTTGGTTTGTTTATGGCAGTTCAAAGATTATTCAAATAAATGCATAAAATATTGCAGACAATCTTTATTTATTTCATAATAAATAGAATTAGTAAATAGTGAACTAGTGAGCTGGATGTAGCATTACATTCCCGCAAAACGTCAACGAGTATACTAAAGTAAAATAATTTAAAGCAAATTTACATTAAAGATAAAATTAAAAATAAAATTGCAAGTTGAAAACGAATATCTGCTAAAATTAATCTAACACAATCAAAATAATTAAATGAAAGCAGGAAAAACACATACTGGACAGAAAAGGTAAAAAACAGTGATCTACTCTATGGAAAAGAATCAGATGTGAGCAGCATTCAATAGTTTTGCTTTGGGCGTGAGTTTAAACCTAGACATCACAAGAAAGCTCCAGTATATTTAGTCAATGAACGACATTCGATGTAGCGCTGTTCTATGTGTTGTAGAATATTTTAATCCACGAAATCTCCTAGCAAAATCTGGAACATCAAAGCTAAATATTATTTTATGATAATTAGATATAGCGACGGCCTGTAAAATATTATCTTGTGGAAGGAACATAGAGTCAGATATTCTCTACAGTTACACATATTCAGAAACCCAGCATCATTCAGCCAACCAGAAATGTTATATTTCTCACATGGAAGGTATAATGGAGGCAAGCATTCTCTACTATCTGAATACGAATTGAGGTGATCTGGTCCAAGGCACCATGGTAAATCGAAGAACAGTAATTGAAATGCGATAAAATGAAAGTGCCGCATAGATTCTTCTAGACATGCTGATTCAAGATTTCCTTGCTATATATTTTGTAATTTGGTCTCTGTAAGGGAATATGTAATCCAAAGGGACACTCAGGATTTAACCTTCTCACTGACAGGTAATGTAGTATTATTAAGCTTAATTTAATTCTTATAACATTACTCATGCTGCCACAGACTGATGGGACGAAAAGAAAAAGTCAACTGCGGCCTTTGGAAGACTACTTCAGCAGAAAATACAGAAAAGGAAAACAATATCAGAAAGCAATGTTGTAGAAAATGTAGAAGAAGCCAACGAAGAACAAGAACCAAACCTTGAAAAATGTCAAAAATCGAACACATAAAAACCAAAGAGGTATCGGGAACAGATGAGATATGGAAGCGATATATTGATGGGAAGACTATATACTGATGATCTGGAGGAAAAACAAAGTTATTAGATTGAGAAAAGGTTTTATTAGTGCCAATACAAAAAAAACAATTAAATAGAAAGTTTCCTCACATTAAACTGTTTCTTTTAATAAAATTTGAAAGTCTTACATCCTCTGTTAGTAGATGAAGTTCTCTGATAAAAGTGTTTTAGTCGCACTTATTGTATTAAATTCGAATAGCTAACTGATGGACTTTTCTGACATGAGTTATTTTATAATTCCGCTTTAATAGAAATATTTGGATCCAAAAATAAAAATAAATAGCATCGCTGCATTCAAATAAGTATAACAATTTTCTCGTGTTTACTTAAACTCCAGTTCGTAAATAGCCTTTTATATAATAAAACAGCATTTTGAAAGCATATATTTCCCTTGACAGTAGCAGCAACAGATATTGTCGACAATTTGTATTCTTGGCACCGAGTTCTTTTTCATTATGTCGAAAGAGAAAATTTTTAATATAACGAAACTAGAATACATAACGTAACGTGTACAAAGGCAAAAGCTTCCTCTCCCGCCTGTGAGAGCAACAGTGGAAAAACATTACAGCACCTATAGCCATGCATCAGACGCGTGTATATGACTGGATAAATCACAGCGGGGCCCGGCTTTCAACATTGTGTGGTAAAATGCGTGTAGCGCGTCTAAATGGGTCACATTAAAGGGTAAATTTCCACTTCCGAACATAGATAACTTGAATAGCGGAAAAATACAGTTTAGCGTACAGCGGCAAAATTTAGTCATGCGGCAGTAAATCCGAGGATCTACTGCTAAGCTGATGAGTACTAAAATTTATTTCTCTTATATATACATTTTGCGACAAATACGAGGGTTGCCTGACATGTTTTGAAACTAACAGAAACAGAAATATATTTTATACATTTCTCTAAAAATGCTCTCTAGTCCTTTCCATCATCATCAATCACATGAGAATTTTCCGAGGCTTTAGCCCTGTTTTGCAATTTTTCCACATTCCGGCTTATATATACATACATACATCTTCTACAGTTAGGTATGCCAATAGTTAGTAGCAAAGTTTTGACTAAGCAATGAACATCGTCAGCAAAAGAGCAATTCTAATTTTAGTGACAAAGTGACGTATGGAAATGTCTATAATCGTAATCACGGTAGCTGAACGGTCAATTGCTAAAGACCATAAGCTTTTGCATCGTCGGAACAATCACTGCTGATCTAGGACTACCTCGCTTGTCTGACCTATGCCTGTGCAAAAAATAAATCACACACAATCTGCTTCGACAAATGATTTAGAATATGCTATATATTTAAGTACTTTTCAACAAAATAATTAAAATTTACCTATTTCATTTGGGATCGGCTTTATTTGGTTCATTAATTCCCCAACTAGTGCTGTCTTATTCGTTTTTTGGGAAATCTTTTCTTTCACGGTCCCATCCATCGAAAACTGGTAACTTTTATAAATCCACCAATGTCATGTGTCTAATATACAGATACAACTGAAATATGAAACGTCTCATCCAGAGCCCATTGACTATTGTTCCCAACATATGCCATAGGATTTTTCCTTCAAAGTTAATTACAATTCACTAATAAAGTCTTATTAACTTGTCAGACCCTAAATATCCATCCATAATAGTTATATTTATTAAGGATACTTCTTTTATCACTGATTTTCATAGATTTCAATGACTATCTTAGACAAAAACCATGTAATCGTTTGTTCAGAATTTTGCGCGAGATAAAACAAGAATTTTCAAACTATAAATAAAAAAATATGCCTATTAATATTTAGTCCTCAGAGAAATATTTTTTACTATACATCAAAAACTGGATGAAGTGGGATATTCCTGCTTAGATTCTGACCGTGACTTGGGATGAATCGAAAAAGTTCTGATAAATAAGAAACGATTTATGTGATCTATCATTCTAAGAAGAATTGGGTAACTGATGTGGCACAACATTTTACTGACATAGGTAAACGGCAGATTCAACTGAAAGTGGTCCAAAAGAGGTAGAATCCGTTCAATTAAGAAATTGCATTTCGAAATAGCATAAGCTGCTTTCGAGTTGAGGAATTTGGATTTAATTTGTACACAAAAAACTATGACCCTTCGACAACATTCAAGAAAATTTCCATACTACAAAATGATAAGCTCTACTCAGAAAACGTTCAGTTCAGAAGAGTTCATGGAAAGACAAGAATGTTGTCTGAGAAAAAAAATCAAATTTAAGTCAGTAATACGTTACCGAAATATACCACTGCTTCTACATCAAAATTATTTGTTAAGAAGTAAAATATTCTTTACTATAGACCAAAAATTTTCAATTTCTTTCTTTTTCTCCTAAGCTTGAGCTAAGAAAAATCGGGTAACTGATATCATACAACATTTTCATTACATAGGTCATCTGCAGACTCAACTGAAAGTGCTTCAAGTGAAGGAGAGTCTGTTGAATTAAAAAATAGCACATCAAGATAGCATAAAGTGTTACGAGTTGAGGAATTTGGAAGGAAAACTATGATCCTTAGATATCATCTAAGAAACTTTTCGCACTTCAAAATGAAAACAAAAAAGCTTCACTCAGAAAATGTCTAGTTCAGAAAAAAATGTCAAAATTACCATCTCCAGAGACTAGTAATACGTTACTGAAGAATACGGCTGCTACTACATTAAAATTCTTGACCAAGAAGAAGACGTTAATGTATTAAGAAGAACGACTTCATGTTTTATTACTTTAAAAAAATTCTATTCAAATTAAGAAATAACCTTTTCTTGTAGAACCATACAAAGAAAAACCAAAAATCAGGCAAAACGACATTTTATCTTTAATACGAGGGTCAGTCAATATCTAATGCCTTCCATTTTTGCTACCTAAATAAAGATAGTTAAGTGAAAATTTTGAATTTGGCGCTATTCCTCAAACCTTCTTCTACAATCCACTACCATAGTAACTTTCTGCGTCTCTGAAGTCGTTTGCAAAATGGCTGACATCGATGTTCGTATTAGACAGCGTTATACAATTGAGTTATTGAATGCAGAAGGTGAAAGGCCCATTCGCATTCATGAAATACTGAAAAATATGTACGGTGATGTAACAGTGGATATCAGCACTGTTGACTGACGAAAAGCGGAGCGGCAGGTCGTTGACTGCAGTGACTTCACCCAACATTCAGCAAGTCGGTGACATAATTCGTGGTGATCGCTGGATGACTGCAGATAAATTGTGTCGCATTCTCTCGGCCAGTAAAGGGAGTGTGATGACGATTATTCAGCAACTGGGGTACGAGTATTCAAAGGTTTATGCAAGGTGCGTACCAAGAATGTTGGACCGACCAAAATAAAGAAACAAGAAAAACAATAGCCTCACAATAAAGGGCCGCTAAAAGAAACTCATCGTGGAATTTACTTTGAAGATGACGAGGCCGTGAAAACGGCTGTGCGTCGATGGCTTAGGCCTTTTACCACACTGGAATATATATTAAAAGTTAGACTAAAACTGTGAAAATGGACGGAAATTATATAAAAAGTGACAAATTAATCATCAGTGTTGTGGTTTTCAACCTATGTAATTGAATTTTAATTTCTTGACAATTAAAAGGAAAAAACTAGGAGGCATTAGTTATTGACTGACCCTCGTATGTATATTTACAATAGAATTTAAACATAAGAGTCCATAAAATCCTTGGAATAATTGTTAATTAAAAATGTACACAACACTCTATCGATTTATCTCAAAACTACTATTTTATGATATTTGCTCCTTCATTTGTCAACCTCATTAAATGTACAGTAGCATCTCTTAGCATGTATCGCCTATAATAAGAAAACTAAGAAAATCACTATATTCCAGCCATATGAAATTGAATAAGTTCATGTCGAAAACAGGTAATTATTTTTAAAAAAAAATGAGGTGTGGCCACCACACGACTTTCTTATACGTATGAAAGTGTTACTTCCGGTCCGAATTTTGAAATTTCATTTATACAAAAAATATTCCAAATCGAACTCTAAATACTTTTGTACTCTTCATAAATGTATATAGAATGCATAATTTACGACATATTTGCAAAAAATCGTTATTCGGTAAGAGTAAAAGTGATACTTCCGGTCCGAATTTTGAAATTTTTTTTTATATAAAAGATATTGGAAATTAAGTTTTAAATACTTATGAATTCTTTATAAATTAGTCTAAACTTAGTAATAGACGAAATATTTGCAAATTTAGATTTTATCACTGAAGTAAACTACTACTTCCGGTTTGCCGATTTTGCTCAAAATCTAATCAGTTCTCAAGAGGGAGATTATATTCGTAAATACAAAATTTCGAATTGATATCTCCAGCGGTTTGACCGCTATCGTGGTCACACACACACAGACAGACAGACAGACAGACACACAGACACACAGACATTTTTTAAAAAACACTTTTTTGGTATCAGGGGACTTCAAAACGTGGACATCTGCAAAAATCTCGAGGTCGAAAATTTTCATCATCACAATACTTCCTTATACTACGTATAAGAAAGTAAAAACTCTATACACGGTCGGTCAAATATCTACAAAATCGTTACTGAAAATATATCCATTTTTAGATACTAGAGAACTTTTGTTTGTCTATGAATGAAAGATATTCGTTCACAGAAAAGCTCAAGATAAAATTTTATTCACCTATATGTAATATTTCTGAATAAAGCACGAAGGAATTCTGACCTTATTTCCTTTTCTAAAAACGACCTACAAATCCAAACTATTTCCATTTCAGGATTAGCTCTCGGATATCTTACAGCTCTTGCCCCGAAGAGATATTCTGTTTTCATTTTTAGTAAGCACGTGAACAACATAAAGGAACAAAACGTAAAGTCACAAGGAACATCTGACGTCCGAATGCACTTCGAGGTTATCTGGCAGTGCTCAGGTGCAAAACGTATTTCGCTTTGTTCTCCGATTAAAAGACAGGCCATAAAGGATCATGTAAGGCCGTAAGAGCAGTGCAAAAGCCGTACTGTAAAGTTTAGAGTGAGGTAGACATTTCGTATTTCACGTCTCGTTTCAGATGCAGGCTTAACGAGGTTCTTGAATGTGTACAGTTGAAGTTGGTGTTAAGACGTTAAACTTTGGAAAGCCCTGGATACATACACGATCAAATAAGAACATAATTAGCAGTTTAAGTTTATGGTTTATTAAATTATATATGCTAGTGTGAGGTAAGTTTAATATTTATAGTTCATAATTACAGGAAATAATAGTTTGGTCGAAATTGAGGAAAATTCATCACTTGAGAACGACTTGGCCGAATTGGCTTTTTTTTTTTTAATGTTCGTAACAGTCCATTTTTAAGGAAAGAAAAAATGGAAAAGTTGCCGGGAAAATTAGAAAATACAATAAAAAATTGAATTTTGTATGAACTCAAGATTCGAACAATGGATATGCGTAATTATTTTTCTGTTTTGTTTGTTATGGTCCTGGAAAAGCTTTCAGAAAAAAAAATCGGGACAATTACAAAGAAAAGTTGGAAAATTCGAACAAACAACAAAAAACATAATTTTTGTATGCGCTCTCGATCATAACTGATGTTGGAACGTTGATGCTACGACATGTTTGGTTGATTCTTTTTTTGTTTTGTTCGTTATGCTCACGGGATAGAAATGACTCATTTGAATGTTTTCAACTGAAGAAAATCTGGAAGATCTGGAGAAAAATCTGAAAAAACGCACTCTAGCATAAATTAGTGTGTCTGTTAGTGATCGCGTATCTTCTGAACGACTATATAATATATGTTTTGTCGAGACAATGGCTCATAGCTATGCTAGGAATCGATAGGTGCCGCTGTAGTCATATTATTAACAAATTCTATATTTATGGACCAAAATAACTCATATTCATAATATACATTGGTTTAGTGCCAAGAAAGAAAATCACAAAATCTGTACCTGATAGGTGGCGCTGTGGTCGAGTTATTAATAAATTTTACATTTATAAACCGACATGATTTATATGTACACAATATGTTCGCGTGGTCAACAAAATCGTTTTGGTATATTCTGTCGTCCGATTGATGGCGCTATTTTTTTGGTAGAATACTTATCTCGCCACCTACCGGAAATGGTAGAACAACGTCTGTCGAGCCAGCTAAAGTAATAACAAAGTAACAATTACGAATTTCATCAAAATACCTAACAATTGAAAACGCACTACTAAAATGACCGTTCCAAATCCTATACCCAGATATTTTAAATTGTTGGATACCTGACTATTTAATATTCAAATAAATAAATAAAAGCGATTTTTAATAGTAAATATATTTCAGGAAACTGTGGTAAACGCAATCAAGAAATAAGCAATGATACGGATATAATACAACGCACGTGTATTTCAATTTAGTAAAGATAAATGGAGGAAGTATACAGGTGTTAACAATAGCAAATTCTTAAAATGCTTTGCAGAAAAAAATAACGAAACCTAACGAATTAATCTCCAAATACACATATTGCTGCAAGTTGAAGACTGGAATTAACCAGAACAAGAAGTTGTTATTATTAAACCGACTTCCCTAAACAGGTTCTAATGAAACCAAAACAATTATTAGCCCGAAAGAAGCTCCTGGCTTAGATTTGATTGCTGGAAGATTTTTAAAGCAATTTCCTATGATGTGGAAAGCCGCATTATCATTATGATTCTCAAACCAAGAAAACCTTCTCATGAAGTTTCATGAAACAGGCCCATATTATTGTTGCCAGTTCTTTCGAGATTCTTTGGAAAATTACTTTTAAAGAGATCAAAACCTATAATAAAAATAAAGAATTTGATTGCTGCCCCTAGGATTCCAGCCATCATTGGAAAGTCATTAGAAGAAAAGGAAGTCTGTTCTACTATATTCCACGACGTTACCTAGGGTTCGGATCAAATTTAGCATGCGAGTTCGTTTCTGTTTCTGCGAAGACAAAATTCGAAACTTTTGCAATCCTATCTATCTGAAAGATATTTTATAATATTAAGCAAGAAGATGATTATTCTGAAATAATAGACGTTAGAGCAGTGTTGCCACAACCAATGTGCTAGGTCCAGTATCTTCTAGATATAAATGACATCCCCATTCATGAAAATGACACTGTAGCCACTTTTGCTGACAACACTGCAATTATGGCTGTAAAAATAAACTATGAAGAAGCTACAAAGCTCCAAACTTCAATTAACCGAATTATTAATTCGACTAGGAAATGGCGCATCAAACTGAATTATGACAAAATAGTTCATATTAACTTTACCAACAAACAAGCACCACATCTACCAGTCAGAATAAACGATAATCAAATTATCTATGCTGGCTCAGCAAAGTATCTGAGTATGACCTTAGATGCTAGACTCGGCTGGAAAATCTATATTAAAAATCACCGTGAAGAGCTTGTTATTAAAATGCTTCCGTATAAGCATCTACTAAAACCGCTAGTTAGTAAGAGGAAGATCCAAGTTATTCAAAATTTTCAGAATAAAACGCTAGGGAGCATCATTGTTATACCTTAATACTGCCTAAACAGCAACATTCATAGGTACCTGCAAACGGACTCTGTTGACCAGAATATTGTCAAATTTTCCAGTAGCCATGAAGAAAGGTTGCTTCATCATGTGCACGTCCACGCTACTCAGTTCTTGGATAACACGCATCTACTAAAATGACTCATAAAGATTAAGCCATTTAAGTTGGTTCAATGATTGTATCAGTTTACAGTAAAGCAAAGTACTGCGTATTAATTAGAGGGTAGTTATATTATCACACCATAAGAACTAGTGAGAAGGATTTTTAAAACATTAATACTAAACAAGATAGAGTATACAGAAATCGACAAGGTAATTGATCTAAGCGTAGCACTAGATAGACTCGTAACTCATCTGAAATCGGCGTCTAGAGAACATCACCAAAAAAGTCATTAATGATAACTAGATGAACAGATGGAAAACAATAAAACACATGACAATTACTGAAAATACTTTATTATTGTAAAACGTATGCCCTTTGGTGTGGTGGCCAAAGACACAGGAAAAAGGCGAGTCTTCAACTAGACACGGTACCAATACTTGTCTGCTTGGAAATAATATGACCACTGCGGACTACCATGGAGACTGTCCTGAACTTCCCGCCTGTTCACTTTGTGGTATGCGGGAAGATAAGGATTTTCGTATACAGACTGCAGCTAGATGGAAATACCATAAATAGAGGTCTCATGGATCCATATAAAATCTGACAGTACAGGGACACTGAGGATAATTGGCAAAACGTGTCGTTAATACTGGTATGGGAGTACTTTAAGGAACTTAGAGCATTAGTGGACCAAAATAATGTAGAACTGATCTAGGTTTCAAATCACAGCGGGATCGATGGTTACAAAAAGCTCGCAAACTTAGCAGGAGATGATCAGAAACAAAACTTATCGACTCAGAACCGGTACTGGCATTAATGGTCAACAATTCCCAGGCAAAATACATGCAAGAATTATTGATCAACAAAGTAAAAGAAAGGCTGAACAACTACTACGTATGAGTAGAGATCGACTGCGAAGTACAGCTGATTTTTCCGACCGGTCATGCACCTGTAAATATGCATGTAGATTAGATGGAGCTGTATGGCGCAAATTTTAACCGTACATTCTGGAGTAAGGAGCCAGACCTGCATATCCAAATTAAACTATGAGGGACTGGATTACAAAAAACAGCGGATTTATAAGCAACCTAACAGAAACCCAGAGATGCTTAATAAACACTCAGTAAGCTTGTACAGGACATAAAAGTATTTCAGTGGCTGTCATAAACCAAACACGTTTGGCCTACGATTATCTTGCATGCGGCTTCCCGTACATAACACGAAAGGAGTTGCCAAACTGTACGTACCTAACAGATATACATACGAGAACCGACAAGTAGACCTTCAGCGAAACCAAATTAAATTCAATCATAAAAATAATAAATCTGAAGGAATTCTTATAATATTAACTTAAGATACTTTTTTAAGAATATTACGAATGGGAATAATACCTAAAAATTAAGATAACAACCCCTGCAACATGCACACATGCATTATATTGGAATCTTAGGATCGTAATGATCATATCGGCCTGTCGTCTAGCGTCGAACAGTGCTTACCCACATGTGTATAAATATTGGCAACAACGTTCGTTTCAATACAAGGACTTTTATCTCGTATGCAAGGTAAAAACAGACCGAACCTGTATAAGCTCAGTACAGTAAAAAAAGGGGGGCATCTATTAATAGTGCAAGAGTCTAAGAGATCTGCTGTTGCCGATTATGGCTTTGAAAAAATTGAACCCCTTATAACTGAGACAGCATGGGCATCCTGTAACACTTAAGAGCACACGATTTAGAATGTATACCGGGTGTCCCAGCTAAGACTTTCGGGTCATATATCTCCATTATTATTGAACGAATTTTTATAAAATTTGGAATATAGACAATTTATTAAGTGAAGAACCGTTGCGCTATACTGAAACAACCATAGTCTTTAAAACGTAAATTTAATAGCAAAAGTTGATGACAAAGAATGACCAAAAAACGAGAACACTAAAACAAAAATCAGATGAAAATGCCAGGCTTGATTTTTGGTGCTTACCCATCTAAAGATATTTTCGTGGAACTTGAAAAAAAGAACAATGAGTGAAAATTACATTTTTTAACTTTCACTAATTTCAAAAGTAACAGAACAATCCACATTCAATAAAGTATCTACATTTTAAGTTTCAAAAAAAATCGCTCAATAATAATGGAGATATATGACCCGAAAGTCTTAGCTGGGACACCCTATATAGAAATTATTCTATCTGCTGCGAAACATTATGGAAAAAAGTTGTAACGACGGAATAGTGATGTTATTGAAAAGGTGGTAATACCTGTATTCAAGACAAAGGAACTATGTGGAAAAATAAATTCTTGTTGCAGCTATAGTCTTTTGTTTTCATACCAGCTATAGAAATATACAAACCGCCTCTCGTAATCCAAATACATTGACATGTATGTATGTATATATGTCCATATATTTGTTTGAATATTACTGGTACACGAATAAATTAGAAAATAAATCTGTAAAACGATTATTTGTTATCATTAGAGTTCGCCCGACTGACAACGATAATACATATACTTTGCAAAGTTGACGAAACAAAAACATGTCAAGCGTATAATTTTAAATAACAAACACAGAATTTTGAAATTGCAAATTTTCGAATGGCAATTAATAAAAATAAATTGTATACTAACACCGATAGCTTCTTCTTCCCCCTATAAATTTACTATAAATATTGATCCAATATAAACAACACAGGAATAAAATGACGATACAATTGTAATTAAACTTATAAATATGCTGATAATTGCATAAATACCTGAAAGCATATTTTTTCCATAAATAAAATTAAACATTAAATTATAATCTGTTATTGGCGAATTCAGGAAATATTAAGTACTGCTTCAAAGCCGACGTTGATGTTATCGTAATTCCATCCTAAATTATCTGAACTGCGGAGGTAGTACATTGCTTATAGCTGCCAATATAACTGATATCTAAGTTTTATATTCAACACGTTAGCGTGTAATACATTGTATGGAAGAGGATAGAATTCTAATGGAATAGTATATTAAGCATCAACAACGGCAAGGGTGTTTACGGATCGAAGCCAATGTTTAAAAACTGAGCGAAGCCAATTCTCCTGAAACCGATGAAATCCTCAGGGTTGGAAATGCTTGTTATATTTTTTGCACGATCGATTATTTCTGTTTGTTTACGGAAGCGTCCATAGCAGTTTTCAGGACGTTCATTTGGAATTACTGGTAGCTGGTAGGGTAAACGGCACGTTAAGTAATTTACTTACAGCTCAGTCTACGATATCACAAAGCTACATACAGCTAATTTAACACGAATAAAAATATTAGAAAAAATCATTTTTGTACTTCCATTAAATATTTATAAGATATATTTTAAATATAGAAAAATATACAGATTTTGCAGAAAGTACTACAAGAACCTCCAACCTTCAAGGATTTGCCTGTCACAGACCATATCAGATGTAGAACGAATGAGCAGACTACAATGGTAACATAACATAGGAATTACGCAAAGTATTTAACTATTTATTCTACGAGAACTAACTTAACAGTTATTAGTTTTCCACTTTAAAATAAGTAAGAATATGGTTTTAACTATTAATACTGGAGCATCATATGATTCTATTTCTAAACTTTATTATAAAGTAACTACGTAATCATATTGTTAGTCAACATCATGTGTCTCAACTTTAATACATGGAAGACCAGAAGAAATTATTAGGTTTAATCCAAGGTATTAAATATCAAACTTTAATAATACCAGAAGTAACTGATGTCGCTAAGGAATACTAATTAACAACAATTTTTTTCGCATCTCACAGAGGCTACTTAGGATGTATATAGATTGACTCGATTCAAATCTGGTGGAATGAGATAAATGCAAACACATATTAAAGACGATATGTAAAATGAAGAATAGATAAGCCTGCTTAGTCAGTAGCAGCAAAGACGACGACGCGGCTTCAACCCAGAAAGCAAGAAGGTATAGATAAAACTTAAATGGGGCTCGTATAATACTAGAAACGATAAATCTGCATATCGAAATGTGTTTCCACAAAAGAAAAGGAATCTGCAACATGTTTGTTTAGATTGATTCGGATCGTTCTCCTATTCTCTCTACTGCTCCTCAAGTCATGTTTTTAGGGACATTTCATTTAGTGTTTCCTTTATTACTCCTCTTTATCTTCTGTACAAGTCACAGTCATCGATCTCAGTTGATTCTCTCGAATTTCTGACTTCAAAGATTTTGCATGGAGGTTCTGTCAAATAGTTGCTTGCTATATATGCTCCATCACTGGTTTGTTTTCTGGACACTACTAAACCTGCAGCACCAAAGGAAGTTCTGTTTATCGTACACCTAGAAAATAATAATAAAGTTGCTAACCAACATTCTATGTTTCAAACTTAATATAGAAAAAATCCCGAGCAAACTAAAATTATACAGTAATTATCCAAGTATATACCAAGAGGTAAATCGCATTAGAAGTCACTCAACTTGCTGAAAAGAATTCTAAAAGCCACGCAACGGTCAAAAGCAATTTGCCTTACATACATACAGAAGTTGTGTATGAAATAACATTGCCATAAAATTGTAATAGGTGCAAAAACAAATTTTTAAAAATACAAACAAAAATCACTTCTATACAATGGATAAAAAAATAAATCCCTGACTACTATTCTTCTATACTTCTTTTTCTCTCGATTGCTCTTTGCTCTTCCTTTCAGACGTATTTCTTGTTTTCCTTTAATTTTTTCGTTATCAATCTCACTTTATATGAGGTTGGTGTTATTCTTCTCGCCACCATTATCTTTCATTGGCCAAACCACTAACATTGGTTATTTCCCTTCTATTATTTTAATTTGTATGCAGGTTCTAGTGGACCTTGTCTATTTCGGAAAAATCTCTGCGTTTTATATCTTCATTTCCCGGAAAGACTATATTAATGCTATTTAATTTTTTTGCCGTAGCCCCTATTCGTTTTTATATCTTCGTTTCACTAAGTAGTGAGATTCAAAAGATGATCGACTATTTTATATTTAATAATATTTAATTGATCTTTTCTTTCCTTTTTGGGAAGACTCTAGCATTCATTTCTTATCCTTCTTTCCTCACTTTGGCTTTCCTCATTTCTTCTCGTCATACCTTTGTAGGCCTTCAATTAATTTTTGCCTTCATCAATCAACCATCATATACCATGCGTTTTATTTTATCTCCTTCATTCGTTTTGCATGTTCAAATCATCAGCTTGAATTAATTCACTTCTATTATTTGCTTCAAAGACAATATGTGATCATACATTTTTTGGCATATTTTAGTTTCCCAGAAAAGATGTTTAATACTAGTAGACATTTTTTCATAGCTTCTCCTCGGTATAGTATTTCTTTACCTACTCTTGGAAAGGCTGTTTTCCACTTATCCATTTCGTGACCAACTTATTGACAAAGAAATTGCCGTCTTGATCAAGTTTTATGGTAGATTAATAGTAATTAATAGTAGAATTTGTAATATTAAACACTTGAATAATATGTTAATCCTAAATCATGTCATAAAGACAAACACGTTTACATTGGACACAATTGGCGATAAACTTAATCTCTATAAAATTTAATCAAGTAAAAATATAGAACATGGTATGAGCCAAAAAAAATTTGGCCAAGAAATTGGCTAACTCGATTTAACAGAGTAAATTGTTAATTTTCGGTTGATCAACTCCTTGCCCAATAAATTGAACCAACTATAAAAATTAAGAAAACCCCGCAATAGGTATATTCAACTCCACGCAGTGTCAGTAATAAATTGAGAAGTTACTACACAATCGAGAACATATTGAAATATATAAACGAAATATCTCCAATAATGTAATTAGATTATAAACGGCTCTCACCCAAATAGGCCAAAGAATGAAATTATACAAATAAAGCTTTATGTCGTGCCAGATCCAATTTTGCAAAATTAAATCACCCGTTAACGTTTCTTGATCTATTTTGCCGGTATTTACTTACAATATGTCATTACGAATCCCGTTATACCGTGGAGTTCTTGAACTTGAGCTAATTAAGTAACACACCATCGTCGAGCGAAAATATTTTTTGGCCTTTCTCCAAATCACCGCTCATATATCCTTAATTTACGTCAAAATGTAAATCGTTACTTAATGGATACAATACAAAAAGGAAGGTTTCATCTTCTTCTTTTTTGTATTCTTAATGGTATACAATTACTACAGACACTGTCAATTTCGCTTGGATGGTGATTATTTTTCCCCTTTCCGGTTCCTCTTCACTTTTATTATAAACGAAACGGATTCGGAAAGTGAAAAGTTTATAAGCTTCGTCGTCAATATTGATTTTATCCATATGTTTTACATATACATATATATATGTAAAACATTGTAAAAGTATATTACTAGCACGTTATATGCCAAAATAATGGATTAAATTTCTCATGAAAGGATGATACATAAATATTAGTATTCCATTAATGAAATTAAAATATTCATAAATTGTATTTTGTTCCACGTGGGATACGTGCGACTACCATATTTTACTGTTACAAGAAACGAACTCATAAATAATAGCACAAAAGAAATAAAAATAAACAACTAATTCCTTTACTACCCACATATTTTTGTTTGCACATAAATTAGATTCTTGTTTATAAAAGAGAAGGTGCAAAATAATAAATTAAATAAAGCATATTACACTGAAATATATTATAAGGTAATTAGCACACAGTTGAGAAATTCTGAACAATTTCTTTTTAAAGAATTACTAATGTTTAAAAGGCAATGTGTACATATACAAAATATAAAATATTATCAATGAACTCTATATAAGTAGGTGTGTATGTATTTCTGAGTTAAATTAATAGTTAAACAATAAAAACGTATTCAATCTATCTTAAACTCGTGCTAGTCTAACTTAGGCATATTACCTAAAATAGGAGTATCGAAAGAAAATAATTTGATTATGTATTTAATAATAATCATAATAATAGTAACAAATTTATTTAAACCATCTGATATCAGTAATATCGGTTACATCATAGTGTACAAAAATAGATCATATACAAATTAGTACATATTGTAAAAACAATAAATAATACGAACAAAAGGAGACAAACATATAAACATCTGTCAATCAATAGATTCTTCGCCCTTTTATAAATATTCTTATATTACTGCTCTTCCTTATTTGTTGTGGAAGACCATTATAGACAGACAGGCAACAATACATGGAAGTTATTTTTTGTACTCACCGCCTGTAAAATAACATTTGGCGCATATATCGCTCGACCAGCAAGGAGAATTTCCCGGTCGACGCGACTGTAAAAATTGCGAAAAACATTGGCTCTTTGGGACATTTAAAAAAAAATCGAACTTGATAGTAATAAAATTTTGTCTATAAAATACTACTTCCTTCGACTATTCTTCATTAAAAGTTGAGGAAATAGGAGTAATAATTAAAATTCTTCCAATGAATTTGTTGGCGCCATCTATTTAACTATTTCTCAAGTAACATTCACATTGACAGTTAATTGTAATCAACCCAAAAAGCGATGAATTCACTATAAATATAAGAATAAAAACGTCATAAGCAAGAATATAATAACTTAAACTAAATTTAAATGTGAGTAATAGGTACGTACAAAAATTTTTTAAATTATTAGGTAATCTATTTTAGGTTAGGTATGATACTAATCACTTTAATAAATAATATTTTTTTAATTTAATGCTCGTACAAAAAATATTGTACAAACCACTTGCGTGAAAACATCTTCCACGCATTCGCGCAATTAAAAGCACTCGCTTCCTTCGGTCACTCGTGCTTTCAAAGTGCGCTCATGCGGGAAAATAGTCTTCCCGCACTTGGTTCGTAAATAATGGAAATGTGTATATTTTGTGAATCCGTGGGCCCCAAACCAGCCGCAACAAGTCTTTTCTGATCAACAAATATGAGATTTAAGTTAGCTCGCGACGAATTGCTCTGCAATATCACATCGTAACTTAGATTCGAATACGCGATGGCATAAAATATCTTTAATAACTGCTGAGAATCCAAAGCATTTTTAAGTTTCAAAATGGCGTAATATGCACTGCTGAGTTTACCTACCATGTGTTCCACATGCCTTTCCCATGACAGATCAGATTACAGAATACAGCCAGAAACTTAGTAGTAACCCCGGCATCATCGATTCTTTTCGACTGTGAAATGTATAGCTGTTGTTTTGTTCATATTCAGCATCAGGTTGTTAAGTTCACAAATTTCTTCATGTCGCTTATAGCTGCACCTGTCATCAACGTCATATTATCATCCGTCTTAGTAGACACCAAGATCGAAGTGTCGTCTGCAAAACTAACCGTATAACCAGTCCTTATAAAGTGATCGTTCATATATAACAGAAATATTAGACGACCCAACGATGACCCCTGCGGTACTCCAAGGCTCAGACTCCTTCTCACAGAGATCTCACGGTTTACATTTACATATATGTGTCTGTTTTCACAAATGAGGTAATCAATCCATTTATGTTCCCACGAATGTTCAATGCAAAAAATTTGCTGCTCACAAATTCCGCACTAACGGTGTCAAAGGCCCACGAAAGGACGAAGAACATCTCAGTAACGTATTTTCCCTGATCCAATTCACTGTTGACATGCTTTATAAACTTAAAGGTAGCCATTTCTGTGGAATGGTTTTCTCTAAATCCATGCTGGTTTGGGTGAAGTATTTTAAAAATTTTTATATATTGCCATAATTCATTGACATTAATTTTCTCTATTATTGCTCAAAATTGAGACCGTTCTGTAATGTTCCACATTTATGCACCGGCACGACTCGAGCTAATTTCAAAACGTTCGGATATTCTCCTTTCTCGGCCACTAAATTAACTAATCCAGCAGCACCACCATTTATAACACATCTCCATTTTCATCTAATAATGCAAAAACATTGCGATCCTTCAATTTGCCTGTTTGGTCGTTGATGTATTTTCAAATTTCCTTACTTTTACTGCTAGTAGAATTTAGTCCATTATACAAATAATCTTTCTTTGCTACTGCAAAACATTGTAACATGTTTTGCAATAAATATTATTGGTCTGATTATACAGATATCAGATTCAGAAATTAGTCAGAAATATAAATCTTTAATTAGGTAAACTTATCAACCGATGAGATTAGAACCCACGTCCTTACAATCTCTAGTCAGATGCGCTTTCCTCCCCGCTACCATGGGGTGCGACTTCGATTCTTTTAAATCAAACTGAATCATATCAAGTGACAGATGGATATATGTATGTCGGCAGTCCGACGAATGTACTTCATATTAAATATTTTTTTAAAATTAGTGGCAGTGAGACTGAGGAAAGCGCACCTGAGAGATCAGAAGATCGTGGATTAGAATTTCATCAGTGGGTAAATTTTTGAAATTAAATTTACCTAATTAAATAATTATCACTGTAAACGCAAAAAATTGTATTTAGAATTTTGACCACTGAGAGAAAAACTAATTTTCTTATAAACATTTTTTAACATTTAGTACCTACATACGTCGGACTGCCGACATACATATATCCATCTGTTACTTGATATTATTCGATACGATTTAAACAACTCTACATCGCACACCCGCGGTGGAGTGGAGGAAAGACCGCCTGGTTAGAGATCGAGAGGTCGTGGATTCGAATTCACACGTAGGTAAAGTTTTAAAATTAAATTTACCTAATTAAATAATTATCATCATAACAAGTGCAAAAGCAAAACATTATAATTTGAGTGGAGAGTACTTTGATCGTTTCATTTGCAAAATAAAAAAAAAGTTTTAAAATTAAATTTACCTAATTAAATAATTATAATAATAATAAGTGCAAAAGCAGAAAATTATAATTTGCATGGAGAGTACTTTGATCGTTTCATTTACATAATAAAAAATGGTGTAAACGCAAAATGTTTCGTATATTTAAAACCCTCCAAGTGCGCATCCATATATAAATTAAGACTTCAATAGAGTTATTAGTATAAAAATATTTAGATCTGAATTTGAAATAATTTTTATACACAAAATATTTCAAAATTCGGGCCAGAAATAAAATTTTCCTACCAGATTTATTAAGAGGATAAAAATATTTGCAACCTCAGGAACCTCAGGAACTCACATATGTGTAAAATCGTGTGATGCCCACACTTCATTTTTTTGATAATTATTCGTTATTAGAGCTAATGAAACAATTGGTACAAAGAATGTGAAATAATTAAGAATTTATTTTTGAATTGATTTTTAAATTTTCTTATAATTTCATTCTCTTAGAAAACAAATACACATGTTAGTAGTGCATTTCCACAGAATATAAGTTCGATAGACGAAAGGTCCCATAAGCGAGCTTTTACGTATACTTATGTGTTCCCGAGATTCTTCATATTTCCACAACTACGTAAAAAACTTGTATTTTTCTACTCAAATTGTCACTCCGTATTAAATTGGTTAATGTAATAGTTTTTGCAAACACCATAGTCTGGTTAATAGCGAAATTTGCAATAGAATACCGATAATTACTTGCAATTACTGAGCAAAACAAGCACAATTACATATAATTAATGGTTAATGTATATTGTGCACTTAAAAGGCATAATTAACCAATCAAATTAATTTCAATTTAATGTATAATAAACGACCCATTAAAATTCTCGAAGTCGAATTTAAATCAAAAACTGGTATCGTATCATTGCCTCGAGGACTTTACGCTAAATTCCTATTATTAGTATTTATTGTCCTTATTATGTGGATGACAAAGCACACACCCGTTACGAAATGAGATAACGAAACTTGAACATCTTCAGGAGAAAATAATTAATTTTCTTGTTGCCGCCGTCAAAGCCAAGAATCCTGAGGTAGGTATACGTCTTCCTTTAACAAAATAAATTCATTTACGGGTATGTATGTTGATGCTTGTATTTGTGGGTGTTTATAATACATTTATATATCGATAGAACGAAAGTGTAATGTTTTATTTAGACGCAGTTGTTTCGGTAGAAAATGCCAAAGTAAAATGTCATCCAGAAATTCTTCGTTGGCAAGAAGGCACATTTTTTAGGGAAAATTCTATTGTGAAACGTTACTTTCGTTGACATTTCAACATTCGATGACATCAAAGGTACGTATGCTCTATATAGGAATATATTGCGCTTTCATCTCTTACGAAGTATTATATGAACAAAAAGAATTTCCATGTCATAACTAAGGATCGGAGACAGGTTTACATAACGTCAGTGCCAGGGAAGCATCGAGGACATCATCATTCCCGATTTAATAGTTTGCACACGCGTGATTAACACGTAGTTCTTATTAATCAGGTGCGTAACATCGCTGCCTGATGGTATTTTATTTGCGAACATCGCACATATAAACCCCGGTGAAAACTTGATTCTACATTTTTTAATTCTGCGACAGCCTGAACTAACTCTCTTTGCGATCACCAGATTGCAGTGGAGGCTATCTTGATGAAACAAGTGAAGCACTGTTTCACTTTAAATTTCTGTTCAATTAATGAATATTTTATGCCATGTTTCTTAAATTTTTCGCTCGGAAAATAAGTTAACTAATTTCTTTTGTATAAGAAAAATAGTATTATTTATACTAATAATATTACAATTAAAAACTGTTATTAATATGTTCATATTTTCATACTCTGAACGAGAGTGGAACGCTCTTCCCTTAAGCAAAACGACAAACTCGACAAAGTGAATCAATTCACAATTCGCTGCAACTTGATTCCCCTGTTTATGCGGTTCCCATGACAACGACACGTGGCTGTAAGCGAGAGAGGATCGCATTACGTCATTCCATTGAAGCAACATAGTATGTTACTTCACTCGTTCAGTCTGCGTCTGACACTCGTTCTGTCTGTGTCGTTATCCCGTGCGCGTTTTATTGGAAAAACCTTCTTCGTTGTGAGATGAAGAAGACAAAAAAAAACTTTTGAAAAAGTGAAAAACTTGTGCCAGATTTGGATGTTAGTAAAGTAGCAAAATGGAAGGACAAAGTGTGTGCGCGAAAATTTAAAACAGCGTGGTATAATCAGTATGATTGTTTGTGCGGTGGTCATTATCTGAAAAAATGTTTTGTTTGTCATATTTAATTATTAGTGCAAAATCGGAAGTGGAATATAAGTTTTAACCGTAATCACTATTTATTTATTTTTAATCTTGACTATATACACATTAATTTTTCCAAGACGGGAGGGAGGAAATTGATTTTGTACACATTACGTCACCTGTTATTGAATTCACGAGCCGCCACTGACAGACAGCTGAACAAGTTATACATAAAGAGAATTTAGATTTATAATCCTCCTGCTACCAAGAATATCTTAATATATATTGTATTTATACAGCAATAACCTGCAAAACATACCCCTTTTATTATTATTTATATAACTTGCTGTCCAACTATTCGAGCTTGAATCGCTTTTTTGCATCCACTTACATTTTTAAAGTTCTTCTTAATGGTGTCTTTTTGGCGACGCACTGCCAGTCACAAAGGTATAGGTTTGCCATAGAATGTTCAAAGAATAAAAAGGAATCGTAATTTAGAATTTTGGACCATCTGTATTTATTATATGAAATCTCATTTAAGAAACGTATTACAATAATCAGATATATTATACATCTTATTATATATTACGTATGATATTTTTTAAAAATTGTAAATTGAAATTAAAATAAAGTTTTCCATTCAAAGATAACTTTGAAATTATATATATCTTCTCGATTCAATTTAGTATGTATTATAAAGAAAAGACAAAACTAAGATGAATCGGATATAATTTATTTTCATTAATGTCTTAGTGCTTTCGTTGTATAAAATTTGTAATTCCGATTTAATTCAAATTTAACAATAAATATCGGTCAAACTTCAAACATCAACAATGAAATATCAGACAGATGTTGAGAAGTTTAACCAAATTATCGTTCCAATTGTCATGAAATTAATAACAAAATACAAATTAATAAAGACATAAACTTTAACGAAACATGAGTTCAAAACTGTATATCGTATTTATATAGCAATAACCTTCTAAAATACCCTTTTATTATTATTTATAAAATATTGTTATGTTCAGTCATATTTGTGTAAATTCAGGTAGTGATACATACACATATTGATGGAAATAAATATTATTTGTAGTACAAGACAAGAGTTATAAACAAAAACACTTCAAAAAAATTCTCAATTAGCCGCCGGTTAATATCTAAGGATATTTGTTGAAGAATATAATTGAACAAATGTAATTCATATTTTTTATTAGTACATATTATTTCCTTCAATCTAACAAAATTATTAATTTTCATGTTTAGATATTGTAATCTTTCAAATTTTGATGAATCATGTGTAAATTATAATAGCATATTAAAGAACAAGTGTCATAAGGCACGTCTTATTGCACAAGCCCAAGTTTAGGACACGTCGACTGCCTCTTTTTATCATTTGTTTTTATAAAAATAATAGGGATTTCAAAATGTAGTAATTTTTGTGATGGTTGGCAATATGTAATGGCATCTGACGTAAATCCAAAATTTATATTAGTCGCGTTTTTTATATTCAATATTTGATACTTCTTAAATTTAATATTAAATTAGTAAATATTTCATGTGCACTACCTTAAATTAGAGAATTTGCTGAAAATGCCGCGAATAATTTACTTCTCACTAAATCTCGTAGCGATTATGAGAAGTGGTATATGAAGTTTAAAGAATGTGTAAAGAAAAAGAACTTCAAGTTATATCAGAAAACGCTTTAAGAGAAGCGTTTTCCTATCGAAAACTAAGGCATCGCCGTTTCGCGTTTTTTGAATTTATTTTGTAATTTTAGAATCTCAAATTTGGGTTAGTAATGCAAAAGGCATCAATTTATAATGTCAAGATCAGTTTTTGTACTAATTTATTTTCTTAAAAACGTTATGTGTCTTAGAAATAACGACAAAAATGCATGAATTTAATTAATGTCTGCTAACTAAGGCTGATACACAAAAGAAAAAAACAACCTCCACCTGCCAGCTGCACATTTAATGAACGATATAAAAGAAAAAAAACTTTCTGTAATTATTTTTGAAGATAAAAAACATTAAATAGTAAACATTATCACACACATTTCACACGAGGTTTTTCCAAGCTATTGCGTCGTCTATCCCCACTTTACGGTATCTCTACCGGTGCTAGCGAAGACGAAAATCTATCGGAATCGGTCGGCTATTCCAGACTTAAATCCGAGTGACAGTTTGTCATTAAAAAGAAATGTCATATATACCTATAATATTCGAGTGTATAATAATATAGCAGTTATAGGCAAGCAAAAATTGAAGAAATTATAGGTTTTCCTGAATCGTTTATCTCAAGGCTACCTACAGAAAAATCCAAAATCGTAGAAATAGATATTATTAAATTTCTACAAGCAGCAGATGATAAAATATACTTGGCAATGAAGGTATAATACATTTTTCACATCTATCGTACCTTTGCTTATGATGGTATTAATTTGTAGGTAGTCTTGATAATAGGTTACAATGGAACTTGTAGACGAGAAGAGCTGACCAATATGTCAGCAGACGACATTGACTACAAATCTGACACAATCATTATTTCTGTACCTAAAACAGAAAATAATATTCCGAGATTCTTCGTAATTACAGATATAACATGGATCGATTGAATTAAGAAATATTATATTTTACGGCCTATTAATAATAGTGATAAGCGATTTTTCTTGACTTATCGCAATGGTCAGTGTGTTAATAGCCCATCGGGTATAGTATAATAGGCAATATTCCGAAGGAGATTGCGGATTTTTTGAAATTGCCAAATCCAGAAATGTACAGAATTCTGTTTTTGAATATCTAGTGCAACACATTTGGCAAATCATAGTGGTGATTTGTTGACCTTAAAAAATCATGGGGGTTGGAAATTGGAATACTAATTATATTACCACATGTTCATATACATGTTACATTTTGGATATGTCAAACGTAATAAGAAACCTGTACTAACAGAAAAAGGTGAAAATATCGGGTGGAGAATATCTGAAAATAATTAAACCGTACAGATTATGATGATCGTCCAATATTTAATTAGATGAAACATGCTTGAACAACAGACAAAAAAATAGTTTGGATTGCCGCAAGTATAATGAGTGCACGACAAACTTTTGTGGAAAGCCTATCGACAAAATTAAGAAACCCTACTGGTAAAGATACGTAAGATCTGAATTGATATATGTGGGAGAAGGAGTATTGTATTGATTCATAAAATAAACTTTAACATTTTTGAAGGATGTTACAACAAATATTACCCAAGTTGGAAAGGGCAGCGGCACAGGTTACCTCCATATCATTGCGAACGCAACCCGACTGAAATGATTTGGACCAAACTAGAAGATGAAGTTGCTTCAAAAAATTCCCCTTTCAAAATATCACGTACGAGAACTTTTAACAGAAGCAATTAGAAATGTTACCATATGTGAGACATAGATAGGTTAATATAATAATTGTGATACCAGTTATTATTTATGTCTGAAACAGTGATGGTGAATGTGACTTATTAATGTCCTGCACAAGTGAATCAGACTAATTTATACGGCAAGTTTTTTTTGTAATTATAGTCTCAATTGTTGTATTTTTAATTTTTTTAACATGATGTGAACACTAAATTATTGTTAATTTTCAATATATAATAGAAATAAAAATTTGTTATACTTTATTATACGTTATTCAATTAAAATTTTGCTTCATATGTAACTATCTTTGCAGGTCGTGTAAGCAACTTCAGCCGATATAAATTCTTACATTTATTACTGCTGTATGTAAGATTCACATTTCCAAGAGTGGTTGCTTGAATTTACCTGCTCAAGGTTTGTAACAGTAATACGAATGATTTATTGATATTTAAAATAGAAACTAATAAGCAAAACTTCTTCTGCTTGTTGTTAAGGACGTCTTGATAAAAGATAAAAGGTTTGATTCATTCTTGCTGCCTGGTACATATATTTAATAATAAATAGACTTGAGTCACAATTTTCATGTTGGTATAACACATTTACGATACTTCCTGTTTCTAATTGCCTTGCACTCTTACTGCCGCTTCGATTGGTAAAAGGATAAGCGACACATCCATCAATTTTAACCAAAGTAGTAAATGAGACACAAAACACCTTACTTAAAAATAATACAGTTCTTCTAACCTCAATAGTCATGATGTCATATCAAATTATCTACTATATTTTAAGCTGTTTGTTCCACGTTTTGGCGAGATATTTGAATCACTCCTTCTTATTCTGAGACAGGGTATATCAATGTATACAGTAACTGAATAATTTAAGAACATAATTCAAAATAAAATATTTGAATAGATTCTTGTTAAAGAATAGATCGTTGCAACTTCATTTCATTTATTTTGCTCATACTGGTATATATTTTAAAAACTTGAAATTTTTTTCGATGAACGCCGTCCACACAAATTATTATAGTTGAATAATATTTGACTTCGTTTCATTTTCATACATATTTGACTTCTTAAATATAGATATATAAATATAGATTCCATTTTCATTTTTTGACATTGGAATTACAAATTACAAGTAGCCACCCTCGAAAAACTAAATTGAACTAGATAATCCATACAAGCACACTGTGCGTTTATAAGTTACACGAGCTCTTGGAATTACAAATTACAAGTAGCCACCCTCGAAAAACTAAATTGAACTAGATAATCCATACAAGCACACTGTGCGTTTATAAGTTACAAACGCATTATTTTCGATGCGTTATCAGCGTTATTATGGTATCAGATTAGAAAAAATCTATTAATGACTATTTGAACTTAATTCTTTGGGAAGTATCCATTTGCACAAATAAAAAAATCCGATTTTATGCTAATTAAAGGTAGACGGGTTTTATATCTCTTGTACGTCATATGCAAACAAATTGACAGGTGTAAACAAATTTATATATGCAAATACCATAAAATATTTACCAATACTAATTATTATAATTAAATTATATTTAGAAAATTCTAGAATTAAATGAAGTTATGACGCGAATATGTACCTGTTGGTATACAGTACAAATTATCACTTTAATTTTAAATTAAATGTCCATAACCTAAGTTTTTATATTCGAAATGAATGAGTTATTTATTTATGCATAAATTTTCACGTCAATACTATATTAGTAAGAAAATACTTACAATTATTGTATTATAGATTTTAATGTTTTCGATTAAACACAATTACATACTGATTACATCAAGTGCAATTACGAAATACCTATCCACATCAGATCAAATTGCACTTATTACAAACACTATACAATATAGTACGTTAATTGAAGAAAATTATTGATATTAAAATAGTTTGCATCGTGAAGGAGAAGCAATTAGCCATGTAAATTAATGCGTTTTTATTTATTAGTTAAATAATTGGTTATGATTATCACATTTCCGCAACAATTTAGTAACGTACCTGCGAAATCAGCACACAATTTGACACCCGTCCAAGTAATCCTTATACATTTTCTATATAGAGTAAAAGCATGTAAATATATACGAGGTGTGGATATTTCAATAAACAAAAGGAAGGTGTGGGCGCCATACGACTTTATTATGGGCAATGTGCGTTCTGAATTGTTTATATGAAAGTTGTTTCAAATACTTTAGTTCCTCTTATATTGCAAAAACCTGCTATTACACAAGAGTGAAAGTGATTCTTCTCGAATTTTGAAATTTGTTATTAAAAATTATTAATGATAAAGGTTTAAATACTTTCATGCTATTTATATATGTATTTAGAAGCCATAACTTGCTAGATATTCCCAGAAAACTATTTTTAGACAAGAGTAGATGACTTAATTTAGGTACGGGTTTTCGAAAAACGTGTTTTATAGAACTTTTCTCAAATTTTGGATTTACTAATAAGTATGATATTAATCAACAATATATGTGACATGTTTTTAGTGGAGTATGTAAGTGAATTGAAGGTCTTTGGTACGTCGTAATAATGTATCAATATAATTTTGTAATAATAAAAATATAGATAGACAAATATATTTCCCTTAACATTGAATACATTTCTTTAAAATTAAAAAAAGGACGAAAAATGTATATAAATAGCAACATATTGAATGAAACAACAATTCGGTCTCAGTAAAACGCAACTTTTTGTAAATCAGCAGGCCCATTTCATCGTTAAATGCCTACCCATTCACATGCACCAGAACACAATTTATGAACTATAAATCACCCCTTACTGGTGTGCTGACTATTTTTCATTCACGCCAATCTGAAATATAACAACCCCGAAAACAAAACGTAAAAAAATACGTTACGTAAATTTCTATAATAGTTAAAACATTCGTTTATACATATATTTTACCAAATATGATATAAATATAAAAATACTACATAATAATAATATAATTTTTTTTATCGCCAACCGTATAAAGCGATGCGTTACCATAGCGTTTTACGGAGGAAAACAAACACTTTATCGTACTGTACAATAAAGTACTTTACCTGCCGCTAATATCTGTCAACGTAGCCATGACTGATGACTTTAAACATAAATCGTTTGTCACTGTCATAAACTGTCATAAGTTATATCTTTATTTTTAAAATTAACAATTTTCACGGTTGGCGTTAAAATTTTGTATGCACCACGTCAGTAAAGTACCTTTATCGAACTCGTCTTTTACTCGCCGCGCTCGCTTCACTCGCTTTGCTCGTAAATCAGACTCATTCGATAAAGTATCACTTTACCGACTTGGTACATAAATAACTCTTATCGCCAACCGTCAGTAAAGTGATGCGTTACCATAGCGTTTTACGGAGGTAAAGAAACACTTTATCGTACTGTACAATAAAGTACTTTACCTGCCGCTAATATCTGTCAGCGTAGCCATGACTGATGACTTTAAAAATAAATCGTTTGTCACTGTCATAAACTGTCATAAGTTATTATATCTTTATTTCTTAAATTAACAATTTTCACGGTTGGCGATAAAACTTTGTATGCACCACGTCAGTAAAGTACCTTTACCGAACTCGTCTGTTACTCGCCGCGCTCGCTTCACTCGCTTGGCTCGTAAATCAGACTCGTTCGATAAAGTATCACTTTACTGACTTGTTACATAAATAACTATTAAACTACTAAATAGTGTACATATTGTGATGATACAATGTTATACCAGATCCCCATCCCCATCTATTTCCAATTTCAAATGACAAGGACGCTGCGCGTTATAAGGCCGTGACATAACGTCAATTTACATTGATGAATTTGATTGAGGTAACATTAAAATATTGATCCTTATGTAACGCCATCTAGTAGTATCCAAAAGAAATAATTTCTGAATTTTTATTGAAATAAACTTTAAAATAACACTTTAAACATTAACTTATTATTATTAATAATAATTAATACTAATAATTTTAAAATAATGAAACAGAACGAAATAAAATTAAAAAGTGTTGCTGAAAGTTAAGTTGTTGCGTAGTGTCAAGAATAACAATTTAACTTACATTTCTATTTTTTTATAACAATTCAAAAAAAAAACACAAATAAGGGTTCAATTACGTGGTAAAGTGTTTGTTTGGATTTTGCATATGACTTCTTGGATTTTAAAAAATGCTGCGGTACTAAGGTAATCGACGCCTTCCACTATATTGGAAGATTTTGAAGCTTTACTATTCCACATCACAATATTTGCCTCATAAAATATTCAGCTACTCTGGCACCAATAGTATCATTTGCACCTCCTTTAATCCTAACATGTCGAAACATTTCTTCTTCTACAGAATCACAACTAATGATCTTATTAGAACAAAATAACTGTGTTGTACAGTATACTCAAATATTACAATAAACTGATATACACTTATTAAAAGGAATATAGAATATTTCGAAATAACAATTGTTAAAAAGGTAATATTCACTAAACTCTTTTTTTCTGTGTATTTCCGCACATATTTTATGTACTTTTTTTTCATTTTAGTACTATTACAATATGCTAATTTACTTAGCTACAGTGATGCACTTTTTGGTGCTGGCTATACCAAATCTCTTAGTATTTCAACGGACACATTTGATGTCAGACTAAAATTTGCTTTATAACGCTACTCAGTTTCTTGCTGGCACTTCCCAACCTTACGCTGATAACAAGATGCATTATTGGTAATAATTACGTAATTTAGTAATTACAGTAGCATCTTTATTTGTCCAACAGGTGCAAGTCTAATTACAGAACAAAAATTGACAATGTTGGAATATATAAACCCACTTTTCGAATAATCAGTTCTCATTTTCCGAAGTACCTTGCGAATTACTTGCCTCTTTGCGCAGACTCTTTTGGTAAGAACTAAATGACCCAGCACAGCCACGTTTTTACCTTGAAAAGTTTTCTATTGGTACACGACCTAGCTTCCAAAATATAGTAAATATGTAACACACATTAAATGAAACGTCTGAATATGTGTAATATTAGAATAATTAATAATAAGTAGAAAATAATATGGCATGGACAAAGTAAATGTCAAATCAGTCAAATGTTAATAACAGTAGGATTCATATAATCCGGACTTTGGGTCATTATTGATTGACTCTCGGCCCCATCGAAAGAGTTTAGACCAATATTTTACTTGGAAATAAGATGGTGTATCTTCTCCATATACAGCAACCATTCTTTCATGAATTGCTTTTGGACCATTGCCTTCCTTTGTCAGGAACTTTATTACGCTGCGATGTTCAACTTTAGTTTCACTCATTTTATCGAGAAATGGACCGTCTCAAATCTCTATACACAACATAAAGTAAACACAACTTAGCACACATATTTGTAACAGTGACAGCAATTTTTCAATAATTTGTTTGACATCATCACTCTTTTGTTTCATGGTAAGATAACATAAAAATACGCCCTTGTAATATAATCATATTGCATATTTTTAGCACCTGATTTTTAGAAATGCTCAGCGATTACCAAACAGTTTATTATGCTTCGGATAGATGGTGCCACTTAAGGATCGATATTTTGAGGATATCAGAATCAGAAAAATTTCGTCATGTGAGAGCCTTATATCGCTCAATGATAGCAAGATACAGTTGGCCTTTCAAATAAAAATAACTATCGCCCGCTATTATCTACCCCGACTAGCTCAAAGTAAATATCTTTTGTATCTTACCTTTCTTGAGAAATTGTATTTTAATATATCAACAAACTGCAGTAGGTTCATATACATTAAGATAGTTCTTTCTTCTAGGTACCTCACCAATTAGTCTTTAAAAATATCTTTGTTACATAAATGCATAAATTAGAAAACTGCATTCACATTTATATCTATAAATAAATAATTCTTAGGTAATAATAATGTGATTTTTTTTAGTTTTGAGTCTTTCCTACATAATTAACATTCCATTCCCCTTGTATAAACTATTAAAATTCGTCAGGGAAGAGTTAATATAAAACCAATATAAAAAGAAACTATGTATTTAATAAAACATAACTGTTAAGAGAATTAACATTCGATTGATTGCTTTTTCTGATACATTCCAGATGCTGCATCATCTATGATGGTAATTCAGTAACCAAGAACTTAATTAAAATGAAACTGCACATTCCATATGTCCACATATTGATCGAGACCTTAAAAAGAATATAACAGATGCCTGTTTCGCTTTAACATTTAAGGAAAAGATTCGATGTCTGGTGCACTTACAATTTAACATCATCCATATGTATGGTACACATACATATTACATTATGAATGTCTATATCCCATCGACCATCTATATATGTACGAGTACTTAGGAAATATGTATACGTATTGCAAAAATAAAAGGTACCCGTATTTTAGAAATGATTGCTGCGACATTTCCATTTCAAGCCAGAGTGTATATTTTAGTAAATAAAGAATTATGTTTTATTTATACACTTTTAAAATGTGGTTTTCATTCAGAAGAGACTTCGCTAATACATATTTTAGTGATTGCATTAGCATGTGGGTCTTTTTATGTAAATCATTCCAGTAAAAATATCAGAGTTCGGGTTTTAAATAGAAAGCTTAGTTTTATACCAAAAAGAGAATTCATAATTATATATATAATAATTGTTCGAAAAATATGAAATATCACTGACATTATTATAAATTCTGATTGGCAAGCGATGCGGATATTATACTGTGAAATTCTTTTTCAACTGTACAGAAGAAACTTGAAATCAGGAAGTCATAGAGAGAAATATCATTCCTACTCTAATGACAGAATATATTCATTGGCGTGCTATTGTTCTTTTACGCAAGTTTATGTATAGTTCCACTCGGATATTGGTTTTTGAGATTAATCAGCTGTCAAAAAAATCTTGGAAGCTACCTAACATGTAAAGCTTACCATGTCTGTTTTACTTCACCTCAGCGCCATTTGAAAAAAGATCCATTGATGGTAGAAAGGTTTTTATCATATTTTGCAGCCTGGTGTCACAAACTTTCACCAGTTTAAGGATATGATCATATTATGAAACAGGTGGGTTTTATTCAGTGCTACGATCAAGTTTTAGCTTTAACAACTTACAGCAAAAAAAACTGGACTTAGTTTTGTTGATCTGACAGTTGCTTATAATAATAATAATAAAAGTCCAAAACATTTAATAATGGTTTAGCTAAACGATGTGTATTATCCCCACTCTTTAATTTATATACAAGTGATGCAGCAGCTACAACTTCTGGAACGTTCATCAATACAGATAATAGAGCTATTGCTTCTCAACATAATAGGTTTGATCAAAGAGAAACTTCTCTTGGTCTGGGTTTGGAATATTGAGTTATTATTTTTGGAAATGGACTTTAGGTCCTAACTCGTCAAAGTTTGACGCTTTAATCGTGATAAAATTTATAATCAGCGTACTGAAATTACGTATTATGAAAAATAAACAAGGAACACTTCTTGTCTAAATTAAAGGTAAAGGATAAAGAGCCAAAATATCACGAGATATTTTTAATTGTACAAAATCGTCAGAACTTCCAACCAATTCAGAAAGAAGCTTTCATCAATCAATATTTTTTGGCTGAAGGTCTTTGAAAATTAAACTATTTAATGTGGTTAATAAACAATTAATATATTCTCCATTAAAGTACTTTAGGCATCCTCGCAAAACGTACATCAAATAAAATAATTTCATATCTGGTGATGAGTACCATAAAAATATGCAATACCATTGGAGTGTCATTAATAAGTCAACTTGAAGCCGCGCAGCATATTTTGAAGAATGTTCCTTAACTTAGTTAGACTGGGCTTAAAGAGTTACGTAACTTAACGCTAGAATTGATTGGATTTTCAAACTCAAAGCAGATTAAGGTTTTGGCACTATGAAAATCGTGAAAATAAATGTTCAAAAAATAGTGTTTAATATATTTAACATATTTTTTATGTACCTGTTAATTCATATACTCTCTAAATAGACACTTAATAATTCCATTATTATGAAAAATCTTATTAAACAGAAAATTCACACAGCATTACTTTAGACATATATAATCAAGCAGCTTTCAACAAATAGCTTTGTTTTTTTAGAATAATCAAAATTCTACAGAAAGACGGAATAGGATACACAATACTAAGGATGCTATTTATATATCCGGAATAACAAACAAAAACAAAACATTTACCATTGAAAATAGTTTTATTGTTTTTCAAAATATTCTTGCTATGCACTTTCTGTATCCAATTGAAAGAATTTTTGCAGCAGTTTTCCTATTCTAATTGAGGTATCATCTCCAAAACATTTTCAACGCATCAAACGCTTGTAATGTCGGAAATCGTTTGCCACATAGTTTATTCTTCACGTACGGGAACAAAAAGAAATCACTGGATGGCAAATCAGTACTATATGGCGGATGATTCGTCAATTCGATTTTTTGTATTATGGTGGTTCAAATATTAAGTTGTTAGCTCCAATTTGTAACGGTTCGCATTGTCATGGTGAAAAATGGTCCTGCGTCGGTGGCTGTTCTTTCTTATTTCTTCAAAAACTTTTGCGTAACAAGTGGAAGTACACCATTCAAATCTGACCTTTCTACGATCTACATTAGCCATATGTTTATTTTTCCAACAAAATAAGCGAGTAATTGCTTTGAAGTATTTCTTGTGCGAAAAGCTTTTGTTGGGTGGCTCATCTTGCAACACCCACAGCGTCAGTTGCTGTTTGATTTTGGCCTCATACGAATAGATTCAAGATGCGTCACCTGCGTAGTTATTATACACGTTTTTTTATGCCCCACAATTGTGTTTTTGGGCATTTATTTACCCCAATAAACACGATCGTATTTTGTTAAGGGATTGTCTAATTATGCGGGATTCTTTTCAGGATTAAATGTTCAGACGATACCTTATATATAGGTACTTGCCACACTAATGTCTCAGTTTCAAGATATGTCACTTGATGATTTAACATTATCAGTACGCGAACAACATCGATGCTTTCTGGCACTACGATTTAGACAATCTTCTGCAAATTTACCCGTGAGCTAACAACTGCTACGTCTGAATTTACTAAACCAGTGATATACCATGGTTTTGAATGATCTTTCAGCACCAAGGGTCAAAGTGAGTTGATTGTTCATCATTGTTGTTCAGATAATCCATATTGAAAAAACTATCCTACAAAAATTTTCATATTTCAATTTTTTGACTGAGATAAAATTTTCAAGTCACTGTAAACAACACAAATAGCGCCCGTATGACAAAACAATCCGAAAACATGTACTGTTAGAAACTTGAAACTTTCCGATGAATATGTCAGATGATACCTAGAACTGCTTGCTAGTTTCACATACATAAACGTCACTCCTCCTAGGTTGTCTCTGTTATACTAAATCATTTGAATTAATAAAGTTATAATGTTTTTATGACGGTTTAATTTGCAAGTATGAAAGAAGAACATCTTTTCGGCAATTTCATAATTCTCAGTTCCTTTTTCTGAATTACTGGAAGGTAATTGGTTAAGAGTAAATCGTAGGAATTTGCCATCAAATTTGCATTATTTTTGCATCAAAAACGAAATGTGATTGAAAAAATTGACCGTAACACACTCCTAAAAGAAGTCGGCTTTGTTTTAGGAGCCTATTCGTACAGAAACAATGAAATGCTCAGACACGAATACGCACAAATCAACAACACTTCTGAATCAATGTCAACCGTGAGGAGATTTTTATAGTTTCTTGACAATTACAAAACTGTTAAAGTAATGGGCAGCATACCACTTACTCCATTGATATTTCTGCAAATCGTTGTTATATCTTTTACCTGTCATTAAATTACTCGACAGATTATTATGTGTACTACAGCATACATTCGGGAAGGTGTAGATTTATTCGAATTACTAAGTAATCATTTTGTTTAGCTGCTTTTTACTTTCTTATACGTAGTATAAGGAAGTATTGTGATAATGAAAATTTTCGACCTCGAGATTTTTGCAGATGTCCACGTTTTGAAGTCCCCTGATACCAAAAAAGTGGTTTTTAAAAGATCTCTCTCTCTCTCTCTCTCTCTCTCTCTCTCTCTCTCTCTCTCTCTCTCTCTCTCTCTCTCTCTCTCTCTCTCTCTCTCTCTCTCTCTCTCTCTCTCTCTCTCTCTCTCTCTCTCTCTCTCTCTCTCTCTCTCTCTCTCTCTCTCTCTCTCTCTCTCTCTCTCTCTCTCTCTCTCTCTCTCTCTCTCTCTCTCTCTCTCTCTCTCTCTCTGTGTGTGTGTGTGTGTGTGTGTGTGTATGTATGTATGTCAATATGTGTGTGTGTGTGTGACCACGATAGCGGTCAAACCGCTATAGGTATCAATTCCAAATTTTGTATTTACGAATATAATTTCCCTCTTGAGAACTGATTAGATTTTCAGTAAAATTGGCAGACTGGAAGTAGTATTTTACTTCAGCGAAAGAATTGAATTTTGACAATTATTCGTCAACTACTAAGTTTAAACGAATTTATAAAGAATTCATATGTACTCAAAATTAAATTTCAGAAAATTTTTATTAAAAAAGTTTTTCGAAAGTGCTACCGGAAGTAGGCCTTTTACTCTTATCGAAAATCAGTTTCTTGCGAATATTTCGCAAGTCATGCTTTTTAGACAGGTACGTTAGGAATATGAAAGTATTTTGAACTTAATTTTCAATAGCTTTTGTATAAGAAAAATTTCAAAATTCAGACCGGAAGTAATACTTTTACTCTTATCGAATAGCGATTTTTTGCAAATATGTTGTAAATTATGCATTCTATATACATATATTTATCAAGAGTACAAAAGTATTTAGAACTGGATTTGGAATGTTTTTTGTAGAAATGAAATTTCAAAATTCGGACCTGAAGTCATAAATACTTGTAGTGTTGTTGGAGAATAAACGCGTATTATTATTATTATTAAGTAACACATTTACTCACAGGCTTATTTTTTAAGAGGATAAAAGTATTTAAAGCTTAATTTGGAACAACTTTGCATAATTTGAAAGGCACATATGTATAAAAAAGTCGTGTGGTGCCAACACCTAATTTTTTTCTTGTACTAAGCATTAATATTATTAATACCAACTATACAATACATATCATTCTTCAAATTTAAGGAAATATAACTCATTGTATATAAAACAACCACTACCAGACTTCTACCAAGAATAACGCTGTTTGTAAAAGTATCAATTTCCTGAACTAAAAAAAAGATGTGATATTTGCGTTAAGGTTTTCTATTAATAAAATGTTCACATTATTACAATGTATATTTATGTAGTATATTTAAGCGTAACTAATTAAAGACAAATCTAAATTTCTATCTATTAATAACTTCTAAACATTAGCAACCATGCTAGTAAAATTTAAGGAAGTTATTTGTCACATAATTAAAAACCCATCATTGTCGTCATAAAATTTCTAATACAATAAATATTTGGCACTAAAATAATATATTGGGAATTTTTGCAAATAGCGACATTCTACATCTATGACATTTTTTAAAACTATAATTATAATGTGTTGTTAATAGGAATGTCCTCGAACTAGACATTTTCTTAGTCTCTTAATGAGGTTTCGTTATATTACATGAATTGCAGAACTTTATATATTTGTGTTGTGATAAAAATCTTTGACCTCGAGATTTTTTGCAGATGTCCATGTTTTGAAGTTGCCTAATGTGGAAAAATGTGGTTTTTATAAACATAACGACTAAACAGCTGAAGTTATCAATTCCACACTTTATGATTACAAACTTGCTGAATTTGGAATAACGATATGATATGATATAAATTAACACCTTTACTCACAGGTTGTTTTTAATAGGAAGATAAACACCAGAAATATTACAAGAATATAAAACTACTTACTATAAATATCCAAAAATAAACAAAAAGAACCTTAATTGAAAAGAGAGAAACAATCGCATTTTTACTTAACAGAAAAAGGATAATTCCTTGTACTGCCAAGGTAAGGTGACCAGACGTCCCGATTTTGGCGGGACAGTCCCGATTTATAACAACTTGTCCCGCGTCCCGCGGCGTTTTAAAAAATTCCCGATTTTTGGGAAGAATACACGGCAAGCTAGGGAACGGCGGAAGAACGAGAAAGGAATATACGGTTTCCGACGGCCAGTGGCTATTTCGCCAGGATATGAGTTTTATGTTATTTTTGTTAATTTTATAATGTTAAACTTTAATAATAAGAAATAATTGTTGAAAACTGATTATCGAGAACTGCTTATCAAAGTTGCATTATTGATGAGTTGTTGGAATTTGACCAATTGTTTGGATTTAATGGCATTTTTTGGCATTGGCAACGACGAAAATATTTTGTAACAGTCTCTCAGACGACACATTTATTAAAATATATTCTTATTTCTATATATACACTGTGCGCGTTGAAATGCTTAAAGAATTTTGTGAAACTGCGGAAGCCGATTATCAGAAAATACTTGGATGCAGTAAAACGCGCTGCTTAGCTGTTTTGACAGCTGTC
Organism: Amphimallon solstitiale; assembly: GCA_963170755.1. Classification (NCBI taxonomy): domain Eukaryota; kingdom Metazoa; phylum Arthropoda; class Insecta; order Coleoptera; family Scarabaeidae; genus Amphimallon; species Amphimallon solstitiale. The sequence continues at coordinate 215,980,381 of OY720675.1, read as the reverse complement.
GAAGGAATTTTGAAAATATAGAATCCTTTGAAATCCTACTTTCTAACTTTTATAAGAGTTTTTTGAAAAAGAATCTTCAAAAATTTGGTTAGAGTTTGTACGCAATCATGCAGCTCTTTTTCAAAATGGTATAAAACTTGTTGAAGGTGACAAAATTTCGGTAATCGAAGTAACAAATGAAGTTAATAATTTAAAATTTCTAAAAATTTCAGCTAGAAGAAGAAGGAGCAATAAATCGTGCAGATATCATGAATCACGTTAAAAAGTTCTATAGTAACTACATAAATTATTTCGAAGAGTGGACGGTACATTACAATGGTATTGAACATTTTCATTGGGTTATATTAAAACAAGAACTTAATTGGATTGATGTGCAAAAATCATTCGATCATAACACTCACGTTTTCCTATATAGTAATATTTCCGAAAATAATCTTTTTAATGAGGTATCATTATTGAAAAAATATATTGATAAGGAAAGGTTAAATCTTGAGCATCAGCTAAAATCACAATACAGAACAACGGATTCCTCCTATAGTGATTATCTCAGAAACAACAAAAGATAAATATAGGACATTGTTATCAGAAACGAAAGATAATAAAAGAGGAAACAAAGTGCCACAATAAAATACCGGGTGTTCCATTTAAAAAAGTTTTTGGTATGTGAAAATTTCAGGAAGTAGGCTTTGAAAGAACAAAGTTTTTTGAGATATTGTCGAGTGCAACTTATACCAAATGATGCAGAATTTTCTTGGCTACAAGCACCACCAAAGTTAATGTTTTTACTTTTAAAAGCAATGAAAAAAATTTTTTTTTTCTGAACACGTATTTTCGTCAAATAGTTCGAAAAAAAATTAATAACTCAAAAACTAATGGCTCAACATTGAAAAAGAAAAAACCATTAAATAGACAATTTAAACGGGTACTAGAAAATCCAAAAATATATAGAGTGAGTCATTCAAAAAAGATAAAATTTCATGCATTTCCGTTGAAACCGGAAGTGCGTCAGAGCTTACAGTATTTTTGGAATATGCGCCCCAAGCAACCATGAACCTTCCACTGATTGTTTTTTATTTCATTTAAAACACAAAAGAGCAATCAAAGAAGCCGCTACTAATGACTCACCCTGTATAACAAAATTTCAAAATTCGGACGGAAAGTCATACTTTTACTCTTATCGAAAAATAGCAGTTTGCAAATATTTTCCAAATTATAGTTTCAATATTTATGAAGAAAATAAAACTTCCTTGAAGTGGTTTTATGATAATTTCTGTATAAAAAAAAATTCAAAATTCGGACAGGAAGTAACACTTTTACAGAGAGCTTTACGAAGAAGACACAGAATTTAAAACACACTATTTTGGAACAACTTTTATATACACATTTCGAAACACACATACGTACAAGAAAGTCGTGTAGTGGCCACATCTCATTATTTTTGCAGGTGCTACGCTGTAAATACTATATAAATCTTGTTAGTGATACAATAAGTTTACTATCATTATTATTATTACGATTAGTTATGTTCCTTTTGTATATAATAAAGTATTATTCTATTGATAACCTATATGAGCTAACATTTTTATTAAGAATATTTTAAATGAACATTTTCAGCTAAAAGGCGTGACATCTATTTCACCTGCGAGGTGCTACTGAATTACGTGAACATGAAAGTGGAATGATTACAATCATAATATATGCATATATAAATAATACGAATTCCTATTTATTTAATCCATTTATATTTATTTTAACCGTAAATATTTACATTTTACGTATTCATAAATTAGGAAAACTTTAATACTGAAATATGTACATAATAATATATTTAATGTGTATGCATAATGAAAAACCGTTACAGACTGTTTTAACAATCTTTCTCTTTCATTACGTATTCGAAATTTTGCTGGAAAGTACCTACTACCAGCAGAAAACGGACGGTAAACATTCGTATCGCAGTAGGCCATGACGTGGGCGACCACATAATTAATAATACAGATTTTAATAAATGTCCGATAATAATATCGCGGAGTCGAGTCTTGACGTTTTCGGTCCAGCAATGAAAATACTTTATTACGCTGCATAATTGGTCTTTACGTACTTCATAGGGCGAATTTTCATGCACGTGAAATAAATTTACATATGAAATCATTACGTAAACGTGTACATACATACTATACTTTTCGTAGACTATAATTAAATAAAACAGTAGAATGGATGTGCCTAGTAAACATTTAAATTCGATTACAATACGTACGTAGGTAGTTTATAGCGGAAAAAACTAACATAACGGCGCGAGAAGATCATCACTGTGATCTTATAAAAAGAACAAATGAAATTTTGAACTAAGCAAAGGTTTTCTTTTATTTTAATACATAAACCACTCTTCAGCATCTATTATTAGTTTAAGGCGTTGTCTATTAAAAGAGGGCTTTTAGGGCATCGAGACAAATTAAGTCCTATGTTGAATTATTACTATAGACCGGACGCTAAAGGTTGATGGTGTCCCCATTCAGTTTGCAGTATATCTTTTCTAGATACAGTTACCTCATTCGAATCATACTTGCGTTATTTGGTTACTTGTTCCAACATATGTTCGTTTAGTAATCGTAAATTGCAAACACCACATCTATCAGGATTGTCATACATTAAAATCTAGAGCAGTTTAGACCATAATGCTTCTTCTGTTTCTGTACTATACTCAGCTAAAATTGCAAATAATTTCTTAATACGTTTGACCCTTTCGTTATCCGTAAATCTAAATCGTTTCCTTTTTGGTCTTGAAGGAAGTTCAATCCCACACTCATACTGAGAAATTTCTTTGTTACAACAGATTTCGCATTCTTAATATTCGCTATGTTATAAGTATAGACCGCACACGAGCGGTTATTTGGATAACAAGTGGGTGGTGATCTATTAAATAGAAAATACCTTATTATTTGTTCATTTTGTAGTTCAAGTCGAGTAAAGGAGTATTAATTAATATTTACTAGCAATACGTTTCAAGGTTCTGTTCTGTAGGTTTTGTTCTCTTTGAATGAAGTACATCCTTGAAGATAGAAAACGTCCTTTCTACATCGCAACTGGTTATAGGTGCGTACTGGAAATATTCTTTTATTTCAGCGTATTTAGCAGTTAGATTTTGTGTCATTGTCCCCAAACACAATCGCCGCAATGTTATTAAATCTGGATTTCTATTAAAAACCTATCTGTTGCCGAATGCCATATCCAAAGTCACTTGGAATACTTTTGAAATTTTTAATAGCCACAATTAATGTGGTTTTTCCATCTTTTAATTTGAGATTTCGAATTTCAAAATATGTGATTAGTTTAGGCAAATTTCCAAAGTATTCCTGAAGGAAATACTACTAATTTTTTAAATTTGGGATTTATGTTAGTTTCTTGAATTCAGAAATACTTCGGGCATCGTCATTTAAACATGTAACGAAATTTTGTAAATTATCGAAATTCTCTACATAAAAACAAGTACACTCGGATTCAAGAAAGATGATCCCTGCGTCACTACTATATAATTCTATCAAAGAATTATGTCTATATCCGAATAAGAAATAGTATCAACTTGTATAACAAGGATAGCATAAGCGAATGCATGTGTTTTCAGTGCGATGCAAGCACGACATACGTTTTATAGAATTTATTTGAGCAAGACAAAGACGGAGTGATTGCATGGGCTGTATTATTTCATACACTTCCGTTTAGCGTTTTGACTTTGACATTTCTAATTTCTAGTAGTTTGATCGTTTCATTTCGTTTCACAATTTGTTTGTTGTTTCAATCTTTATTAAACCAGAATGTCACGACGCGGAAAACATTACGGTCACAAGCTCAAGGACTCGTTTTAAATTTATTACAATATTTCGAGCAAGAGAAGGTTAATGGTGATCCTCTAATATCCCTTACATCTGTACAACAGGTAAACATTGTGAGATTTAACTACAAATTCTAATGAATATCTTTTAGCGAGTAGCAGATGCATTGAAGGTAGGAGTAGCTACAGTAAAACGGATAAAAGCCCGATCACTAAATAGTCCTGTTCTATCTAGTCCAGGGAAGAAAAGGCCCCATATAAAAGCTAAAACAGACAGTTTGGCAGAATGCTCTAAAATGAGTATCCGAAATACATTATACACGATGTATTTACAGAGTAAGACCTTAAAAATGTTGAGTATTGAAGTAATAATATCTTTAATTTTAGAAAAGCATGTTACAGTACTAACTTTAAATGCAGAAATTGCTGAAAACAATACTAGGCTAATAAACATATCGGTAGAGATGGATATGGAGACGATAAAGTGAAGGCTATGTGGAAAGAATCACTAGACCAATGTACAGAAGAAATCTGGAAAAACTGTATCAATCAAACTGAAAAACTTATACAAGACTGGTATGACAGAGAAAGCCGTATAGATTGTGAAATCGATGACTTTGTAATTAATGTTAGTGATTCTTCAAGCAGCAGTGATAGTGAAGACAGTGACACAAGTGACATATAAAAATACGTTTTATATAGAAAGTGTAATGTTGTATTCACATATAACGGGTTATCGAAATTGATTGTCATGGTCGCTCCTGTGATTCTGCGATAAGTTGTACACACCGAACCCAATAATGGAGGTAGACACTACAAACTTTTTGTTGGCATGCTGGTTGATAATATTTTTTAGGTTAAAGTATGACATAGTTATTGTTTATAAAGTTATAACTCTAAAGCTAATTACACTTGTTTAAAAGCTTGTGAAAATAATTAGTATTATTTGGTTTTTTAATTCAATTTATTTCAGAAAATTTGCAGTAATCATTTTTTTAAGAATTATATGCATCTGTTTTTTACAATACCTTTAATAGGTCTACATTCTGACAATGATTGAAGATTTTAAAAATTACCTTATTTTTGCTATTAAAATCGAATGTAGTGTGGCCTAACATAAAATAGAGAATATATTGAATTATTTTGTTGGATATTATTCTTACATAAATGTAGATCATAATTAGTTTCGCAAAATTATTTTTTTTTTAAATGGAATACATCTTATTCATTTGAAGTTCGCAGATAATATTGTGGTTTCGGTATTATCCTAACCATAATATTAACAAAGTTTAATAAATTCACAGTCTATTTGGTAATGTAATTATCTATTGAGTATTAATAGTTGAAAAAATGTAATCAATTATTTGTCAGTCTAAATGAATTTTTATTTTAAAACTGAGGTTAATAGACGTTCTTATATTGATATTAAAATGTTGACTCTTGAGAAGAGCAGTGGAGTTACTATATCTTTGTCCTACTAGTTCAATAAATGTTGAATTATTTCCCATATACTTCACAATACACTGGTGGCCACACATTTTTTATAGAAATTTATACCTTGAAATATTGTAATGATACAAAGGCAAATTAAAAATTAGCAGTACACTTAAAGAAAAAATATATACAGAAAATGTCATTTTTGCATAAATTACATTGTGCTCTTTATAAATATGTGATTAGTTGTTCATGTGTTGACGTACATTTTTTACTCATTAAATTAACTTTTGAAAAAATATATTATACGCCCCTTTTTATGTATTTATATAAATATTTGTTAATAAATTTATAAAAATAAAATATGGCTGCACATTTTATTTTAAATTAAAAACAAAACTTCTGTTAATTGTATCCAGGTGCCATTCAAACCAACATGTATTTCAATCTTCGTTAAAAGAAAGAAATACATTTTTATTAGTATTACAGAGATAATGTTCGCTCAAAATTCTTATGAATGTGTAAGGCACAAATTAAAAGAAGTGTAAATAAAACTATTGTTATATAAAGAAAAAGACAAGAATTTGGATATAAGATTTTATTTTTGAGAAACATCCAAAAGAAAATTAAAATAATCACTGAAAAACAGTCATAGAATTAGTGTTGAATTTAAATTGTTACGTCCTTATTTTGCATGTCTTCACATGGAATCTATAAACTATATAATTATTAATTACCTCCAACTACACAGAAAAAGAACAGTAATCAGTTATAAAATAGTTTAACAAAATATTAATGAAAAGACATTTTAATCCGACAATAGTCGATTCATATATTATATTTAAATAATCATGTGCCAAACAGAAAATTATAACTAAAATTCAGTCTTAACTTAATTGCTTTGAGAAACAAATCTTTGATTTGGTTACAGTCTATCACATCGTTATATAATACTGAGATTTCCAGGCTCTACGATTTCAGTTGTTACGGTTGTATTTAATTCATCTAATCTGTTTATATATTTTTTAAAAGTGTAGCTCGACAAGTGTTTACTCTCTGCTTCATATTTTGAAAATGGATATTCCATATATTTTATACCTAAACAGTAAAATCCACCTCTTATATTTATAGGATGTAACTTCATTTCTTGTAAAACATGTATACAATTTCGATCACATTTATTTGAAGTAAATAAATTGTATTTATTGTTTGTTTTGTACCCACGTTATTTCTCAATAAAGTTCTATTATCATTTGTATTTTGGCATATGTTAAATTTAGTACATTAAAAGACTATTGAGTTTATATTACATATTTTTAATAAACGATAAAGGCGATTAACTAACTTAGTTATCTAATTATACATAACCTAAAATTAGATCGATCAATCTAACCGGAAAACGTAGGATGTCATCATTATAATTTCCATGTTCATTTTATAGTTTACAGTACTTATCATGATGGCGAAGTATTGATTTGAATCATACGATATTAAAAAATGACGCAGGGATCATCTTTCTTGAATCCGACTATAGCTTCTTCCAACCATGTTCATCATCTAGTTATTACTGGCGAGGGAGGCAGTGACAAAGATGGAAGTTTTTACCTGTAAAGTGCTTTTCTGAAAACGTTTTTAAAAGCCAAGTCTATCAACTTCCGGAAAGGTGTCTCTGATATTTTCACAGATTCTGTGGAGAGCATGTGCTACACAAGTAATATGCAGCATATAAGGATATGTTTCCTTTAATAGTCTGCCTGTTTTTACCATATATGCGACACTGTCAGTAACAAATAAAAGTATTTTTCCCTGTACCTGTCATCCGAATTTTGTGCAAATTCTAGTCAATGGTTTTAGCAAGTGTTTCCGCAGCAACTCTATTTATAACTTTAGATGCTATAACATATGCGTTATATGGAATAGTTGGATGTAGTACACCAGCTACAACATTTACCACACAGCGTCCTAATATATCGACAGTTTCGTCGGCACTTATCCATAGGTACTGCATTCTACTGTTTTCGTGAAGCACTTAGAAACATAATATTTTGCGTAAGGTGGATTCATCAGGAACATTTAGGCCAGTATATTTTTGAAGAAATGTTTTTAAAGAGGGATTGTCAAGCCATTAAAGCTTCACAGAGTTCTTCGTTAAAATTGTCATCTTTCAACGGGTCCAATTTCTGTGTATGTTTTAACGATGCTAAGTGACGTTACACGTGCGATTTTTTGGCATTCTGTAACGATATTTTACAGACTTTGCAATAAATTTCAGAATCACAATGGACATACAATCAGTATGACCCTTAATCCAACTCGCCATTGTTTCACGATTCCATTTTCGACGTTCTTCCATATTAAAGTAACATAAACAGTGTTCTAGATCTAAATAAATGCTGAACTAAAAATGTACGCGTACATTATTGAAACTTAACGAAATCCAATGCACACTTACGTCAAGATAATTGGGAGAACACAATGAAAAAAACGAAACTAACTCCCCGTACTTTATTTATCTTACGAAATATAAGGTAAATATAATAAATTTTAAAAACCCCTCACGCTTCTACCTACGCCGATGAAGAAAGAAATTTACAAGTTAAATCCATTTTTTTTGCTGTCGTTTCCGGGACAACAACAGATGTTGCAGTTCACCTATGAATAGTGCTATTCAGTAACTGCGTGTTGTTTACATTATTTCTTTGCTCCGTCATAATTTAAACCTGGTATGTAATGAATAACAAAAATATCTTTACTGAATAGATTTAATTTTGATGGTAATAATAATAATATTTATTCGTTCATTTGACCATACAAATGGTATAGAACAAGTCAACACAAATCTAAATATAAAAAACAAACAATACAAATATAACATAAGCATAAGCAACTAACTAATACCATAAAATATAACTAATCTAAGATCTGCCTGTCATTTTCAAAATCACTAAAAGAGTTATAACATCTGGCAATCAGTAACTTTTTTAACTCTACTTTAAATTTGTCTAACGTTAGACTTTTTATATTATTATTATTTATTTATCTTACGAAATATAAGGTAAATATAATAAATTTTAAAAACCCCTCACGCTTCTACCTACGCCGATGAAGAAAGAAATTTACAAGTTAAATCCACTTTTTTTTGCTGTCGTTTTCGGGACAACAACAGATGTTGCTATTCAGTAACTGCGTGTTGTTTACATTATTTCTTTGCTCAGTCATAATTTAAACCTGGTATGTCCGGTCTATAATTATGACTACTAAATGAATAACAAAAATATCTTTACTGAATAGATTTAATTTTGATGATAATAATAATAATATTTATTCGTTCATTTGACCATACAAATGGTATAGAACAAGTCAACACAAATGTAAAAAAACAAACAATACGAATATAACATAAGCATAAGCAACTAACTAATACCAAAAAATATAACTATTCTAAGATCTGCCTGTCATTTTCAAAAATCACTAAAAGAGTTATAACATCTGGCAATCAGTAACTTTTTTAACTCTACTTTAAATGTTTCTAACGTTAGACTTTCTATATGTTTAAAGATTGTGTTATATGCAGTTTTCAAATACTGTGGGCTTTTCCTATAAATCGATAAATCTGTGTCTGGGCACCTACAAAACATCATCTCGCGTTGAGTATATTCATGGTGATCACCAACTTTTATAAATTGGTGTAGATTTTGCTTGGCGTAGGTTAATAGTTGATAGATAAAAATACAGGAAACCGTCATAATATTTAGCCTAGTGAAGTAACCCCTACATGACATGATACAGGCAATCACAAATTACAGTAGAATTCGCTTACAGCTACTCCATCTACAATGACCAACCGTTTATCATAACAATTGCAGTACATATTTTGGTTTTTACAGGAACTTATGAACTAAGTTTGCTTATAATATTTAGCTTACGCTGATGTCTGTTCATATGTTTTTAATAAAAATTGATCCAGTTATAATCACAGTTGTCAAGAAACGTACTTGACTTCTGGTTGACAAAGTAACAGTTTTAATTATAAAAAATGGGAAGGATCGACTTAGGGGGCACGTGGGTAGCTTCGTATTTGTTTTAACTTGCAGTGACAAGTTAGTCCAATAGTGATTAGTTTAGTGAATTGACGCAAAAAATATTCCACAAAGTCGTAAAACAGATACAATTTTATGCAGACAATGCAGAATCAAACTCCTCTATTGCAAAAGAATTTGGCATTTGCCATTAGTCGGTATCCATGAATTTTAGAAACAAAAAACAAAATCAAAAATATTACAATTCTAATGTTTTACAATACCAATCAGCGGCCCGATACTACAGGAAAAGGTATTTTATTGCCAAATAGTTGAATATCGTCAATTATAATTGCATAACAAGCTGAATTAATCTGGACACAAAGATGGTAAAATAGGTGGCGAAATTACGTCTGTAAACTGAAACTCTTAAATTATATTGATGTTGATAGCGACATCGTCACATATACAATGTGTCAACATACCTGTTAAGAATTAAAGATTGCCAAGGTTATTCCTGTGTACAAAAGGGGAGATATTAACAAGTGCGAAAACTATCGGCCCATAAGTATTCTTCCAGCAATATCAAAAATCTTCGAGCAGATAATTGCAAGTAGATTAATCTAATATCTTGAAAAGAAGAAATTCTTAACAAGCAGACAACACGGTTACAGAAAAGAACACTCCCTTACAACAGGTATGGTGACAGCACTGGACTACGTTTTTAAGGCATTAGACGCCAGTATGTGTGTGGAAATGTGTTTATTAGACTTAAGTAGAGCGTTTGACACCATTAGCCCTAACATATTACTAGAAAAGCTTAAGTACTATGGTATACGTGGCACTCCACTAAAACTAATACAATTCTACTCCATAGACAGAACACAGGTAACGGAATGGAATGGGGTAATCAAGCCGAAATCAAATACGGGGTACCTCAAGGATCAGTCCTTGGACGGATCCTATTCATTATATATATGAATAACCGGCCCTGTACTTTCCCAGGCACGGAATTGTGTCTATATGCTGATGATACCTCGTTGTTAGTAAAGGCAAAAGAACTAGAAGATCTAAAAGCAAAATCTGCAACAGCCATCCAAAATGCAGAGGGGTGGTTTGCGGCAAATCAGCTGAAAATGAACCCGAACAAAATACAAAACATGAAATTTTCCACGAAAACAACAGAAGATCGGGATACTTTTCGTATTTCCATTCTCTTCTAAGTTATGGAACTCTCTTCTGGCGACATGCAGCTGACGCAAATAGAATATTTCTACTGCAAAAAAAGGCTGTTAGGGCTCTGAGAGGTCTACAATATAATGAATCAGGCAAAGGTCACTTCAAGACAGAGATAATACTGACATTGCAGTCAGTATTTATTCTTGCTGGTGTAACGTATGTAAGCACGCATTTTATCCAAATGGAAACAGCCATGAGTACAACACACGAAGTAGAAAGCATCTAAGAAGATTATTGGGTTCCCAAGCTATATAACCACTTGAGGGAAGAACTTAAGGACGTACCACCTGACGAGTTAAAAAGAAGAAACGTAAATAAAACAAAACAGACTTGTTGAACTCCACTTTAATAACTAAAAATTGAACAATTGTTTCACCACACAGTGGCTTCTTCAGCAATGACTAAAAATATATGTTACAAAGTATATATCTCATGTGTATCGGTTGTAGGAGGTAAGAAAAAAAGGGGAAAAAAGGAAACAAAGGGGGAAGTGGGTTAAAACCCTCATAAAACTATGTGTATTGTACTACTAAACAAATAAATGAAGTAAAGAAGATTTATTTACATCCAGTTGATCGTTTAAAAGAAAATTGTAGTTTTTGTGTTTATTGATATTTAGGACTTCTAAGAAATTCAATTTTATATTCTTATGTTGTGCGCCTAACACAGAAAAATCTTCGTTAAAATTATGTCCTTCGTCCATTAAATGGTTCGCATATGTGGAATCTGTTTTTTGGTTCTTGTAACATGACAGATGTTCTTTGATGCGAGTTTCAAAAGATCTTCCTGTTTGTCCTATGTAGAACTTCGGGCAAGACCCACAAGTTAAACAATTTATAGACCCCTGATTTTTGTCTTTTTTCTGTACTATCTTTATTGTTTTTTATGTATTTGTATAGATTGTTACTGGTTTTGAACGCCGTGTTAATATTATGTGTTTTTAGTAGTTTGGATAAATATACGCTTAATGTACCCATGTATGTTAATGATCTATAGACTTTATCATGTTGTCGTTCTGGCATAGGGTATGTTAAAGAAACTGATTTTAATAATAATTTTTTCGAGACTAAGTTATCATTCATGGTCTGGTCATAACCAGACGAGTTGTGAATCGTTATGTCTGTATGTGGCTCTTTGCGGTAAATGCTGTAACTAATTTTATTATTGGAATTTAAGAGTGTTATATATTATCTGTAAAGTTATAATTACAGATAATATATTAGTATTATTATTATATCCTAAGATTCTACAGAGCGAACATCGTGAAAGACCAATATCAAAGTGAAAATGAAATATGTAATGTACAAATTGCTGCATATGAAACACAGCGCACCAGGTCGCACAAATATTACTGCATGTGATGGGTCCTGCAGCGGTTTACTTTAATCTACTTCTTTATCCCCTCAGTTGATTATTATGTAAAGAATTGCCTTGATCTTTTACTCTCAGATGCAGTGTACACTTTCAATATTTTGAAATATTCTTTGCTTTATGAAAAAAGGTAAAATAATGAGTCAGACCGTTATAACATATAATGATCTAACACGAAATTGTTGAATTTAATACAACAATGTCAGTAAAGCAAAGAGTGACTGCATTTTCATCTATTTTGCTCGATATCTTCCGTTCGGTAAATTTGGGTTTTCTACCGAAATGTTGAGGCATTAATTCTTTATTACGTCATGTAAAAACAAACATATCATTGTATTTAAATTTTTTGAGAAAAAGCGTAATATTTCTTTGCACTTCAGTTAACGACATCTATAGTAGAATTACCTAACAGATGCAGTAGCAACATTGCATTTTTGTAATAGCTTAAACGGACAAATGCGCTGTTGCTACTGCATCTGTTCGGTAATTCTACTATAGTGGTGACAGCATAACTCGAGAATGCAAAAACAGAAACGCAGTTTGTAGAGCAAATGAAGCTCTTTTAAATGAGACTATCATAGACTTGTTACAATCTGATATGCCAAACCAGAGTAATTGTAGTTTATTTAAAAAAGACATTTGAACTCCGCCCTTTTATTTTATTAGACAGTACAAAATGCGTGAGGCAAAAAATATTAAAAAACATATAAAGACTGTACACTTACCAAGTCCTTGACCAAGAACTTGATCAAGTTAAAATTGACGACAAGCCCTGTATTACACTTGTCAAGTCGATTTGATCAATTTCTTGGCCAAGGACTTGGTGGCTTAGAACATGTTCTATTTTTCTTCCTCAACTTGATCTAGTTTTTAGTGATTTCTAGTAATATTCATGTTATAAAGTTTTTTGCCAACTGTGTAAAATTCCATTTTAGAATATTGTTAAAAATGACATGTTAATTTGATACTTCTTGAAAGAATTGTATGCGTAAATTATTTATTTTCTTTTGTATCTCTTGTGCAGTTGTTTTTACATACAATATCAAACACAAATCTCTCGGTAACTTTATTAATTTTTTTATTTCGTACTTTTGCACTATTGGTAATGCTAATTCACCTAAAAACTTGGTCAAGAAATTAATAAGTGTAAAACAGCCAAGGTCAGCAATAACTTGATCAAGAACTTGCCGACAATTTCTTGGTCAATAACTTGGTCAAAAACTTGATAAGTGAAATACAGCCTTAAGAGAGGAATAAAACGAAGTTATTTTGAATACCTCTCATCTAGTCAAAACACAAAGAAATTCTTAATTTTAACATTGATCATGACTGTTACGCCCCCTAGCCGACGTTCTACAAACACAAAAATAATTTCCAGCATTTCATTTTGAGCACTTTTTCTGGAAAAAATTTTACCTGAAAGCAATCTAACTACTAGTTTCTGAGATACAGCCAGATGGTCATTCTTAGTTGAACACACGGTACATAAGAAAGTATACTTAAAATATGGGAATATAGTAAAACCTTAAAATAGAAGTTAAAACCTTAAAATAGAAGTTAAAACCTTAAAAGAGAAGTTAAAACGCCTTCAGAAGAATCTCTATGGCCAATATTGAAGATGATCCTAATTGCAAGCTCTTAAATGAAAAAAGAATATAGGTTTCAGATGATGAGCACTAATGATGTTGGTATAGTTTCCTGGTAACGGTGTTTCTTAAAAGCAAGTATCTCTTACGACAAAATTTTCATTTGAGGTTTCCCTTATCTATTGGATATTTCCAAATCATAAGATAAACGAGACCGTTACAGGATGCGGTAATTTTAATCAAACTGTGAATTAATTTTAACATTTCAAATATTAATAGTTTCTTGTGTATATTATATTTTTAAAATTAAATTTTTCCGAGACAACTTTCTAAATTCAATGTATGTAATATTGTAGTATTAACGCGCAGATATATTTGACACATAACATCCATCAGATTATATACTAATGAAGCCAGAAATTACAATCTGTTTGATACAGTCAAAGCTATCTACGATTTGCATTTTAAAATGAGACAATTTGCATAAAAATCTCAAATTATGTAAAAGACTAAAATATGCGTACCTTTTATATCAAAAGGCAATTCTTGTATTTAAAGTTCAAGCCAAGCCAATTATTAGTTTTTTCCTCAATGTACCTTAATATATTTCAATTTATTTATTTTTAGTTTAGCAATTATTACTAACTTTCTATTTATTATTGTTTATGAGATTTCAATAGCAACTGTACTAATGAAGGACGTGCTAATGTGTATTTGATAGTAAATGTATATACAAAAGAATAAATAAATAAAGTAATAAATGATTTGTCAAGACACAAACGCTGTTTATATCCTCGAAAATTTGGCCAAAAAAGTAAAAATGAATAAATCTTTTCCACTTCAACTTCAAAATTTGCATATGCAAAATAAAAACGTCCTTTAAAATAACTTGGAATATTTGGAAATTAATAAATTAAAAAACATAGACTTATATTACATAACCGATTAGATACATCTAAGATCCCCACTTTTGAATTTATTTAATGTTAGGTGATTTTTATCTGCTAATGAATTATGTGCTACATTATTTTGAACTCTTTTAATGGTTATAGCTTTTATTGGAATTTTCGAAAGTGCTTTTTGATTTCTTGGCATTAAAAAATGTTCGGTATATTTACCTTGAAAATAACATTAACCGCAGCAATAGCATTTCAAACAACGTTACTTTGGAAGACGTTACCAGATAGGTTTCTCAAACTCGCCGATCCTATTAACCACTGAGAAAATTGTTGGATTATGTTGAAGAAGTTATTGATAATGGAGGGGGGTGGGTTATATATATATATATATATATATATATATATATACAGGGTGTCCAGAAACTCTCCTGACAAACGAAGACCGGAGATTCCTCAGATAATTTTAAGACAATTTAACCCAATTCACCCTAGTCCGAAAATACTTCCTAAGGGAGCTAGAGCTCTTTGAAGATGGCGCCTTGTAATAATTTTTTTTTAATATCTCCCGAACGCTTCTATTTAGAAAAACAAAAACTGGTATGCTTATTTATCCTCCAGAGATGAATCGATTCCATCAATTGCGAATTTCTAGTACCGGTCATAGGCGTCCGTTTTGGGTAGGTAAACGGTTATTTTAACGCATAACTTTTTTGTCTTTAACTTTTAAGCACTTGTGACACTAGATTATTAAATTTTCAAGTATTCTAGTACTAAAAGGTACTCTTAGTTTAAGTCGGTAGGATACTCCGTTTTCTAGAAAAATCGATTTGAAAATTTTTCGTTTTTTCGTCATTAAAATTCAATTTATTATGTACCTACTTATTTTTAGCGACGAAGTTGGCTCGGGACTATCAAGGCATGGATGAAAATTAATTCAATAAATCATCTTTTGTTTAAATAAATGCAGCACACAATTCGTAAAAAAAGTTTGGGAACACAAGCAAAAATCAATTTGAAACAAAATTTTAGCTGAAGGTTTTTAAAAACAAAGTATTTATTACAATGGAAGAAACTAACAAAAAAAGTAAGTAATCAACACCATTTAAACGAGCAGGTAATTCCACAGGTCCAAGTAGATAATCGTCAACTACTCCAATCCAGACGTTTATGCTAAACCTATGCTGATGTTTAAATTCTTGAACAACGTGGGGATTGTCACCAACGTACGAATAATAGTGTGCATTATGTACATTAAAAATTCCATTTTTTGAGAATGAAGCTTCGTCACCAAACAAAATGTACCTGAAGAAATCTTCATCTTGATTTATCTGATTTCGTAACCATCTAGCGAATTCTACACGAGCAGGAAAATCTCCTTCCAGCAGTGCTTGCACCTTTGTAAAATGAAAAGGATATAAATTTTCTTTGTGTAAGATATTTCCTACGGAAGATTTTGAAATTGTGGGGTACATGGCAGATAGTCTTCGAACGCTAATTTCTGTATTTTCCTCAACTTCCATTAAAATAACATCTTCATGTTCTGCTGTTACATCATTATGTCTCCCTGTTTAATTTTTTTTGGGACCACTGAACCTGTTTCTCTTAATCGTTGATGAAGAGCTGTAAATGTCGAGTGAGTGGGATGCTGATGATTGGGAAATTTTTCAGCGTACCTACGTTGCGCTGCTCGAGCGTTATACCTCATTTCGCCATAAACTAAATGCATATCGGCGTATTCTTCATTAGTAGAAACCATCTTTTTTTAAATTGAAAGCGTTGTGTTTGAATGCTACAAAGTAAAAAATTAAAAGATAAACTTCGCGAACTGACAACAATTTGACAATTAAAAACGTAGGTTTTATTTCTGTTGGCAGTTCAGAGCGAACTAGTGCAAAAAATAGTAAATTGAATTTTAATGACGAAAAAACGAAAAATTTTCAAATCGATTTTGCTAGAAAACGGTGTATCCTACCGACTTAAAGTAAGAGTACCTTTTAGTACTAGAATACCTTAAAATTTAATAATCAAGTGTCACAAATGCTTAAAAGTTAAAGACAAAAAAGTTATGCGTTAAAATAATCGTTAACCTACCCAAAACGGACGCCTATGACCGGTACTAGAAATTGTCTTAAAATTATCTGAGGAATCTCCGGTCTTCGTTTGTCAGGTGAGTTTCTGGTATATAATACATGAATCGTACATACGTATATATACATACATATTGCTGTGACTCTTACAAATTGAGGTTTATATAAAATAATTTAAATTATTCAATCAATGAGTAGGTAAGAATCAAGCATGCATCCTAGTGCTAGGCCTTATGCTAGACTAAGATACAACAAATTTTCTGCTAGATAGTAGGTTAGGCAATTTTACATTTAACTAGCTCAGTTTAGAATGATTAAAGAAAATGTTCTCTCAGGGGCAGAAAATATAAATAAATTCTCCAATCAATTTGAATGCTCTTTAATTATCACCAGGTCAGGTAAAGAAAATAAAATGCAAAATAAATCTTATCATCTAATTTATTAAAAATAAATATTAAAGAATGAGAAATTTTAAATTACACAAATATATATATATTTACAAACAAAAAATTAATATTTCAAAACATCATCTAAAACTACACATATCATAATCAACAAGTCAATATAATAAAGAAATTAAAATAAATGAAAGCATAACGTCGAGAAAATTTTATATTTTAAATATAAACGTGATTATCATGATTTATATTTGTTATAGATACATGTAAACAATCAACATCTTTAATAAAATAAAATTTATCGCATATGATGAATTGTACTGGAATATGAATAACCGAAAATTACGCAATTTATTATTTACAAAGAAAATATAAACATTAAGGAAGTGGCTTTGCCCTAATTAGTCCTGCCTGGCGCCTTTTCTCGCTCCCAACACAGTACCATCAGAAAGCAAATTCACACTGGTAGGTACCCCAAAGTTCCACCCTACGAGTATGCTTTTTAACTCGTCGGACACAACCCGAACATACACCACCATGTGCTCACCCCTTAAGGTATATATATAAATTTTAAATTTAATAAAATAAAATAAAAGTCTTTGTGCATTTAATTAATTAACTCAGCCCTGATTAGTTCTGCCTGGCGCCTTTTCTCGCTCCCAACACAGTACCACCAAGACTAATTCGTGTTTTAAGGATTCACCAGGACTCCATGCTATGAATTAAACAACTACTTAATTCATCGCACACATCCCTGATCTATTACCCAACACGTTAATATCAAACACACAAGTACTAGAAAATATACTTGATATACATACAAGAAAATATATATATTAAAATAAAACTTTACCTCCTTTTAAGATTCCAATACAAAACACCACTCAAAAAAAATTGGTACAATACTAGACACACATTTATAACAAACATTATCAAATCACCTTAGTTCTTCGTACATCACTGTTCGATTATTCTGTATATACATAAAACAAAATTATTAACCACAAATCCTCTAATCTGGTAAATAAAAATAGTAAAGAAAATCTTTATATAAAAAAAAAAATTATTACGCTATTCAACTTAATCATTACAGTCACTAAAATGTTTTATCATAATGCATGGTGTAGTAACCCTACATATAAAACAAAACATTCTAGAAAATAAAAAAAAAAATAAATTCAAAGTTCTAATTAAATAAAATTGTTCCATACATAAATAATTATTTCTAAAATAATGACAAGTCTCAATGTAAATTAAACTCCAAATTAAAACGATATCTAATTCATAAAATTATTCTGAGTTCCATCTCAGTTAGAAAAATTCTATAAGTACAGTAAAATTATTACGGAAAATATTACAAGTTTTAATTTTTGTTGAAACTTTTATAAGTATCGAAAAATCTCTTTGAAAATATTCTAAGTTCAAATTCATGAATAAACTTTTAACATTTAAGAGGAAGAAGAGGTTTCCACCTTCTCCTTTTCTCCTCTTTTGAGTGCGGTTTACACCAAGCAACTCTGCCGTTTTCTCCACGGTCCCGGTCTTATATCGATATTTTTCTTCACAAAAACGCCCGGTTGTATTTGGCAGATACGAATCCATCTCCAGAAATACATAGCTGCAGTGCTGCACCACCCGGGAAAGCAGCGTATTAACAATCTTTGAAAAAGGTAAACAAACATGTAAATATCAACTTGTTTACATATTCATGACTCATCTAATGCATCTAGCGAAGAATATTGTTTTCGCCGAGCCATACTATCGATCTCTCCCGTTACCAGTATTCTTCGTGCGGGAAAACACTTTCTCGTTATACTTCACGTAACATTTTATGCTTATTTTAATATTATGACTTTTATAAAAAATATACTAACATTCTTTTATTATTTTACTTAAATAAAAATTAAATTTTGGCAAATTATTGACATAATGGATATTTATATACACATCATGATAAAAATAAATAAAATAAAAATTAATTAAAATAAATCTTGAAGTGATATTGATTATACTTATTTATAATCTACCATCAAACTCAAGGTCACTGCAATATGCAGGGATTTCTTGAATTAGCCGCTTTATATGGAAATTGAAATTTACATGCTTTATATCTATTAATTAATGACCTTAAAGAAAAGAATGCAGCATCACCGAGGACTAACTATTAGTTTCGCAACGCTCATCAGCCCGGCGCCTAGCGCCTTTTCCTTGCAGTTTCGAATTTGTGGATTTTTACAAATCGAATCGATCTTTGCAAGTATGAGAGTTAATTTCTTAATTCTCTCTTTGAAACAGAAGGAAACATAATAACATTAATTAGTAGATAAAAAGCAATTCATTTTTAATTTTCATATAAAGCCGCTAATTTCAAGAAATCCGTGCATATGTATGTACCGGGTGTAGAATGGATTTTCGTACATAGGGATTTTACATGCAAAACTAATAATTTGCGAATATTCCCTCCCCTAATTTTTTTATAGGAAAATGTTAAACACGAAAGTTGTAGACAAAAAAAATGTATCTAAATTCTTTGATATTTATTTTCTAACACCTTCTGGTCCTGCTAGACTTGAAGAAAAAGTATTAGGAATGAACCGATTAGTACTAGCCATGAATCCTGTCAGCAATAAATGTCACGTTTTGACAATCAAAATAAGTTTGCTGATTCTTAAAATGAATTGCTATAGCCAAGAAGAGAAAGTCAACTTTATTAAATGGTACTACTCTGGATTGTCTTTTAGGGACATACAAGCAACTTTTGCTGGATTCTACCCGGAGCGACCAATTCTAAATTTGAACACCCTGAATAGAATTGTCAGGCACTTTGAGACCAACGGCACTGTTAATAAGAAATGTAAGTGCCAGAATGTAACAGCTGGTGCAAGTAGAGAGAGAAGGTAGATGCCGTTCTCTTGAGCGTTGTAGAGAACAAAAATGTCTCCTTAAGACAAATAGGTAATAATTTGGGGATTCATTTTACTACTGCTCAGAAAATTTTAAAGAGTCAAGATCCGCGGTTTCGGTCTTATAAATACGAAAAGCACCAAAAAATATTCAAGGAGGATAAAGAAAAAAGAATGCAGTTTTGTGAAATAATGATGGAGATGGCCAATGATGACCGAAACTTTTTATCTAGGATTTTATTCAGCGATGAGTGTCGATTTCAGTTAACTGGTGAA
The DNA here is from genome assembly GCA_963170755.1 of Amphimallon solstitiale. Lineage (NCBI taxonomy): Eukaryota > Metazoa > Arthropoda > Insecta > Coleoptera > Scarabaeidae > Amphimallon > Amphimallon solstitiale. The sequence goes on along the minus strand of OY720675.1, from coordinate 215,960,340 downwards.
CCAAATCAACAAATTTATCGCTACTGGAGCACACAAAATGAACATTTAATGTTGCAGACTCATACGCAATACCGGGGTAGTGTCAATGTTTGGGCTGGCATACTAGGTCCTCACATAATTGGACCGTTCTTTATTGCAGACCGCTTAACTGGTGCTGCGTATTTAAATTTTTTGCAAGAAGAAGTCGGGCCAGCTATCGACGAATTGGGAATTAATTACGAATTTTGGTACCAACATGATGGATGTCCGGCGCATTATCAGCGCGATATTTTAGAGTACTTAAATCATGTATTCCCAAATCGCTGGATAGGTCGAGGTGGAGAAATTAATTGGCCTCCAAGATCTCCGGATCTTTCGCCAAATGATTTTTTTCTGTGGGGCACATTGCATGATCGGCTATACAATGGAAGGACGTATCAAAATGTCGACGCTTTAAGAGCTGCAATACTTGCAGAATGTCGTCAAATATCACACTATCAACTGGCCGCAACTAGAAGAAATTTTTACGACAGATTGGGGTGCTGCTCAGCTGTCAACGGAGATTTGTTTGAGCATTTAATTTAGTTATTACTACAAATTTTAAAATCTCTTCAGCACGTTTTTTATTTTCTGCAAACGACTTAAAACCTATGCTTAAAACAGATTTAAACGCCTCTACTAAAATTGTCACATTGTTGTGTTAAATGAATGAATTTTGTTACTTTTGTTGTCACATGTCACGGCTGTTGCTATTTTGTATCATTTCTTCAATTCTTTTTCCTTTAATGACCCGGAGGGTGATAGTAAGCAAAGAAGAAAAAAAATGGGACCTATTTTTAAAGCTCTATAATTTTTGTGTTTAACATTTTCCTATAAAAAAATTAGGGGAGGGAATATTCGCGAATTATTAGTTTTACATGTAAAATCCCTATGTACGAAAATCCATTCTACACCCGGTATATACACGTATGTACGATATATATATATATATCTGTGTGTGTGTGTGTGTGTGTGTGTGTGTGTGTGTGTGTGTATTAACATGTCATGCTCCTCCATACACAAAAACATTTTCAAAAATTTTATCATATAAATTAGATGGCATTTACCGAAGCGTGGCATTGCTTATGACAACGTATTAGATACTTATATTTTCACTTCTTTAAGTTCTACCGAGATGAAACAAGTTGTAACCACCTACGGAAACATATTAGCAAGTTAATTTTTTAGTGCCCATGTATGCTGTTAGATCAGCTAATGCACTGTACTTGCTCACATCACGTACAAAATTTGTTACGAAATACATTCTCTCTCATATGTGTAGGAATGCTAATTGTTTGAATTTAAGTTCCTTCTGGGTAAAGTATTTTTTTATTTTATTTATTAATCTGTGGTATATATACATATATATTTTCTATTCTTTGTTGCCGTATTTATATATTATTTAAACTCTTCTGTCTGACATGGAAACGGCCAAAACAACTGACTAAACCAGCATTATAGACATTTCATTGACATTTTAGATCTTAATCGTTTGACGTTACATATTTTAAATTTATAACCCCTTTTAATGTATTTTATTGTTGTGCATGTTTTATAAAAGTTATTAGGACACTGTTGTTACATATTTTGGAGTAAGTTTTCTCATTTTTAATATGATTCTTATATTTTTGTATATATTAAATTATTTTTGTGTTATCGCATTTGGATATACATAGTGTATGTTGTTTCATAAAAATTGTTTCTTACCTATTATTATTTCTGATGAAGACCAAAAGAAAGGTCGAAACGTTAAATAAATCAAACATCATTATAAACTAATGTATGTTTATTTAATTTCTGCCGAAAATACCCAATGCTTATCAAGAGTTTAAATAATATACATATATATATGGTAGTGCGTAGGTTTTCGCGGCAGTTATGTGTGTCGTTTCTGCATCGGGAATTGATCTGCGTTGTCGCAGAGTCCGTATGTGCACTTCTGTTGTCTCGAGCTTTCGGCAATCTCACTGTTGCCATTTTCAAGATGTTCTGCTTCTCGTAGAAGTTTGTGTCGAAGTGAGACAAGCCGTATATATACTACAAATCATCAAGAACCCTAAGGATAGAATACAACTGGAAGATCAGGGGATATATATTAAATACCGTGGAGTTCGTGCGATAGTGCATACATCTCTAGCGCAATATGTAATATCAACAGGCCACAGCATAGATTTCGATAATACAAAAATTATATACATAATACGAGAAGCAATAGAAATAGAGAAAGGCCCTAAAAGCCTAAATAAAAGAGATGGCGGACGAAGACTCTCAAATACATGGAAAACGGCCTTGAAACACACACAGTGAAGACAGACAAAAAACTCGGACACATACACGGGCCGAAGGTTCAACACAGTACAACCTGATTGGTCAGCTGATACCCCTACCGCCAGCCCCACCACAAGAGCTAGGACATGCAGATTGCCCGCCGCACACGGCTTGTCTCACTTCGACACAAACTTCTACGAAAAGCAGAATATCTTGAAAATGACAACAGCGAGATTGCCGAAAGCTCGAGAAAACAGAAGTCCACGTACAAACTCTACGACAACGCGGGTTAATTATAATTAATTATAAATTATAATAAAACCTAAAACATGGTAAAATTATTATACTAGACACTAATCGAAGTAAAAACTGCACATATTATGAGAAATAAATAATAATACGTATTGAGTGAGACTTGTATGGAGCGCAAAAGAAAATCTGGAAGATTCTACGAAGTAGAAAACTAGAGATAAACGAGACCGTGAAATTAAATAATATAACGGCAGAATAATGAGTAAAATACTTTTTCTACTCCCATACTTTAATTGTATTATTAGATATGCCGAACCTGTACTATAATGATATTCATTACGATACAGATTTTCATTATGTTACAAGTTTATATCCAATAGGAATACAGATTTTTCATTACGATACAAGTTTATATCCAATAGGAATGCGACATTTCAATATTCAAACAATATTCAATATGGCGACTGCATATCTGCCAGATATACAAATTAAATAAATGTGACAGTTCTCTGCAATTTACAAGTAAGTACTTAAAATTTGTGCTTTTTTGAAAATATAAACGGTAAAAATGAGGGATAATGACAGTGAAATGTAATAATTGACTCCACCAGAAATTATGGAACAAGCCTTAGTAGCCACGAACAATTTATTACCAGCCAAATTCACAAAAACGTACGGAAAATTTTAACCTCAATTTATGAAATGGATTGTTCAAAAAATATGTTTTATTATGGGGTCGTAGAAAAAATAGTGTATGCAACTCGCATTTAATGGCTATTAAGACACTCGTATTCATTACAATACTCGGCTTCGCCTCGTATTGTAATTTCTCTTACTCGTGTCTTAATAGCTATCATTAAATGCTCGTTGCATAATATACTATTAGAAACCTGTATGAAATCAACAGAGATAACACACGTTGCCTGGAATACAAAGTCTTGTTATGTAAGTCGTCAAATTGAGCAGGTAGAGATAATTAATGGGTTTGGATTGAGTTAGGTAGCGTTGACTTACAGGAGACGTTGTAAATATGTATTAAGATACCCAAATTTTATATAATTTGACTCGCAACAAACCCTGAATTATTATAAATATCGAGGAATATACAGAAAAAGTGGACAAAATAATGGAAAACGTAAAATCTGGAAATAAAGAAACGGTTATTGCCGGTGATATAAATGCCAAATCACACCTGTGGGAATCCCCTATTAACGGTAGAAAAGGAGACTCTTGAGCAGAAGAGATCACAGCAGTAAATTTGGTTGTTCATAATACTGGAGGTGGAGTTACCTTTGTGCGTGGGCCAACGTAGTCGTTTATTGATATTTACTATCCACGCAAAAAATTTCAACAAGTGTTACAGGCTGGAAAGTTATGAAGGAAGAGAGTTTGACTGAGCATCGTTTTATCCGCTAGGAAATAAAAGTCGATAATGCAGCTAAGAAAACAACCGGGAAAAATGAAATTCGTCACAGACTGGAACGCCTACAACGTCAACCTAAAAATTAGACATTATAGTATGTTAAAGGAGAAAAGGACTTCGTATAAAATATGTACAGAGATTATAAAGGAGTGATATATAAACACTACTGACGAAGGTCTAGGTAGAGAAAACAAATTATTATATTAGTGGTACTAGGAAATAGTCAAAAAAAAAAAAGAAATGCACGGCGACTAGGGGATTGTATATGTGTAAACAAAATTCCGGCGAAGACCATTTTTCATTGGCTAGAGGAGGGAAGAAGGAGTTACGGAAATTAATCAAAAATTCATGAACTAACATGGGATCAAGCTATGCAATGACCGTAGCAGAGATATCTGGGGTGATAGGTATAAAATAGCAGTTAAATTAACAAACTTTGTACCATACGATATACCAAACACGGAAAAAAGAAAGTTGTGAAAAGACACTTTTCCCTTACTCAAAGAGCGAAGCATGAGAATATAGAAGCAGTGCGAAACGAGTCCCAGCATTTACTGTATCAGAACTGGAAGGTATTGCAAACAGCATGAAATCATGAAAAGCCGCAGGATAGGATGGAATTCCCACAGAAGCCATAAAGGAAACAGAGAGGTCAGAAATTTGGTGGCTCTTGGATGCTTTAAACGGGTTCCTAAGGACGCAAACATTCCCAGACAAAGGGAAAGTGGCCAAAATCGTACTCATATCAAGACAAAGTAAAGCGGGGCAACCGAAATCCTACAGACCGATTTGTCTTTTAAACACCTTGAGCAAGTTGTATGAGGCTATGATACGACTGAGATTGGAGGAGGAAATTGAGAGAAAAGGAAGTCTGGCGAAGAATCAGTATGGATTTCAAAAGCGACAATCAGCAGTACAGATACAGGAAATAATTAAATATACAGGGTGTCCAGAAACTCTCCTGACAAACGAAGACCGGACATTCCTCAGATAATTTTAAGACAATTTAACCCAATTCACCCTAGTCCGAAAATGCTTCCTATGGGAGCTAGAGCTCTTTGAAGATGGCGCCTTGTAATTAGTTTTTTTTTAATATCTCCAGAACGCTTCTATTTAGAAAAACAAACACTGGTATGCTTATTTATCCTCCAGAGATTAATCGATTCCATCAATTGCGAATTTCTAGTACCAATCATAGGCGTCCGTTTTGGGTAGGTTAACGGTTATTTTAACGCATAACTTTTTTGTCTTTAACTTTTAAGCATTTGTGATACTAGATTATTAAATTTTCAGGTATTATAGTACTAAAAGGTACTCTTACTTTAAGTCGGTAGGATACACCGTTTTCTAGAAAAATCGATTTGAAAATTTTTTGTTTTTTCGTCATTAAAATTCAATTTATTATTTTTTGCACTAGTTCGCTCTGAACTGCCAACAGAAATAAAACCTACGTTTTTAATTGTCAAATTGTTGTCAGTTCGCGAAGTTTATCTTTAATTTTTTACTTTGTAGCATTCAAACACAACGATTTCAATTTAAAAAACTAACTCAACATTTACAGCTCTTCATCAACGATTAAGAGAAACAGGTTCAGTGGTCCCAAAAAAAAATTAAACAGGGAGACATAATGATGTAACAGCAGAACATGAAGATGTTATTTTAATGGAAGTTGAGGAAAATCCAGAAATTAGCGTTCGAAGACTATCTGCCATGTACCCCACAATTTCAAAATCTTCCGTAGGAAATATCTTACACAAAGAAAATTTATATTCTTTTCATTTTACAAAGGTGCAAGCACTGCTAGAAGGAGATCTTCCTGCTCGTGTAGAATTCGCTAGATGGTTACAAAATCAGATAAATCAAGATGAAGATTTTTTCAGGTACATTTTGTTTGGTGACGAAGCTTCATTCTCAAAAAATGGAATTTTTAATGTACATAATGCACACTATTATTCGTACGTTGGTGACAATCCCCACGTTCTTCAAGAATTTAAGCATCAGCATAGGTTTAGCATAAACATCTGGATTGGAGTAGTTGACGATTATCTACTTGGACCTGTGGCATTACCTGCTCGTTTAAATGGTGTTGATTACTTACATTTCCTGCAAAATATTTTACCTGATTTGTTAGATGAGGTGCGTTTAAATATTCGGCAAAACTTATGGTTTCTACAGGACGGCTGTCCGGCCCACTTTAGCAGGAATGTACGAGACTTTCTAGATAATAACTACGAAGACCATTGGATTGGAAGAGGCGGTCCAGTTGCTTGGCCAGCAAGGTCGCCGGATTTGAATCCTTGCCATTATTGTGTTTTGGGGATACATAAAAGCATTTGTTTATTCCGTTCCGATACAACATCGTGCACAACTCTGACTAAGGATACAAGATGCTTGCAACGAATTTAGAAATAACTTTGGAATTTTTGCAAGAATTCGGCGTTCACTAAGCAAAAGGGTATATTTATGCATAGAGACGAATGGTCATCACATCGAGCATCTTTTGTAACTATCTACCTTTGATACTTGTTCATTTTTTGTTAGTTTCGTTCCATTGTAATAAATACTTTGTTTTTAAAAACCTTCAGCTAAAATTTTGTTTCAAATTGATTTTTGCTTCTTTCCCAAACTTTTTTTACGAATTGTGTGCTGCATTTATTAAAACAAAAGATGATTTATTAAATAAATTTTCATCCATGCCTTGATAGTTCTAGCCAACTTCGTCGCTAAATTGAATTTTAATGACGAACAAACGAAAAATTTTCAAATCGATTTTTCTAGAAAACGGTGTATCCTACCCACTTAAAGTAAGAGCACCTTTTAGTACTAGAATACCTGAAGATTTAATAATCTAGTGTCACAAATGCTTAAAAGTTAAAGACAAAAAAGTTATGCGTTAAAATAACCATTTACCTACCCAAATCGGATGCCTATGACCGGTACTAGAAATTCGCAATTGATGGAATCGATTCATCTCTGGAAGATAAATAAGCATACCAGTTTTTGTTTTTCTAAATAGAAGCGTTCGGAAGATATTAAAAAAAACTAATTACAAGGCGCCATTTTCAAAGAGCTCTAGCTCCCTTAGGAAGCATTTTCGGACTAGGGTGAATTGGGTTAAATTGTCTTAAAATTATCTGAGGAATGTCCGGTCTTCGTTTGTCAGGAGAGTTTCTGGACACCCTGTATATATCAGCTATTTCATACAAAATACTCACCATCAGTCAACACTGTAATATCTGTAAACGTAGAGAACGGAGATTGAAGAGCGAAGAATTTGGAAGTGATATAGATATAACGTCGGATATTAAAAAAATAAAACTGTAAACTGTGTATAAGGCGATAATACAGATCGATAACAATTTTGGACTGCTAGAGAGAGTTGGTGGTGGTTGTTCACACCACTTAAAGATACATTAGACATGACATATAATAGTAATGTTGTCTATGGTTTAGTATGTAATGATGGCAAAAAGTTCTGTATAGGTGAATAAATACGTAATATACAATAAGAGATGCTCGAAACAAACATAAAACATGTACTTTAGCATTACATATTTATACTACTGGTCACTTCATACAATATGATCGAACTAACGTTTCATATAAAAAATATGTGACTGAGAGGTTAGTTCTTATAACTGTTAGCATCAATGTCTTTAAATCATACTCTCAAAATTTTAGTAATATTTTTTCAGGTTTACTTAAGTTAATTAATAGCGAAATTCTTAATAAAATTCAAATGTAGTAACTGTCAATTTTCCTTTATAATCTAACAAATACTATCTATCTATACTACCTTATAACATAGATAACACATAACTTTCCAAATAACACTTTTTCAAAAAATTTTAAAATAACACATACATAGAAGTAGGTGTGCTATTTGGACATTCTATTTTACGATTTTATATGTGTAGTCCTAGTTACGTTTTTTTAAATGTAATCAAATCACTGCCACTAAATATAGGCAAGTGCCTATATTTAATATTTGTCACACCTAAAAATTTTAATCTTATGTCCTCGTGAAGCAATTGTAAATTAGTTATTTATTTATTTACCAGTTACCCCTAATTAATGTTTTTATAGATTTGATGAAGGAATAAGTTATATTCCGAAACGGTATTTTGCCATAAACAATGTTTCAATTTTATTAAAGTAGAATTATTTGATACTTATATATAAGAAGTAGTATTAAGTCAACTCATTAATGTATTCAGAGAATTGTTTTACTGCTCAAGACAGAATTATGGGTTACGATTAAATAAAACACATTTTCAGGTAATGTGACGTTTCGATCAACTTAAAGTGTTCATTACTAACTTACGCTAACATAACGGATCTTAATACTGTCATGATGGATGATACAATCAATGAACACATTATAATATTACTATTACATAGTTAAAACCGACGACACATATTTAAAACTTTATACATAATTGCAAGCAAATTAAACATACAATTACATATTGAAGTATTATATCTGCATGTATGAAAACAATAGTGTGTATTTATATGTTTGATAATGACACCATTTAAAATGCGTTATCCGTAGTATGCATACTATTTTTTGTACCAGTAGTCTAATTGGATCTTGAAACCTTAATAATTATGAATAAATTTACTCATATATGTAGGAATACCCTTGTAATAAAACTTCATATAATAGTATATTAAGATACAAGTTTCATAAGACACGAATTTTGCGTACGCGGTCAAGTTTAGAAAACGACTAGGCGAGTTTTCTAAAGAACAAGTGCGCAAAAATGTCTTATGAAACGTGTATTTTATACCATTTTTTCTATTTCGGTTATTGAACGTTCAAAAAAGATTAAAATGAGAGACATGTTTTGTTCGAACATTTTAGAAATTTTTTTTGGAGTTGGTTACTCTGATTTTTAAGTAAAACAATTTAAATATTTGAATATCGGCGGAATTGTCATTTTGTTTAAAATGTAGTCTGATTTACGCAATAAATTATTTCAAATTATCAACAAAATGGAAGAAATAAATAACTGCACGCCTCCAGAGATTCGCAAAATAGCAGAAGCCAATTGAGAAATTCTTTTGCCAACAAAGTCTCGACATATTTATGAAAAGCACCTCTCTTTAAGTTGGTGTGAAGAAAATTATATTGTGATTATTACGGAAAATGTAGTAATTGCTTATTTTGGCAAAGAAAGAAAGATTAAAAAAGGCATCGTCCTTGTGGTCTACATATTCAATGTTACGTTGTTGTTTAAATATTTATAAAAGTATAGATATCTCAAAATTTTCTAGGCTTCTTGCAATTTTAAAAGTACCAAAAAATATTGCTACGTACTTAAATTTACCTAATCCTGAGCTCTTCACTGAACATTGCTTTAGACGTTCCAGTGTGACACACTTGGCTAACAGTGGAGGTGACTTAATAACAATTAAGCGCCATGGAGGATGGAAATCCTCAGCAGTGGCCGAAGGTTACATTGATAATTCCACCATGAAAAAAGTTGAGGTTGCTCAAATACTGTCTAGTATACCTAATACATCCACTAAAATCATTCACAATCCATCGACTTCTGATACAATTGGCAGTAATGTGTCAGTCAATATGAATCAACAGGAATGTACACAAAACATAGTGTGTTCCCAAAATCTGCCTGGAATCTCTATTAATGCACACGAATCTTCTAGTGTTACAGTAAACGTTTATAACAGTTGTACTATTCAACGTGGGAAGTAAATTTCAATAGAAGCATCAAAAAACTTATCATCCCATTAATATTGTTAATTAGCGTAAATAAAACGTTCGTAACTGTGTTTTTTATTCTCTGTACAACTTCTTACACATGTTTGTTAGATTAAAGACTTATATTTTAACATTTAAATATGATTTGGTTCCATTTTTATTAGATTATTTTTCATTCCATTTATAATGTCTGAAGAGTTTAGATGTACACAACCTGAAATGCGCGAGATTGCAGAACAGGCAGTTGATAACTTGCTTCCGCATAAATCTAAACACTTGCACATGAAAACAAAACAGAATTTAAAAAATGGTGTAATTCCAAAAATACAGTAGTAATTTCTGATTAAATTGTTTAATCCCAGCCATTTAACATAAATTTTCTTTCTTATTACTTTTTCCACAAGATATACGTCTGTATGTTTAGCCTTTTGTAATTCTTTTTCATGAAAGCTTAAACACTTTTTAACAAATGCTTTTTATTTTTCTGTTCTGTGTTCTGGCAAATGTAAATACCTTTGGGGTTCTGGCATGAATAAATATTATTATTACTATTATTAGTATAAAGCTTCCTATTGCAAACATGATTCAGGTTGATAACTACTTTATGATCCTATCTGTACGTGCATACATCTTTTATTTTTGCTTGTGTATTCAGAAATAACTGAATTGTTATTTTATTCTCGTACTTGCAAATTTGACAAGTCTATCAAAGGGATTGTAAAGAAGACGTGTTAACATGATCAAAGTAAATACATATTAAATCATTCACATGCAAGTGGTTTCATATAAAGCAGTTCGTATTGATTTATTTAGGGATAGGGACAGCAAAGAAGCACTTTACTCGAGGCAATATTAGCTCATGCCCGGCTTTATTTTAATAATGCAACTGCTGTCAGTTATTCCAATTAAGGACGCTTGAAAGGTATAATTCCAAGATCGCAATCCTTAAAGAATAAATATATATTTTTTTGTGATCTTTACATAAATTATCAAAATTCGAACGGGAAAAATCTACTTATAAGGAAACGCTACTTCTTCTTAAATCGCGAAAGTTTTCTCGAGAAATTTTCCATTTCCAAATTCCCGTCGAATAAGCGAGGACGTATTTTCTTTCGAACTTTAACTTTTTTATAATATCGGTTCCTAACTTCTTTTTCTTTTCGTTTTGAAGTGTATTACTTGGGGACTCGACAAAAAATGTTAAATAAAGGAAGACATGCGAAAAAAGGCGAAAGGGAAAAGAACACAAATGATAATTCAGTCGGTTTATAACTCCTAATAAATATAAATTCGCCTCTCTTTGATGTGAGACAAAAAAATTCAAATTAAATAAATTGAGTTTTGTTTCTAGAACAGCGTTCGAGTAAATCTTATTATAATTACTTACGGGTAAATGATCATAAGAAACTGAATTTAAAACGCAAGTTCAAGAGGAATATATTTTAATGAAGTTCATCTTTCCGAAACCCATTACATTAAACTGACATTTTATTAATAATGCCTTTGTAAATTTTTGTTTCTCTTCAATGGTTAATGCTTAACTTTGTAAAATTATTCGTTTTATATAGATTATGAAACTGTAAAATATTGACAATTTTGATCTTATAAAATTAATGTCTATCCTGCTCGTTCAAGTCAATACAGGAAGGAATATACGTCCATTTTATAATACACGTACATTTTTATTGTTTCTAATCGAATATTGACAATACGGACCTGTAGAGTGTTTCTCATATCGATTACTTTCATTACATACCACCTGACGTGTTCAAGCAACTTATGGGAGTTTGCATTCGCAATATATCTTGAAAAAGACTATTACTTTTATTATCATAGTGATTTGCTTTAACCACTTAAATGTACATATTCATATTTCTTCATTTTCTTTATCGCTTTATATTGCATTGCACAATATTGTAGTATTGATTTGTGTATTATAGCTTTGTTACTATTTCTTTGTCCATTTTAGACTTCGTTTGGTGGACAATAAATATATTATATTATTATTTTAGTGCTACTAGAACATTATTGTCCAAATAATTTGTATTATATAACCATAAAATACTACCAAATACTACATTATTTTTTTACCTAATTTTGTATTAATTCGATATTCTATCAGAGTAAAATATTTTATCCTAATCTGAATTTTCGGAATGTCGGTGGTTTCTTGTCAGTATATCTTAATTAAGAAAATATTTGTAGTTTGAGTTTAACCGGTTTTACTTCTCTAAAGTAGACTTTAGCCGATTTTGCATCTGAATATGATTGTTGCTTGATAATATAAACAAGCAGTAACATTCAACTCTTCACAGCTGACTCAAGAATATCATACTACTTAATAGGTTAGTTATGCAGTTGTGTAAAATCTATGTATGCTCCTTTTTTGAAAGTCTTTTAAGAGGGATTTTGTCGATAGTGAAGTTGTAAATTATATTTTATTATGCTATATTTTGCATCTATTCGTATATTACATGGAATCCTTTTTTAAAGATGCCTACAGACTAGCATATACACATTTGCCTCAGATATGTGTACCATACATGTTTGACGTCCTCGTGTGTCAATAGAGTTTACCCCCAGACCAACACACTAGCTTGTCCAACACAATTAGCTGCTTTAATTAAAAACTAAAGAAATAAATTAGTTTAAGGGCCAAAAACTCGAACAAAATGGGTGAAAGAGAGCTTTTTAAAACGATCAAAATATATCCATTTAATCTCGCAAAGGAATGACGTTCCTAATAATAATTAGCAAAATTACCTTACAATAGACGAACACCTCACACTTTCGTGCAAATTTTTTGAAGCCGTTCAGTCTCAAAGATTTGAAAGACGATAATTTTCTTTTCGTTATTCAAATCTTTGAGACTGAACGGCTTCAAAAAATTTGCACGAATTATTGGAGATACTAACCTGAATAGTGTGACGTGTACGTCTATTCTAAGGTAATTTTGTTAATTATCAGGTTCTAACGTCATTCCTTTGCGAGATCAAAATACATCCATTTAATCTCCCAAAAGAATGACGTTAGATGCTGATAATTAGCAAAATTACCTTAGAATAGACGAACACGTCACACTATTCAGGTTAGTGTCTCCAGTAATTCGTGCAAATTTTTTGAAGCCGTTCAGTATCAAAGATTTGCATAACAAAAAGAAAATTATCGTCTTTCCCGGGCGAGAACTAAAGTTGAAAATACCTTCGGCATATTGTGCAGTCGGTTTCCAGTATTTCATACAGCTACTGACTTCGCAATTGAGAGCATAGTTATGGAAAATTGTGTTTTGCATAACTATTTAAGGAGAATATATGGTATTGAATATGCACCAGATAATAATTTGTGCAAAAATAAACATGGGTACAATTGAATGGGGTTTACAAGCGATTGATTTTCTTCTCTTATAACGAAGTCATAACCAAAGAGTAAACAATTATCCAAAACAAGTCAGAGAATAGTACATGCATTACTTTAAGAATGAAGTTACTGTAGAATGGCAGCAATGGTAGCATTATTTCAAGTAATTATGTAAAATTTAACAGTTTTTCAATTTTTTTGCAGTAATAAAAATTGAAATTACCTGACCTTCACCATCAGGTTGTTGCTCGCTTCAACTCTCGTTTCCATGATTTTCAACCAAATTGCTGACTGATTCTCTATTCATTTCTTGATCTTTTGTAAATAACAGTAAGTCGTAGCACTATAAATCTGAAGCGTATATTTGGTCTACACCTGATCGATTTTTTTCATTTCTCTTCGAAAACTGCTGCGTTTGCTATTTATTTTAGCTATTAAAGTTGTTTTTATTTACACTCGATTCAATTTCATGTAATTTTGGTAATAAATCTGAATTAGCTCTACCTTTTTTAATTCAATCTTTGCAATCACTACTTTCGGTTTTCCATAAGCAAGGATAACTTTTGTACAGGTATCTATAAAGTCTGCCATAAAGGCTTTCGACAAGTGTCTTATTGAGGATCTTCTTTTTTGAAGGCGGAAAAGAAACAACCAAAATACGCGAGACACTGAACTGAAATTGCTTGCGAATAAAGCGAGATACCGACAATCTTGTATGCACGTTCATGCTTGTGCGTTGATGAATTCCGACCAAACTCGAAAACTTGTACGACGTTCATTTTTTCGCCACACACTGGCAAACATAGACGCTCAAGCATGTATAACGCACTTGTCCGACTCCAGGTATGCTCTCTGTGAGCACCTTAATAGTACTATAAGATAGCAGCAAAAGGATTGCTAAAATGTGGATATAGTTGATGTTACTTCTAAACGACTTATATTATTGAGTTAACAAATTAGAGATCGCACAATTGAGACCTGCTCTCATCAGGGAAAATTTATAAAATAAAATTTAGTTAAAAATGTGTGTCATAGTAGAAAATATATAAAATAATGTAATTCATATGAGACACCCGTTGAAAGTGTGTTTGTATTAAAATTCATTATGAATTCTTGTTTAATAAATAAAGATCAATTCGATGTCGACCTAAAATGACTTGACCATGACATTGGTTGTGTTTATTTTGTGAATTAAATTTTAATAGACGCACCCATTAAATTATAATGAAATTTGTATGGTCCCAATTTACCAAATTGAAAATCCTTTCTTTATTTACGAGTAAATGAATAAAATATAAGCATTGTAATTATAACTGGTTAAATAAATATTGTATGAATTGCATAGCAGCTGTAATATGGAATATGGAACACCAGCTCCAACTTATTAATTTATTACATTTCATTTCATAATTTCCATTCAATGCAACATTCCTCAATGACTTGTTCATGAATAAATTATCATAGACGTTGTGACATTAAGCTTAGCAATTTAAAATAAAAACTGTATTTTCATATGCAATGATTAGGCATGATTTTAATCGACATAGGCTCTCCCATAAGACATTAAAACGATAAGTATGAATCACAGTCTTATCTTTAAAAAGGATCTACTAGTGACTGTGTTGTAGTTTACCGTAACCAGCAATCGATAGTTGTGTGTTTTGTGTACAGATATACATACATAAGCGTCTCGACATAATTAATTCAGGAAAACGGGAAATATTTTTATCATTTAGAAAATGTTTTACGTTGTAATGTTTGTATGCAACGCATACCATGGGGAAAATATTTATTATTGATGATATTAAAAATCTCACTTCGGGACTATACCTTGTCTCAGAATATGATGAAGTGATACAAATGGCCAGCTAAAATAGTACATATTTCTTAGAGATTTCGTTAGTTCTTGTGTAAGCAAATTTAACATGGAAAAATAAGTACGCGATATTCGTGTACTTTAAAACACAACAAGGCCTTGACCTATGAATATTATTTACATTTTTGCTTTGATTTGTTGTATTTTACTATGTTATTAGTTATTAAGTACAATATGTACATTCGTTTAAGTACGTCACGAACATTAGTAATTCAGGCGGGTGCAAGCAAACCGTTAAATTCACCATCCAACGAGTGTCAACGATTGGTACACTTAAAACAACGCAAAACTGTTTTAAATATGTAAAAAATGTTTATGCTACAAACTCCAAAATTGGAAACAACACTAACTGTAATGAACATATGAGACACCTATATTTTGTGGCACAAACCGCTGTGTGTGTTATCACTCTAAGAATGTTAGAGTTTGAGTAAATACCTCCGCAAAATCTCTTAAAAAAAATTAGGAATTTATTAGAAAGTGTAAGAATAGAATTTCGAACAACGTTGCAACAACATATTAATATTTATATTTAGAAGACCATTCACAGATTAAACAAATTAGAAAAATTCTTGAACCATTCATATCTCTTGTATTGTTGTATGCTTCTGCTATTCTTCTTGTTAATAGTGACAACATAATTTACTATACCTAGTGTACTACATCCATATTCATTTCTTAATCTTAAAGCTAATATCTATTAGTTCTAAGTAAGTATATGAATGTACTAATTATATATTTTTTATTAACAATTTACTTAAACAGGCGTTTACCAACAAATAGAAACTTATGCAACTTATATTACTCGCGGGACGGGTAGACGCAAAGGGGTGTGAGTAAGTGGAGCTACACGATATTCGGTTTCCATCACAGCGCTTCGGTTTTATTAATAGATTAAGGAATACTATAGATGGGAAACATAATGTTTAATGAATGAGTACTTACGGAACTGTTGATGTTGATGTTTTATAATAAGCCAATTTTCGCTTGCCCATAACTGTTATATTATTATACACTCGAATATTATAGGTATATATGACATTTAATGCCAGAGACAGTTTGTAATTAAACTGTCACTCGCATTTAAGTCTGCAATAGCCGACCGATTCCGATGGATATTCATCTTCGCTAGGACCGGTAGAGATACCGTAAAGTGGGGATAGGCAACGCGAAAAACCTCGTGTGAAATGTGTGTAACAATGTTTACTGTTTAATGTTTTTTATCTTCAAAAATAATTACATTTTTTTTAATATCGTACATCAAATGTGCAGCTGGCGCGTAGAGGTCGTTTTTTTTCTTTTGTGTACCAGCCTTAGTTAGTAGACATTAACCAAATTCATGCATTTTTGTGGTTATTTCTAAAACACATAACTTTTTTAAGAAAATAAATTAGTACAAAAACTGGCCTTGACATTATAAATGTATGCCTTTTGCATCACTAACCTAAATTTGAGATTCTAAAATTACAAAATAAGTTTAATAAACGCGAAACGGCGATGTCTTAGTTTTCGATAGGTAAACGCTCCTCTTAATAATAATAATAATAATAATAATAATAATAATAATCTTTATTGTCCAACAGTACAAACCATTTATAGGACATAAAACTAAGAAATATTACAAAGTTAGTTAAACATTAAACATTTAAAATATATCTCTGTATAATTTGTTATAATTAGCCGACATGTGTGAAACAAGATTTAACTAGTATGTTGGTCCTCGCTCTTGGAGTAGCAATGAAAGTGAAATGGCGAATATCTCGAGCCGGCACGTTAAAGTATATTTGAGCAAGAAATGAAGGAGAATCAATTCTATTTGTCAACAAGTTCAAAAGAAATGTCGCATTGTAACAGTCCAGTCACGACGACACGACAAAGATTGAAAATCATGGTATGATAATAAACTTATATAATCAACGTCATGCCCAGGGTAGGTACCATTTAATTTATATGACAAATATTCTAAGAAGCTCCTTTGAACGCGTGTTATCGAAATCTGCTGATGTAAATGCGAATACCAGACTACGGATGCGTATTACAACTTGCTGCGCACTAGGGTGTAATATAATACCTTAACACTGTTTAAGTTGCTAAATGTACGACATGATCTCAAAAGAAATCCTAGAGATTTAGAGGCTGAAGATCAAATTGTGGATATATGTTGCGTGAAAGTTAGCTTATCATCGAAGAACACTCCTAAATCCTTGATTAGAGCACTGTCTGACAACAGGTGTATATTTAATTCGATATATATTGATATAGTAATGGATTGGAGCTCCTTGTATAACAAACAATAGCACATTTTACCACATTTAAAGAAATTACATTTAGATTACATCATTCTTAGTTTATGTCAAAGTTAGTCAGCAATTTGACACAGTCTGCACGATTGTTATAACATTATAAATTTTTAAATCATCCACATAACCCAAAAATCCAATATTTAGCTTTCCCAGTAAATCACTAACATATATATTGAAGAGTAAAGCCCAAGATTCGAACCTTCGGGGACACCAGAAGAAATGGAAATGATATTGAATGAATGACCATTATAAAAAAAAAGCATAACCCTTCCTATTTGATAAATATGACGCCATTAGCTGTACAAGGGCTAGAGAGAAGCCAACCTGATCCAATTTGGCAAGAAGCAAGTTGTGATCTATAGAGTCAAAGGCCTTGGAGAAATCGGTATATAAAATATCTACATGCTTGCGCTGTTCCGTTGCACTCGAGAGATATTGCGATATTTTTATTAAATTTATAATTGTAGATCTTCCAGAAACGAATCCATATTGGTGTAGAGATAAAACAGATTATATGTCATTAAATATTTCAGTGTATAATATGTACTCAAACACTTTACTGAAGTTAGTTAAAATACTTATCGGTCTATAGTGTTTTACTTCTGATTTCTCACCACTTTTGAAAACAGGAACAAGTCTAATGAATCATTTTGCTCTCTACTCAGTCGGGGTTCAGGCCGGGATATAGCTGGGAAACGGCTCTGCTGTATATGACTGGTGACCGGATTACGGCTTCTGATCAAAACTTTGTATCCTGTGTGGTATTACTTGATTATAGCAAGGCATTCGATACAGTTAATCATGGCACTCTTCTTTGTATTTTGAAATACATTGGCTTTAATGGTAGTGCCCTCACTCTAATGACAAATTATCTATATGGCCGTAATAAGGTGGTAAGATTAAATGGCAATTGCTCTGCTCCCCTTGCCTTAGTGCAAGGTGTACCCCAAGGTTCGGTTCTTGGGCCAATTCTATTCACTATATACACCTCAAAATTATTACTGTGTATAGAGCACTGCAAATCACATATGTATGCTGATGATACTCAGCTTTATTACTTCTTTCCCCATCTTAATGGCAAGTTGCTATGCACAGAATTAACACCGATCTTTCAAATCTATTTTTTATTTTAATATGAAGAGACTATACCCTTACAGGCGTACTATTAATGAATTAGTGAAGAATATGTTGGATGAGGCTTTTGTTTTGACGCATTTTTTTTACTGTTCAACACTGTACCATGGGTCATTGGATTTCCTTACCAGCTCCAGAATTCAAACAATACAAAATGCTTGTCTACGATACATTTACAATATACGAAAATTTGATCACATCTCTCACAAGTTGAATGATGTGGGCTAGTTGTGCATGGCGGGACGTAGGAGGTTGCAGATATTGTGTCTCTATCATGGTATACTTTTGCATAGGTCTCCACCATATCTTTATAATGGGATTAGATTTAGGTCAGATGTACACAGTGTGACCACCAGATTTCGTGGATTAATCTCTCCCACGCTCCATAAGACTTCCCTATATGAACGATCTTTTACGTATCAGGTGTACTGCAATTACAATCCCCTACCATCTGAGTTTAAGTCCCTCACAGTATCCAAGTTTAAATCTAGACTCAAGTCACACCTTTTATCGCGGTAAGGGGTTGACGCATGCTGCTTGCTGGTTATCGATATGGACGTTCACTTGCAAGTGACATTTTTTGTTTTATTATTTATTATTATATTATTCATTTTAGTTTATGGTGCTCATTATCGAATTTTTGGCTGAGTTAGTTTTAAGCAGGATTTTCTTTTTCGTTGCATATTGGTCTTATTTTTTACCAAGGTCGAGTAAACAGTTTCTATTGGGGTTCGCCTTGCGATTATGTTTCTACCTATCATTGTATTTTTACTTTCTTATACGTAGTATAAGGAAGTATTGTGATGATGAAAATTTTCGACCTCGAGATTTTTGCAGATGTCCACGTTCTGAAATCCCCTGATACCAAAAAAGTGGTTTTTAAAAAATGTCTCTGTGTGTGGCTGTGTGTCTGTCTGTGTGTGACCACGATAGCGGTCAAGCCACTGTAGATATCTGTTCCAAATTTTGCATTTACGTATATAATCTCCCTCTTGAGATCCCATTAGTTTTTCAGTAAAATCGGTAGACCGGAAGTAGTAGTTTACTTAGGTGAAAAAATCGAATTTTGCAAATATTTCGTCAATTACTACGTTTAAACAAATTTATAAAGAATTCAAATGTACTCAAAATTAAATTTGAGACAAATCGTCTGAAAAAAGTTTTTTGAAATTCCTACCGGAAGTAGGTCTTTTACTCTTATCGAAAATCAGTTTTTTGCGGATATCTCGCAAGTCATGCTCTCTAAGCAGGTACATTACGAGTATAAAAGTATTTAAATGATAATTTTAAATATCTTTTGTATAAAAAGAATTTTGGACCGGAAGTACCACTTTTACTCTTACCGAATAGCGATTTTTTGCTAATATGTCGTAAATTATGCATGCTATATATATTTATTAAGAGTACAAAAATATTTAGAGTTAGATTTGCAATATTTTTTGTATACATGAAATTTCAAAATTCGGACCGGAAGTAGCACTTTTACTCTTAGCGAGTAGCACTTTTTTCGAATATCTTGCAAAGTATGCATTCTATAGCGATTTATTAAGAGAATGAAAGTACTTAGAATAGAATTTTGAATAATTTTTGTATAAAAACAGTCTTAAAATTGTATAGTTTGAAACGCTCATACGTATAAGAAAGTCGTGTGGTGGCCACACCTCATTTTTTGTTATTTTTGTTATTTGTACTTTGTACATTTCTTTATACGTAATAATGACATTTATTATTATTATTATTATCTTCCAGGAGTCTGGAAACGTAGACTTTTTATTATTAAATTAAATAATACTGTAAGTGGTGTAGCTAAGATATAAGCCCAGTCACGCACCAGAAAACTATGAATATTGTTATTTCAAGAGGTAAAGTCAGATTGCAGTCTAGTTGCACTGTGTTTCACTTCGCTCTCATTAACGCAGTCAACACCAAAGGAAATATGATTACTCAGCAAAGTTGTTGGCAAGGACATATAATTAAATAATTGTCATTGCTAAAAGTAGAAAATTATAATTAGAATTTTCAACACTGAGAAAAAATTAGAATAAGCATGTGATGTACTTTGTTATATCATTGTATTATAGTATTCTCCTGAAGAAACTATACATTGTGAAAGCTTGAACAACATAAAAAGAAATTAAGTTCTTTTCCACTTTGACTGCTTCCCTAATTACCTATCACTTATTCAATCCGTCTTGCAAGGAAAGGTACTGTTATTGCGAACACTAGCACTATTTGACGATGATAATTTATTATGTCAAAGGCGTAATGTTCAATGAGTTCGCCACCCACGGGTTGTAAGGCCGTATAGGCTGTATTTGTTAGTTGAGCGGTGACAGTTAGTTGGATTAAAAAGACACAAACTCACTAAACTTCGTATATTTGTGTAGATAACTCAATCAAAATGGTAAATGTATAAGTTTTTAATTATTAAAATAAACAAAGTATCATCCTAATAATAATATAAATAAATGGCGCATTACACACTGTACTGTTAATTTGTTATTACAGAAAATGCGGAGCCCTTCTTGAAGCTTAGACGTATTTTAAGGAACTGACTTCAAATTTATTTTTCTTACAAGAGGAGTCCGCATGATATTTTAACGGAGGTTTTTAAGAAGTTAAACAAAAGTATACAATTTCTTGCTAGCCAATTTCATATACACTATAGAAAACGAATATTGATTTATGACCACAAAGCGAAGCGTACACTAAAATTCATAACATAAAATTACAGTTAAACTTTCTTTAAATATTTCTAAAAGCCTACAATTTTAATAGGGGTCAAGTGGGCCCTTAGTTTCGGTGGAGTACCATTAAATAATAAAATAAGATACAATAAAGAAAAAGTTGAGTGTATCTCGGGAATAATTTACAATGTCTAACAAATAGCAGATGTGGTACATGCAATTCAAGAAAAGGGTCCGGTTCGAAGATTAACGTAAATATTATATACAGAGTGTATAATAACAAAAAAATTATTTAAAGTTTGCTCGGGAGTAAACAGGTACCTTTGTTCCACTTTCATCAATCTAATTTAGTACGATCAATTTAAACTATCCTCAGTTACTACATTAATCAGAAGATTGTGTTTATTATTTCAAGGTTAACTTCGTTTCACCACCAAGTTACACCATTTATATAATGGAAATAATAATATTGCATAGACTTATCGTATCGAAAGATATGAGAGCCCATATCAATTATACTACATGCAAATATTTATCCGATAAATTAAACGGAAACAAGTGTTAAGCTATATATAATCAAGGACGAATTGTAAAGGTTGATTTCAAGCCGTGACTGTAAAACTAGTTATCATTTTTACGTGTTACTTCGCAAAACTTATCAATATTCACACTCTATATAAAATATGCCTGTATACGCGATCATACCAACGTTCTTATGTTTATGTTTACCGGGAAGTTACAGAATGACAGCGGCAGACAATATTTGGATAGCAGCCAAGTATAAAAATAGTATGCAGTAAAGGAATTACCGACAACTATGTGTTAACAGTTAACGCAATTAAAGCTAATAACATAAAGGAACATTCAGTTAATTGCATCCTTTAACTTATATGGTGCGTGTTTCGCATACAAGAGTGTCTTAAAGACTTGTTCGATGCATAAGGAACAAGTGGTGCACGAATTTATTCTAGGTGTGAACGCACGATCTGCATCACAATATACGACGGCGATGTCCAAATAAAAACATATATTTGATTCATTAAACTATATTACACATACAAATATTCTATTTATATTTTAATATTGAGTGATAACTGAAAACGGAATAAATAATACAAATCAAACACCTAATTGATAACAAATAACAATACTAATAATGTATCATTAGGTGTTATAGGTACTTATATCTATTCTTATAATTTTACACATACATACTAATGAATATAGACAGAAACAATGTTCCACTTACAGGATAAATATTGCACATGTTGTAATACAGTCTCACATTAGGCGCACAATACTATTATATACTTCAATAATTAGTAATTAACAATGTTATAATTAAAAATGACATTTATTTCTATTCGCATAGTGGTAAATATTTTATAAAAATTCTATGTGAAATAAACAAACAAATGTTTATGATTTACACATAAACTGTGCGTGCCACGTATTTACCATTAAGTCTCAATACCACGTTACATGTAAAATGCAGGCAAATATCGAGCAGCGATATGCAATTAAATTTTGCGTTAAAAAAGGGAACTGCTTCAGAGACACTACAAATGGTAAGAACAACATATGGAGATGTTACGTTGTCGTCAGCACAAGTTTTCAGATGGTACAAGACTTTCAAAGATTGCCGCGAAACCATCGAAGATGACCATTGCTTCGGACTGCCGTTCACGTCAAAAACCGATGAAAGCGTGGCGAATGCGTGTTCTGCGTTAGCAGACGGTTGACACTCAGGTTGATGGCACATGAGGTCGGCATGAGTAAGGACACTGTTTATCGAATTGTGACAAAGGAACTAGCGGAATATTGTGCAAAGCTGGTGCCCAAGAACTTGTCTGATGAACAAAAGGAAAATCGCTTCTCCATTAAGCCGAGTTTACATTAGTAGTGGCTAACGAACGTGGTCCACGCTTACGTGGTTCACTCTTGCTCCACGACTAATGTAAACACCTTTTCGTGCAGCACGACTATATCACGAATAGGCCACGCCACGACACGACTGATATTAAACATGTTAAATATTTCACGCCTAAAATCAGTCGTGGAGAGTATTTATAGAAGACGCACGTGCTTTTGTCAGCTTAATTAATTAAAAATGAGCGTCTCAAATGCTGTGTTGAGAATGAATGAACGTGATACAGTTCGATTCGTAGAACTGTATGAAGGTGAGCCCGTATTATGGAACCCAACTGATGAAAAGTATAAAAAAAAAGATGCACGAAATGCTGTAGCAGAAAGAATTGTGGCTCAGATACAAATTGAAAATTTTACCGCAAAAAATGTACTAGAGAAATTCAAAAACTTGCGTAGTTCATATTTGCAAGAACTAAAAAAATTAAAGACAGTACCAAGTCCGGCTGTTCCACTGATGATGTTTATGTGCCGAAAGTGATTTGGTTTCCGATAAAGGACAGATTCCTAAAGTCACACGTTACATCAAGAAAAACTCATTCTAATTTGGTAAGTAATTTTTATTATAATCTTGTATTGTAAGTATAAGATATTTATCAATCGTCTATTTATTATTTCTCTATCATTCGCCCCTGCCATGGCACAGCGCCTTCTTCATTAAAATACTTGCAATAGTTATCTCTTTTTTGTGAAGCATTTCTGGTGGGATTTTTATCACCTGTTAAGTGTGAGATATTTAAAAGACCGTCACTTGTAACATCTCTCCGTGTTCCCAGCTCTCCTCGATGATCCACGTCTTCAAAATGTATAAGACCAAATGGTACATAGGCAGTACCTGTTTTACGCAACCAGTTATGTATGGCGCAACATGCCAGTACAACTTTGTCAGCTTTTTGAGGACTTAACATAAGTGATTTCTCAAAGATGCGAAATTTGCTTACTAAAATGCCAAAGGCGTTTTCGGATATACGCCGTGCCCTAGACAGTCTGTAATTAAAGATTTTTTCTTCACTTGTTAAATTTCTTCTGCTGTATGGCTTCAAAAGAAAAGTCTTTAATGGAAAGGCATCATCACCGACTATTATTCCATTTGAAGGAATATTAAGACTTTTCATCTCAACAGCACGAAGCAGAGAACTATTTTTCCAAACTCCGCCATCTGAAGCTCTTCCCTTTGCTCCAACATCGATGTATGTGAAACAGTAATCATGGTCAACTAATGCTAATAATATGATACCGTTGCTCTTTTTGTAATTGAAATAGTCTGAACCACAATTAGGTGGTGCCTTGATTACTATATGCTTTCCGTCGATCGCCCCTATACAGTTTGGAAAATTCCACTTTGTTCTGAAGCCGCTTTGAATGTCTTGCCATTGTTTTGTTGTGTTAGGTACCTAAAATGACATAAATATATTTTCTAATGAACACATATGTTATCTAATTAACCTAATTTCTATTTTGATTTGCAGAATGATAAGCATAAAGAATATATTCAGGATACGGGGACACAAGATGTAATGGACATACAGACACAAGATATTCAAGATATATACACTCATGATATAAATACGCAAGATGTACAGACAAGACAGACGCAAGACATTGTCGATTCTGATTCAGATCTTCATTCAGGTGGCCTTGAACAAGTGGGTCTGAGCAATCAGCTTTTACTGCCTAAAACAAAAGCGGAGCAAACACTACAATCGGAATACCGACCGAATAATCCTACAACATCAGTCAAGAGAAAGGCAATAGCAACAACATCAGCAGCCGTTTCTCAGAAGTCTTCTCAGTTTCTAAGTAAAGGGAAAAAAAGGGAAATATCAAACACTTTGTCTAGTACCAGTACAACGAAGAAAACTAAAACGACTCCAAGTGCACCATTACATGATTCAAACATCCATGCAGCTTTACAGAAATTAGATGATATATCTCGTACAGCCCAAACAAGTTTAGCCAACCAATACCGCGAAGATCATTTGGATCATTTTGGCAAATATCTTGTGTCACTGTTACGAAACGTTCCGCTGGCCAAAAGCTTTTCATTGCAACAAAAGATGATTTCCCTCGTAATGGAAGCACATGTGCCAGATTTAGTACCACCAGAGACACCCACTAGTGTTGAAGATGTGACATTCGAAAGCGTAGATGATTGCGATGTGATGTCTGGTGATTTTTCCGACCTGTGTCAACGCGAATACACTCAAAGTTTGTCTGATTGTACTGATGTCGAAATTGATTTAACATTTACAAACCTTTAATTTTTTTATGTTAATAATTACAAAACACAAAAAAAATATGTACTTTTTTAATAAAATATTTATTTGGTATCGATATTTTTACTTACCTCTATAAATTGTTTCAGAGTGATATATATGTTCTCAAGAACGTATGGTAAGAATTTACTTATTGTTGTTTTTGGAACTTTAAACAAAAATTCCAGACTTTTGAAACTGTCACCGGTAGCTAAATAACGAAGAGTTATTTCAAGTTTCGTTTGAGCCGGTATAGCTTCTCTGAGATGTGTATCACTTTTTTGTATGCGATGAGATATACGTTGTAACAGATAACTGAAATGATCCTCCGACATCCTTAATAAATTTTTGAAGTCCTCTGAATGTATTATACGCAAATTGTTTTTAATTAATGCTGAAGCTCCAGTAATGTTTCTATCCAAAATCCATTCCCTGGTCCACCATCTTCGGTTCTTTCTTATTTCCATTTTTTTTTTTTCACTATCAAGATGATTTCTAACTATTTCAGCAGCTATTATTTCGCAGGTTGCAACAGTGGCCTCTAATACACATGCCGCCATGTTCACGACTCCCGTGACCAGTGTAAACACAATAACGTTTCTCACGATACGTACTGCACGAAAGCGTAGAGCACGCTTGTTTTGAAGCGTGGACCACGTTCGTTAGCCACTACTAATGTAAACTCGGCTTTAGTCAACAATTGCAGGATCGCTTAACAACCCAACCCAACTTCATGCACAGAGTGATAACAGGTGATAAGTCATGGGTATTTGAATATGATCCATAAACAAAGCAACAAAGCGCTGAGTGGCACACACCTGCATCACCGTGGCCGAAGAAAGCTCGCATGAGCAAATCCTGAATCAAGTCGATGCTCTTCATCTATTTTGATTCGCGTCGAATTGTCCACAAAGAATTCGTACCGCCGGGCCAGACAGTGAATCAAACTCTTTATCTCAACGTCCTTGAACGTTTTCGGCACAAAGAGTTGTCGGCCTGACATTGCCAGCTCGTGGATCCTGCATCACGGTAATGCCCCCAGTCACAGCTCATTGTCGGTTGGAGAATTATTGGCAGAGAAAAATATTCTATTACTCCCGCACCCGCTCTACATTCCAAACATGGCTCCATGTGATTTTTTTCTTGTTCCAACGCTTAAGCGGTCATTGAAATGTTCCCATTACGGAACAATAAACAACATCCAAACAGTCACGACACTGGTTCTAAACAGCCTAACGAAACAAGACTCCCAGAATTGTTACCAGGCATGGAAAAATCATTGGACATACTTTGAAGGGAACAATATTAATTTGTAGATACATTCAATAAAACTCTTGAAAACTAATCGTTCTCATTAATTCTAATACACATCTCGTATGTCAATTACAGATCATTCTGTAGTGAACTAAATCGAGACATACGGAGTTCAAAAAACAAACAAGCTAATATAGAATTTATTAATAGTAAATAAATGCTTAAAAATGTAATATTATAATATAATTCTACAAGAAGAGAAATACAGTTAATATTAAAAATTATAGGACGCAGTCCAATTTGTCACAATTTGCCAAAATTGTGAAGAGGGTTATCTTCATGTATCAGTTTTTCGTCTTATCACTACAGGAAAATAGATATACATTTCGATGCTCACCATTAATATATCGCGTTTTGCAGAATTCAATGCTCGCAAGAAATCTCATTTCAAATTCATTCGGACTTTTTACAGTTTTGAGATATTTTGAAAAAACCAATATTTGCCGATTTTAATTTTGCTCAATAACTCGATAACGATGTAATGCGATCGCTTTTAAACTCTAACATTCTTCAGACATTTTTTTAAGACAATTTTTTTTGGTGTTAGCAGTAATCCCCAATTTTCATTTATTTCCAATTTCTAAGCGCTATCTTTTGTTTTTCTTATGGCGGCCATATTGGATTTTTAATTAGTTGGATAGTCTTTAAAAATAGTTTTTCAATAATGTACAACATGCCTAATAAATCTTTATTTATAAGAGAGATATGAACATTTAAATAAAATTTCAGCCTAATACGAAATTAGTTGGCAATGAAATTGAATGTTACTGTAAAACAGACGATAAATAAGATCTGTCATTATTGACATGTAAAAATGTAGTGCAATTTGTGGGAGATTTAGAACTTTTTATATTAATTATTGATAAGTAATTACAGTTAAGCATTGAGATATG
This sequence comes from Amphimallon solstitiale, assembly GCA_963170755.1. Lineage (NCBI taxonomy): Eukaryota > Metazoa > Arthropoda > Insecta > Coleoptera > Scarabaeidae > Amphimallon > Amphimallon solstitiale. The sequence continues at coordinate 215,932,906 of OY720675.1, read as the reverse complement.
TTGGTAGTTTATTTCAAAGTAAATAAAATCTCTGAAAATGTTTGCACAAGTTACGCTCAGCGTTTTCCGGAAAGACCACGACTACACCGGACAATTTTTAACCGAATAATCAGAAATTTAGTGAACTATGGAAGCTTTGAACAAAAATGATCTAACTATCAAGTTAACAATGCTGATATACTTCGAAATAATATTTTGCAAAATATTATGAACAATCCAAGTATATTAGAACGTCGAGTAGTTCGAGAAACTAGAATTACAAAATCTAGTGTTTATAAAACTTTGAGAAAAAGACAAATACGACCAACACAAAGTACAAAGTTTAAGCAATAATGACTATCAGCGAAGATTAGAATTTAGCAGGTGGTGTCTACAAAAATGTGAAGATAATACTGATTTTCCTAGGAAAATATAGATAGAACAAAGATGAAGGGACTTATAAAGTGATTATCTAAAATAAAAAAACAAAAACTCAAAAAACAAAAAAGATGTCAATAAAAATTGGTACCAATCAAACCACACCAGAGATTAAAACCAAATTGCTCTTGAAATCTTCTTTGAATGTGGATTTTCTGTAGACCAGTGATGATAGACAATAAATATAATTATTATTATTATTATAGTTATGCCTAATGAACACTCCACAATTGGTAAACCGTGTTTCATGTGTTCAAAGTATTTTCCTAGGAAAATCAGCATCATCTTCACATTTTTGTAGATACTACCTGCTAAATTGTAATCTTCTCTGATAGTCATTATCGTTCAAACCCTGTACAATTGCTGGTTTGTATAGGTGGTATTTGTTTTTCCTCAACATTCTATAAACACAAGATTTCGGAATTCCAGTTTCTCGAGCCAGTCGACGTACTGATGTACTTGGATTGTTCATAACATTTTGTATAATATTATTTTGAAGTATATTATTAACTTGATTGTTAGATCTTTTTTTGTTCGAAGCTTTCATAGTTCACTAAATTTCTAATTATTCGGTTGAAAATTATCCGGTCTAGTTGTGGTCTTTCCGGAAAAACGCTGAGCGTAATTTGTGCAAGCATTTTCAGAGATTCTATTTGATTTGAAATAAACTTCCAACATACGTACCTTTACTTCATTTGAAAATGTATGTGCCAATATCAATTCTTATTAATATCAGTGCTTAACGACAATTACTTATCAATAATTACTACACAAAGTTCTAAATCTCTCACCAATTTCACTTTTACATATCAATAATGATAGAACTTATTTATCGTCTGTTTTACACTAACATTCAATTTCATAGCCAACTAATTTCATATTAGAGTGAAATTTTATTAGGTATATGTTCATACCTCTCGTATAAATAAAGATTTATTAGGCATGTTGTACATTATTGGAAAGCTATTTTTAAACACTATCTAACTAATTAAAAATCCAATATGAGTTTAAAAACGATCGCGTTAGGCGTTATCGAGTTATTGAGGAAAATTCAAATCGGCAAATATTGGTTTTTTCAAAATATCTCAAAATCGTAAAAAGTCCGAGTGAATTCGAAATGAGATTTGTTGCGAGCATTGAATTCTGCAAAACATTCCCTATTTAATCGTTGCTCTATTTCTTCTAATAACCGATATGCCATTGGTGAGCATCGAAATGGAGACACACTGTATATCTGGTAGATTTATATCTAGGGCAATTTATCAAGTGCTAGCGGATATAATCAACGGAATCAACAATAACCAATGCGGAAATGGAATATTTTCATAAAGTTATAAGAGCTTGTGATTCTGTGAATTATGACATAATGTACCAACAATAAGAACAAATCTGTATTATAGGAGCAGGGCTGGACTTAATCTTACCTATGCAACAGACAGTAGTGTTGTAAAGTACGCATGGATATATATGTAGTACCACAAGGGTAGGTGTTGGACCCTACTTTATTTTTAATTTATGTTTATTTATCTATTTCTAAATGTCAGCTTAATATAGATATTCACAATAAGATTGTTAGGTTCAAGAGTTTTCTTTCGCCTCCACTAAACAGAAGTGCATTGGTTAAGTTTTTTTTTTTTATATAACGTGATAATTACATACAATTTGGTACCTACACCTTTGAAAAGTTTGTCTGTCACAGGCTTTAAGACGCAATTGAAATCTTATCTTGTAGAGGGGCGGCAGTTGCATCATATGTATCTATCATTGACTTCTAGATTTTAAAATGATTCTTATTGGAACGTTTGATTCCAATTCCATTTAGCCTTCTAATTTTACTTACTTTGTTAAAATATTTGTTTGTTATGTTATTGTTAATTTCTGCATGTTAGTAAATAAATTATTATTACTAGCATAATTACATTTTTTTGCTGTCATCTAATTATTCTCTATTCATTTGACATTTCTGTACAATTATTATTATTAAGTATAAATAAGTGAAGTATGTTCTGTCGAAAAAATCAAATTGTACAGTCAACATTGTTCATTATCAAGAATAATTATGTAAATAGTGATCAATTATTATGTAGTTAATAAAGAGTACAATAAAACTTAATTAAGACAAATTAACTGAAACGTCTTTTTAATGCTTAATGCACGTCGGCCTAATAAAAAAAAACGTAAATAGCAGGGAATTATAGAACGAAATGTCAGCCGATTGGACAAAACATAAAACCGTTATTTATTTTTGAACCTGCTATAGCGCCATGAATTATTGTATAGAATCAAAATATACATTCAAGAAAACAGGACGCTGTAATAACAATATTGAAATATAATGCGTATACTGGAAACCTATATTTTTAATTACAAATAATGGAAAACTGATAACTAAACCACATATACCGAAAAAACTAGCTGTATCCGAAATTGCATATAATATTGTAAAATGTAATCAATTATATTGATCAGTTGATTAAAAATATTTTGATGTAAAAGTTCCATATTTTAGAACAAAATACTATAACCAACGTGATGTGGTATTATGCGAACGAGTTAATGAAACAAGATTTGAATGATGTACATTTTATATACAGCATTTATTGACTGAAAAACAATCAAAAGGCTTAGAAACTAGAGAAAATCCCAGTTAACCATCTGACATAATTTCCAATTATCTTTTGAAGATATTGAGAATGTATCGTTTAAATACCAATATCATGCAGACGAATGGAAATATTCAAATGCTTCAATGAAAATAATGTTTCTTACAAAAATATCGATAAACCGCTATTTGAATGTTATGTACATGGGAATTCAATTTTAAGAAATTTTGGCAAACATAAACACATTACGTTGTTCCAACGTTTGCAGTTGTAGCATCACGACTACCGACAATAATCGATCGTACGAGAAACTGAAAATGGAAATCCCATACACATATCAAACCATTTGAATATGCATTGTGCAGCTCAGTTCAATTATCCTGGCAAATTTTAATGTGTTTGAATTGTAGATTGTCTAGATCTATTCTTCATCAAAATATAAAAATTTTAAATAGAAATATAAATTAAGAAATTAGTAGTTGTCCAATAATTCCTAGTAAAGTTACTTTAGTTCAATACCTGCTCTTTAATTACTTGATTTACATATACCCTCTATATAAATGCTAAAAATTATATACATGGGAACAAACCCGAACTTGAACAAATTTCGTTGTTCCAACGTTTGCAGCTTATTATTATAATTATCGATTGTACGAGTTATTGAAAATATAAAGCCCACACACATACGTCAATTAAATATGTACTTCGCTGCCTGAGATTCATCACTTAAATTTTATGAATGGTCCTGGCAATTTCTAATTAGTTACAATATACATAGTGGATCAAAAGATTCAAGAAAACGCATTAATATTAAAATAAATCTATTCTTCACCTGAATATGAAAACTAGTAGCTGTCTAATAATTCCTACTGAAACTATTTTACTTCAATACATTTTCCTTGATTATTTGATTCATAAAATTCCAAATATTCTACAATTATATCAATCTAAAAATTTTGACATTTTTTTATACAAAAAGTATTGAAAATCAAGGTTTAAATAGTTTTATACTCATGATGTACCTGCTAGAAAGGATGACTTGGAGATATTCGCAAAAAACTAATTTTCGATAAGAAGAAAAGTGGGAATTTCGAAAAAATGTTGATAAATTTTTTCTTAAATTCACTTGTGAGTACATTTATTATTATTTATTTATTGAAGTAAATTACTACTTCCGGGCTGCCGATTTTACTGAAAATCTAATCAGATGTCAAGAGAGTGATTATACTCGTAAATATAAAATTTGGGATTGATAGCTTCAGCCGTTAGACAGCTATCTTCGTCACAAAGAGAGAGAGAGAGAGCGTGAGAGAAAAAAGAGATTTTTTTAACCAACCACATTGTCGGTATCATGGACCTCCAAAATTTTCATCATCACAATACTTCCTTATAATATGTATAAGAAAGAAAAATTGGGTCCTCAGATATATATACTTATAAGAGAGTTATGTGGTGTCCATACCTCATTTCTTTTATTTCTCTGTTGTTTAGTTTCGTTACTCTTTTCTATCAACCTCTCTATAATGAAAACATATAAAACTCCATCCGGAACATTTATAAGACACCCTATCAACCAATCACTTCTATGTGTATTATGCTTACAAGTATTTTTTATTTTTACTTTATTATTTAAGCTATATATTTTTTACCGACACACTGAAATGTGGTTGCGTCAAAACCGCAGTGATTAAAATTCGTAATACTATTGTTATATTTTCTTAAATTCAACATCCGTGTTTCATGTTGGTGGTGAAAACATAAAATAATTACACTCGATATTTAGAACAACGAGTTTATTATTTTATTATAATTATAGCCTTCTATTTCATTCTTACGCTTTTTTTTAACTTTTGTTTGGGATTCTAAATGCACAAATACATATTTCTAATTATTTTAATAGAACAGTATCATTATCAAAAATAAAATAAATTACAAAAAAAAAAGCAGTACCGATATCGAAAACGTAGATTTGATACATGTGATGTAATTATACTATAATGCCTGTATTCAGTACAATAAATCATAGAAAGCTCTTTAGTGTAACTGCTTAAAGGTGAAAAGGAATTATAACCCAAGTTGAACAACACAAAGAGATACTAGCATTTCATTTTCATTAATTATGATTCTGTGTATGAAATTTTTAATATCAAAAGAATTTTTTATGTAATCCTCATTTTTGCATATTATGTTTGTAATTGAATTCCATAGAAATTAAGCAAAATTATATAATGAGCTTTGAATACATGATACAACAGGTCAGAAGTACAATACATGACATTAAATTTGATAAACCAAAATATTATGTAAAGAACAAATAACAAAACTAGAAATAGAAACTACTACAAATAAAGAAATATTATAATGCAGTAAATGACCGAACAGACATTAAAAATGTATAATAAAATGTAATACGCTTGTCAAGGATACATAATTTTTTTTTGTACTGTATATTTGCCGCTAATATATTTGTCAAAAAATATTCTATGTTGTTTGAGGTCATTGACATCCGGTAAACCACGAAAAGGACTTGTTATACAGATTTGTATATATGAAAAATTGGTACATGTGTATATATTTATATATATATTTCGACATTTATTTAATGTCTTCTTCAGGAGTCAGCTGTAATGGAGGAAGCATAAAACTATTTAAGAAGTACCTTTTTTGTGTGTGTTTATCCTACTTACGACGTAGACTTTGTCACTGGCAATACAACTATAATAAAATCGATGAAACATCACACATAAAACTAATCAAAAAAGACTTTTCTAATTTTATCTGTTGTTTACAAACTTAACATAACAAAACACTTATTAAAATACCTATATTTAACACAACACATCTTTCAGAAAGGAATGACACAAAACAACAAATACTGCTTCAAGAAAAACAATTTTTTATAAATGTGTTTAACAATTTTATCTACTCCACAAATAATAGGTGAAAATGTATATATGTATATAGTACGTATGTATGTAGTATAGTAGTTTACCTCTTCTAGCATCCAAGTATTTAACACTTTTTAATTTCATTTTAATAGGTAAAAATTGTAACGTGATTCCTAATCAGAATAATTACAGATTGTCTCTTAAAGATAGGAGGAAAAAAAATCGTAATCCAATGCCCAATATAGTAATATAAAGAGTACTTAGTTAGTCTGTCAGTATCTGATTTCTAGTTAATACTTTTTTATTTTTATTAGTATGATAGGTCTCCAAAAGTAACCTGTTACTGTACGTGTCCTCAACAATCAAAGCATTAACATCCTCAAAATCAAACAGCCACCCCGAGATGATGATCTACTAAAGCACAAGACCTCCTACCAATACGACAGCCACTCTTGTGCTGGGTCAGCCTTTGCTTCATTAAACTTTTGACTTTCCGTGTGGTTGGAAAAGTAATTCAAAAACCTTCCAGATGGCGTTGATTTTAAAACTAATCAAAGATAATTATATTATTGATAGTTCTTATAACTCGTGTATCCAAAAGGGGAACACTATAATCAACTTCTACCTGCACTGTAAATTACAGATGATTATCTATTGAATTAAATGTGTCAACTTTGAATTGAAATTTGTCATTAGATAGAGCGCAAATGATGTCATCAACATACTTATATATTAAAAGGGTATTTAAAGCGGTAAAAGAGGCAGTACACTGTCAAGCAAATAATCCAACACGATTAACGCCAATATAGAACTAATAGGTGATCCCATTGCTATCCCAAAAGTTCGTAAATAGAAATCGTTATCAGGAATGCTGCCTGTGTTTATAAAGAAAATCAATTATTATGCTCAATATTTCGACATTTATTTAATATCTTCTGCAGGAGCTGCTTATATTTAACATGATATATCGTTCGAAATGGAATGACACAAAACAGCTTGGAGAATAACATTTTCTTTATAAATTTGTTTAACACTTTTATCTACATCATAAATAATAGGTGAAAATCCGTAGGTTTAAAAAGAATCAGTCATGTTTCATGGATGGATAACGATTTCTATTTACGAACTTTTGGGATAGCAATGTGATCACTTATTAGTATTATATATTGCAAAAACTTTTTCCTAAAACTTTATCTACTCCTAACATAATAACATACTTATGTCTAATGTACAATTACAAATCAATATAGCTTAGAAAGGTCTTTATTCAAATTTATCAAAATTATATGTAAACATATAAAAATACAGTAAAAAATCGTGAGGTATTTTGACGCTTATACAAGAATTAGTCGCAAAAATGTGAAATCAAAGAAGACCGGGAATATGTCCGTAATTAATTATATTGGTTTTAGATAGTATAAATAGGAAACGCATCCATTGTTACTACACGGCTTCAGTAGTTAGATATAATAACTCCTATATTTCATACGTATATATAGACGTATATATATAAAAAAATATACATGATTGTACAAAGAAAATATGTATGAATGAAAAATTGCAATTACGTAAGAGTAAATAATAAATAATATAACTCATCGATAACAATTTTTATTATGTCGACTTTTTCTTGCTAACTAACAGGTTTTTCAATCCGTGCTTTGTGTTTAATAGTCTGATAACATAACGAGTAATATATACGCTTGAAAACTATTTGATAGGTAGATATACAAAAATATAGACGTTATATTGCTGACCTTCGCAAAAACTATCCTTTTCATTGTCGACCTACTGTCCTCCAAAATGTACAGCAAGACAACGACATCCAAGAAAAATATTGCTGCTATACCATATTAATTGGAATAGAAGTCCATGAGGACGATCAAATTTAATTTAACGAAAGTGAAAAGGCTAATTGATTCCAATAATAACCAAATCAACCAGAATTTCGCACACACAATTCGCCTTATGTGCGAAAATTACGCTGTTAGCGATAAATTACTTCATTTATTTGAGGACTTCCTCAAATCGTTGATCCAAAAACTCAAGCCGCTATAACCATCACAGCTTTATGACTTTTTTAATGAGTTTTAGAGCAAGTAGAAATTATCCTAACGTCGGTCAAAAAATCATTCCTACCATATGAAGCTCATTTTTGATTAAATGTCTTTGTCATCAAACAGATTATATTACAAAGAAAAGGAAAAAGAGAAGAGGTTAGAATTCAACTCTGTGTGGTGATTTACACCGCCGCCTTTTGTATTTTAGCGATTTTACAATTTTCACACCTGCTTGAATTCAATTTAATTGTCAAATTTGAAATTGGAATCCCATAGATATAGTTTAAAGGGTAATTTAGTGATTTTAATTATCGACATAAACTAATCAACTTCAACAGAATAATAATTTGAAATTGAAGGTTATTAGTGCTATTTCATCATATTAGCAATGTTTATTGTTGGATGTAAGCTTGATCATATGATTATAAAATTATGTTTATTTTTGGAAATTAAATATTTAGGTACACGACACTGGGAATAAAGAAACAGTATCTTTGTGCATTTTATGAACAAAGAATTACGTCTTTTTCAAAGGACATTCATTTTATTTTGTGTGCTTTTTTAATTTTTCTAGGTATTCTGATACTATAAAGGCTAAGAAAAAAGTTGGTTCCCAAAATAGATTAATTATGTTGCGCACGCTATGCATAAGATGAAGATGGGTAGTTGCAAAGTATATACCTTTATCGTGCTATAGACGACTTTGAAAGGCTAGCCGAATTTAAAAGTCAGTAAGTTTTTCCCCGATTATGATACTATATGATATACAGATTGCGTTGGTTCAACTTTAATGAATCTTTTGGTAAAATCTCAATGGGAGTTGTAAAGCCTAAAACACACCTCATACATATATCAGGAAAAACAACAAGAAGTTGGAGATTCAGATAAATCACCAATGCAGAATACATTTATTTTGCCGAATTATTTTTAGATGACCATAACTTCAAAGAATAGACTTGATAATGCTAATGCTTCAAATTAGCTCACAGGAAAGGTGTAGATTTGATAGTTGTGAAGTGAAGCAAAAATAATATGCTAATATGCTATTTCATTTACATAATATATTTAACCAATGTGAATGTATTTTAATTAGTTCCTTTGTAAGATGATATTTCTTCAATACTATAATATTCGTAAGAAATTGGGCATTTCTAATTTCTAATTTTGGAATAGAATAATTTCAATTAAAACATTTATCATAAACTAATTAACTTGAATATAAATATTCGTTTTCTGTGACGTGCTTATAATTACAATAAATATAGATACATATTTTATACTGCCACTCAAATGCTTTATATATATTTTTGATCGTTATGTATGAAAAATTTCCCTATATTAGACACTTTTCTCTATTCCATGATTCCTTTACCTTTAAAAATTCATGTATGCTATTGGACGAAATGCAACAGTTACAAAATCAATGGCGTGTGTAAATGTTGATAGTAAATTATGCGGAAATACCTTTATTGAATGAATGTTTTTCTGGACAGTTAGAAATAAAAGCTCTATTTGTATTGCCCAGGTTTTTTCAAAATTGTTTAGATTATCTAGATCTGACGTTGATTTAAATCGGGAACACAGCCTAACTCAAAATGTGCACCCGTAGGTCAAGGATATTTATTTTAGAAAATTATAAACAACGGCGCGTTTCACATATTAGTCGATTAAAAAAATATCCTGTTGAAGCCTACTATATACAACATATATTTTTACGGAAGCGAACACGCAGGCATTTAAAGCAGAGGGATGTTTCATCATACAAACGTTTTTCTTAATCAAATGAAGAAGAGGTATAAAGCAGCGTTGGACAGTGAGCTAACTAAATGCGTAGGTTTAATTAATATCGATTTATAAAAGTGGCATTTTCATACATTTATAACTCAACAAAAGCGTACATATATGTATGAATAAAAATTTAAAAAAAAAACAGGGGGCATTGACCCAAATAATTTCCGCATTTAAGAATTTACTCCATATATAAATTTAAATATATATTTTGGATATTTTAAAGCTTTGGCGTTGTTTAGGTACTTACCATATAAAGTCTTTACAGTGCGAGCAAAATGTTGGTTGTTTAAAAAATCTGAGCATAAACTTATGATCTTTAACGTTGTAGACATTCCGTTTTTTAAGGGCCCCTTTTCTGCCTCTCAATCCGAATTTACTCAGGACCAAATCTTTCTCCTCACCGACGTCTTCTTCAGCCATCGTATTTCGAGATTTAACACTTCTTATATATTTAAAAGTAGACGTATATGTACGTCAGGTATGTATATTGACCCTTCTGACAGTTCATAAAACACGCGTTCTCTGTTGAAAATTCCCGTGTGACACTGTACGATAACAATTCAAAATAAAAGAATAATCGTCAAAGAAGAATGAAAAATCGCGTGCTATCAACCCGATCTATCTGTTGTCAAAATGTCCTGCTTATTTTAAAATACTGTTTACGTTAATAAAACGTAAGTTTTAAGTGAGTGTGTGTTTGTGTATCAAACGTTGCGACAATTTCAAGTCGTTTCGTGGGTATGCTTTTAAGAACGCGTCTCCAGAAACGAACGTACACCTACACCACCAAGCGGTCAAATGTCAATATTCAGCAGGCACGTTCAGGTGCTTCCATTGAAATACATTTTAGGTGAAATGTTCGGCGAGAATTTTCGTCAGAGACTGATCAAGCGCGCTCTATTCCTTCCGTACGTTCGAATACGTGCTCAACAGAAACAAACAGTGCAAACGGAGTCGGGTCCGCACGTAACATGGATCGCGCACGCGCCTTCCGTCATCTCCGAGGAGCCGTTCCGTATTACACCACGCATCTCGCGTATAGTTCAATAACTAGGCTGCTCTTCCACTTTGATTTATTTATTGTAAAGTAATGAGCGATGCGTTGACGGGGGAGGAAAACTGGTTCGAAACGTAATGTTTATGTTTACCGGGGAAATGAAATTCCATTTTAACGCGCCCGTTTTCTAAATCAAATCACTGCAGCGCATTCAACACCGACGAAACGAGAGTTAGAGCATCTAGATATATACATATATATATATAATATATATCCTATACATTCATGTTGCATTAAATAGTCGAGATTAAGTCCCGTATGGAGAATTTTCCATCTCGTTGCGGTTTTTCGGTACCTACAACGTTGATTGTCTATTGTTTCTCTGGAAAATGCGCGCGCGACTTCGCCGCCAACGTTTTAGCTTTTAACATCCATCGATTATTTCATCTGTTATGTTACTTTTGTCTCGGCGATGACGGGCTCTTCCTAATAATATAGTACAATAGAATTCCTCCAATATACATGTTCTTTGAATAATATGTTATAGTCAGATTCTCCATTGTTTCGTACGATAGGAGGATGTATATGTATACAGTGTGGTTAATTAAAATTTTACTTGTTCTAATAATCTACAGAGTGAGGGAAAAATAGTATACATTTTATTAAAAAAAAAAAGTAGAAAAACCATAACCTATTGTATGAATAAAAACAAATTGAACAACACTAAACTCTTAATATCTGTACGTACGAGGCCGAAATTACGACGGATAAAAGAAATAATGTATAACATCACGCAGTTACTGAATAGCAATATTCGTATGGTGAACTGCACATCTGTTTTCGTCCAGAAAACGGACAGCAAAAAAATTCGAGTTTACTGTTACATTCCCTTGTTCATTGGCGTAGGTAGTTTCTAAAATTTATTCTATTTATCTTACATTTCGTAAGATAAATAAAATACATACGTTTCGTTTTTTCTTTGTTTTGACTGTTAATTACATAACTTTTGTGGTAGTTCCTGTTTAACACCGATTCATTGAATCTACTTCTTCCAATTATCTTGACGTAAGTGTGCATTGGATTTCGTTAAGTTTCAATAACATACTGCCGTGACCCCTATATTGGTTAGGCATTATAAGATAAATAAATAATTAAGTAAAAGGATAAGGAAACAATTTTTAGTAGTAAGCATAATTATGGAAAAATGTATTATGAGTTGCATAACCGCAACGGCGTAATGTTATAATATTAGGTATATGGTAATTGAAATTGTAATAAAAATTTATACGTAATAAATAGAATAAGTTTATAAAAGATTGTTATTTGTTAGACATTCTATGGTCACACTTAACAATACGATAAATACCTGAGACTTATATCTAAGCATAATTTTAAAAAGGAATATGTAAAAAGATATATTTTTATTCGACATAATGTAATAAAGCAAAAACTTCAGTAATAGCAGGTTAAATCCAGTTTAATCCAGGAAAATTCCAGAAATAACAGGTTAAAATTGGTTTAATCTGAATAAATCTACAAAGAAAAAACAATGTTTAATATTGTTAACAGCTGCATACAAATTAACCTACACGAAGACGAGAGAAGATGGTTTGAAGACAGGAATGGAGTTATCAAGGTCCAGGTTCCTGACAATGTAATTAAAAAGGGAAGTATTCCAGTCGTATGCAATGTCTTTCCTATTGTTTCTAAAGGAGATGTCTGCAAGAGAAAAATACGGATAGTGTTAAACAATGGAAAAAGAAAGTATTTAAACAATGATGAAAGAGGCAACAAATTCATCTATAATTACAATTGATGGCGTTAATGGAAAAGGAATGTACCTACCCAAGATAAGAAAATCGCAAATGTGCAGAGACATAAACAATAAATAAATTGTGTGCGTGTATTTTTGTGTAATTTCTAAATGTCAAAATAAGATGGGTACAGGTCAGCCTAGGGAAAACGTAAAGAAAATAAATATGAGCAGGACAATGCCAACGTAAACATTAGTGCGTGTATTGTGGCGCTGCGAACTAAGAATGTTTTTTTCCGATGACCGAGAACTGATAAAAGACCGGGAACGATGGAAAGACGAGAGAAGTCGCTGATCTACGAGAGAAGTAGTCGAACTTTTAGAAAAAGCGGTCGATTTTTGATTTTGTTCGAATTCTGTTTAATGATTGCAGGCGTATAGATACACTGCATAGAAGTCATTTGTAGTAAATGTATTAAGTTATTTTTGATTTTCAATAAGTACTTTATCATTTCATAATTAATTTTTGTCATTTAGTTTAATTTCATTTATTTTTCATTATTAATATGGTAGATCAATATCAAGAGGAATTTGATGAAATGTATGAACATTATAAGTAAGTTTTTCTTAAAATAAATTATGCTAAAGATGCTATGTGAAAATATTCATTTTTAGCAAGGCATTAAAACTTATTAATATTTTGAATAAGAATATTATCTTCTTTGCTATAAGTAGATTAATATAACAAATCATGGGAGTATTGTTAATAATGTAGAAAGGGCATTGATGACACAACGTGGGAATGTTTGTTAGCAATGTTATCTATGCATTATTAACAAGTTATTAGACACAAAATTTAATGAGGATTTCAAATATATTTATATACTTAAAGGTAGGAGCATTTTTGGTAGACAATAGCCAAGTTGTGGTATGTACAACGTGTAAATATTTGCATATGATGATTGGTGACAGTCTTATCAAGGTGTTTTCTGCTCTGCGAGATTCTGTATCTTCAGAGGCATTTCGTGAGAATGAATGTCTTTGTTGAAGCGAAATTTAGCGTCGTATAAGAAAATTTTTATTTCTTTGAAACTACACAATGTTAAAATTTGAATATAGCAAAGAGTGATATTTATTTTGAATCTATATGATATTAGTAATGCAATGTGTTTTCGTATTAATAAAATACACGTTTTTTTTTGCTTATAATTGGAAAGTAAAAAGGACGATTTCTTTTTACAGCCACATGTGGCAAGAGAATTACTTCACCAATATTGTCATAAGATATTAAATTGAATATAAATATTTTATGAGATTTAGTTTTTTATTAGTAACCTTATCCTATCTAATTTTAGATAAGAAATGTTGTTGGAAAAATAAAAGGAATATCACTGCTAGAACCTACAAAAAAAATACGAATGTCAATAGGGATTGAATTTATAAATTTTATAAAGAATTTCTTTTACATGTCAACGCTATTCCTGCATTCGTTGTATATTATGCTGCTTTGTATTATCGTAGTTTGATTAAGTTATGCTGGTACAAGATTACCATATTTTAATTTGAAAGCAAAGTTATAGTATATATATCTGGTGATGCCCAACGTATAGCAATAACACATTTATTATAAATAAAGAATAATAAAAATTTATCATCAGATATATGCTATCATAGCAATACGTATACATTTTTAGTTATCATTTATTTAGTTCTAGAACATTGTTTATGTTACTTTTTCAGATATGATATGGAAACGTCGAGAATAGCATCGTGAAACAAATTGGATTAATGGTCATACTGATTGTATGGCCATTGTCAGTAATTCCCAAATGTATTGCAAAGTCTGTAAAATATCGTTACAGAATGCCAAAAAATCGCGCGTACAACGTCACTTAGCATCGCTAAAACATACACAGAAATTGAACCCGTTGGAAGCTGACAATTTTAATGAAGAAATCTGTGAAACTTTAATGGCGGCTAATATCCCATTAAATAAACTTGACAATCCCACTTTGAATACATTTCTCCAAAAAATATACTGGTCGAAATCTTCCTAATGAATCTACCTTACGCAAATATTACATTTCTAAGTGCTTCACGAAAGCAGTAGAATGCATTAGAAGACATCTTTCAAATCACTACCTATGAACAAGTGCCGACGAAACTGTCGATATATTGGGACGCTGTCGATGTATTGGGACGTAAATGTTGTAGCTGGTATACTACATCCAACTATTCCATATAACGCATATGTAACAGCATCTAAAGTTATAAATACACTTAATGCGAAAACAGTTACTAAAACCATTGACGAGAATTTGCACAAAATGCTTCATTCGGACGACAGGTACAAGGAAATATGTAACACGTTCATTTGTTTGTGACAGTGCCGCCCGCATATATGTTAAAAACAGGCAGTCTAGGAAAGAAGAGAACCTTGAGAAAATATTGCTATAGTCTATTTTTTAATTCGGAGGAGTAAAATAAAAAGGCGCGTTTACACAATAGAATTTTGGAAAATTCCTTTTTGGCGGCAGTTTAAAAACTAGCGACGATTTTATATAAATTGTAGTCAAGTAATTAATTAAAAATTCATTAAAAAATTAGATAATTTTAATTTGAAATAAAAAGGAATCATCATCGTAAGTGAAATGCTTAAATCAAAAGTTTTAAAGGTGATTTGTATATTTTTGAATTTAAAAAGAAAACACAGATGGTTCTTATTCTTATATGATTATTTACAAGCAAACAAAAATTTAGATAAATATTAATTATAGGATATACTACAAAACAACTATATAATTATTCACTATTTTTTATTATTATATACAAGTGAACAACAATTTAGACAAATGTTAATTATAGCATATACATATGAAACAGTAACAATTTATAATTATTCACTATCACTTTCCATTTCACTTGAACTATCTTCACCCACTGATATAATAAATGGCTCGATTATATCATCGACCAACCCATCTAACTCACACATTCTTCTTTCTTCATTAATCACATGGCCTACACATTTCTTCCAATTGTCCATAGTGATATTCTGGATTGCTTTTAGTAAAAGTATCTTCGACTTCTTATATTGCCATCTACCGAAACTCATTCTTTGGTATGACCTTCGTTTAGCCATGTTTCATCTAAATAATGAATTGGCCGATTTTGACGATCATAATCTTCAATTGTCTTCAAATATATTCTTCTCCGCCTAATTATATCATCACTTTCTATCAAAACCCTCTTTCGATTTCTCTTCATATACCTACAATAATATATCATATTTATTCTAACATATCAAAGTATGTAAAATATAAATTTGAGTACTTATATACTCAATTTTTTTTGCATATTAATTAGAACATTGGCACTGACCTAAAGTTTATCATTTTCATCAATTTGTATAATGTTGAACAGCTCATCTGTGGCAAATCATCACACTGTTTGATTTCATTCACCACTTTATCAAGTGTAGGAAGCTCATTTTTATAAAAAAAATTGTGAATTATTTGCCTTATAGAATTCTTGACGGTTTCACCATAATCAGCAATTAAAGAGTGTCTTCCAGAACGTTGCTTGGGTGGGATAACTTGTCCTTTCTGCTTATATTCTTTTATGGTATGATAGACAGTAGACTGTGCCACTCCTAAAAACAAGATAACATAATAATATATACCTAATGATGGTAATGTATTATAATACTAACCTATCATACTCGATATTCTTGCGACAATAGCAGTAATACAATAAAAACACATTTTCTTTGTTGTATCACGATGTTGTAAATGTGTTTTTATTGTTTTAATATGGATTATCACAAAGTAACTGCTTACAGCATTAATTATTTTAATAGCAGTAATCCTCATTCTGGGGTTATCAGCACATAATTTTTTGAATATATTTACTATATTCAGCTTCACAACAACAGATAGATGTCCTAAGATCACAAATTTTCGCCTTCTCAACAGGGATATTTGCGATCAAGAAGTGCTTGCTACTTCCTCCATATCCAAGAAAAACGCTATGAAAATGTTTTACACGGAGAGTATATCAGTCGAATCAGTTCTTAAAAGAATTATTTTACAGAAACGCATTGTCAAAATTAACGAAGTATACAACAACAGCTGTTGTAACAGTATGGCGGCCGTAAACATGTAAAATTTCCATACTGTAATTCTTCCCGAAAACTGACAAATAGCAAGCCTCCTTTTTGGCGCTTCAATTTAAAAACACTCCTCCTAATTAAAAAATAGACTAGTAGATATTAATACTCCTTTATTCGACTTGAACTACAAAATGAACAAATAATAACGTATTTTGTATTTTATAGATCACCACCCACTTGTTATCCAATTATATAAATAAAATTAAAAACTCTTTAAAAATACAAAATTTCAATAGTGCGCCCGTGAACTATGAGTCATCGGTCGCTTGTGTTCGGTCTCTAATTATTGGCCTCATACAGGAGCGGATCTAGGGGGTGGCACAGAGGCACGTGCCCCCCTATCATAATTTTCCGAACAGGCGAAATAACACAATAATAGGAAACAATAATCAGATTATTGAAAGCAGCGTATTTGGATATTGCCTTCTTACGCGGACAGGGATACGATGACTGTGAAAGCATGGGTGGTGCGATTAAAGGTGTTCAAGCAAGAATATTAAATATGCAGCCTCTTGCTATTTATACCCATTATGCTAAGGCTGAACTTAGCTCCGAACAAAGCAAGTACAGTGCCTATTATAAGACACACTGCCGATATAATTACAAGTACAAATATTTTTTTAAAAGAATCCGTTTTAAGAACACAACTTCTAAGTATGAAAATTGGAGAAGTTTTCCCAACACAAAAATCATCAAAGGAAAAAAAATTATGAAACTATATGGGTTTGAGAGACAAGATGGGATTTTACAAATTTTAGAAATAATACTTGCATTGCTCAAGCAAAGACCAGTCTCTATCCGCTGCAATTTGTCAGTTTGAGTTTTTATTAAGTCTTAAAATTTTAACAACTTTTTTGTCAATTACGCTTCCTTTACCAATCCAGTTGCAGAGCTCTAATCTTGACTATAACAAAGAAATGTCAATAGTCGAGGCGTGTGAAATATGCGTTTATCAGAATTCGACACAATTCTGAAAATCATTTTAAAAATATATTTGAAGGAACAATGAGTATCGCTCAGGAAATGGATTGAAATAAGAACTCCTAGAATCAATACTGTTCAACAAAATCGTTCTATGCTAGCATACTGGTCCTATGGGCTTTTTTCGAGTAAATATATATTTACCTTATCTGGATTTTCTTATTTCCGAATTAACGTCACCTTTGATAAGCAAAATGATAATATAATAGGGAAGCTTTAGCAAGTAGTTCCTAAATTTTATTTTCAATCCAATCCCTGATGGATACATCATTGCAACCGTTCAAAATTACTTATCAGACTTACTCTCTCCAAGTACAGCCCTTTCTGGAGAGTTACGTTTAAGGAATGTTTCCTAATATACAATGTATTATGAAAATTCTTTTTGTATTGCCAGTGACAACAGCCATTGCGGAAAAATCTTTCAATTAACTCGTTCTTGAGATCGACTATGGGTCAGCAGCGTTTGAATAGGCTAAGTATGATGAATATAAACAAAGAGATAAAAGTAGATTCTGAAGAGGTTCTAGATTTATTTGCGAAGAAGCACGCTCGAAAATTACAATTACCTTTTATTTAAAACAGGAATACCATAATAATATACAAAATAAGAAGGGAGATATACTAAGCGATAAAAAAAATCATAGAAAGATGGAAAGAATACTT
The DNA here is from genome assembly GCA_963170755.1 of Amphimallon solstitiale. Classification (NCBI taxonomy): domain Eukaryota; kingdom Metazoa; phylum Arthropoda; class Insecta; order Coleoptera; family Scarabaeidae; genus Amphimallon; species Amphimallon solstitiale. The sequence continues at coordinate 215,914,582 of OY720675.1, read as the reverse complement.
CCAAGAATTGCTAAACGAAGGAGTGGAAAATGAGAATACCGATGAACAACAAACAATAGAAGAAGAAGAGACGGAAGAAATAATTACCATGGACGAATTGGAAGAAGCAATACATAAACAGAGAGATGGGAAAGCACCAGGCTGCGACAAGATTACGGCAGAAATGATTAAAAATATAGGACAAAAAGGAAGAGAAGTAATGTTGAAAATATATAACAGAATATGGAGAGAAGAGGAGATACCAAACGATTGGAGGAAGTCATTAATAGTACCAATATACAAGAATAAAGAAAACAAAAAAGAATGCAATAACTACAGAGGAATAACCCTTCTAAGCACTGCAATGAAGATTCTTGAGCAAATAATAGATAAAAGACTAAGAGCAAAACTCGAAAATACGCTACACGAATCTCAAAGTGGGTTTAGAAAAGGAAGGAGCACACAAGACCAAATATTTTCCGTGAAGCAAATAATACAAAAAGCCTATAGAGAGCAGAAGAAAGTATTTTTAGCATTTATAGATCTAGAAAAAGCATTCGATAAGGTACCAAGAGAAAGACTGTGGAATATATTGAAAGAGAGAGGGGTCAATTGAAAAATAAGACGATTAATACAGAAAATATATGATAATAATACCAACGCTGTAATAGCTAATAATTTAGAATCAGAAACCATCAGAACAAAGGAGGGACTCCGACAAGGAGGAAGCCTGAGCCCAATGCTGCTTATAGTTTATATGGACGACATTATCAAAAGGTGTACAAAGGAAAGTAAAAAGATCAGAGTTGGACACATTAACTTAAAGCTAGTCGAAGTTTCACAGGGGGCATTCGCAGACGACATAGTAATTACAGCTGACAGTGCGGAAGATCTACAACGGAATTTAATAATATGGAATACGACACTAAATACCAGTGGAATGATGATGAATAAGAATAAAACCAAAGTAATGGCAGTGGGAGATGAAGAGATAGATATGAAAATCGAAATAGAAGGAATTGAAATAGAAGAAGTGAGAACGTTCCAGTACTTGGGAGTGAGAATTGATAGAAAAGGGACCCAGGACGCCGAGATTAACCAACGAATAGAAAAAGCAACAAAGCTGTATCATAGTATGAGGAATAAGTTCATTAACAAAAAAGAGATATCCCGCGAAACAAAATTAAAAGTATATAAGGCAATATACCGACCGATATTAGTATATGGATGCGAATCCTGGATATTAAATACAAGACAAAAAAGTAAAATACAAGCAGTAGAAATGAAATATTTAAGAAGAGTCAGAGGAGTTACAAAGATGGAAAGAATAAGAAATTCGGAAATAAAAAAAGATCTAAATATACAGTCAGTGTTGGAACATATGGAGCAAAGACAGTTGGGATGGTGGGGACATCTATATAGAATGGAAAATATGAGACACACAAGAAGGATATGGGAAGCAAGAATAATGAAAAATAAAAGAAGAGGAAGGCCAAGGACGACATGGAATGATGTCATAGCAGAGATTTTGAGGAGGAAAGGCAAAACTTGGACAGAGGCGAAGAGCATGGCGAGGAATAGAAATGAATGGAAAAGATTCATAAAAAGTTAGAAGAGGATAAACGCCCCACACCATTAATATGGTAGAGGGGATTATTAGATTATATATATATATATATAACAGGAATGGCACGTGTTCAATGCCTATCCGAGCCGATAAAATCCCAAGAAGTGGGTTCCACAAAGAATATTATTATTATTATAGTAAAATGTGTTTCCATGAGAAAGAACTTTCCACTTTGATCTTATTTTATATTTACTATTTAACAACTAATTGTAAGCAACAAATGAAAGGAACATTCGAATATAAAGTCACATAATTAGCTCCACGACTTTGTGCCCTCACGTCATTATTTTCTGGATCCGCACCTGGCCTCATATCTACAAGATAGAACACAAATGGTATGGTGGCAGAATGGATACTCAAAAGTGGCAAATGTTAATTTGCCCCTTTTGGTGTGCCACAAGGATCTATTCTTGGACATTTGCTGTTTGTTATATATATATAAATGATCTACCGGCTAATATCTTGAATTGTAAAACTCATTATATATGCAGATGACACCTCGATCATTGTCCGCGGGAAAAATGATTGAAAAACAATCGACTGAAAACAAAGCCATTGAGAAGGCTGAAACTTGGTTCAGTGCAAAAAATTGTAATTAAATCAGAAGACTCAGGCAATGAATCTACTTTCAGGAAATGAAAAAGAGAAAGGTGTAGTAATGTATTTGGGTCTAAGTATGGATAATAAGCTAACTTGGAACAATCATATAGCGACACTAAAAAGACGATTAAACACAACTATATTTACAACAAGAACAATTAAAAATGTATCCACTCGCCAAGCAGCAAGAAATACATAGGTACAACGCAAATTTTCATAGCATTGTAAATCTGCGGTTTCTAATCTTTGTTAGATGCCTACTAATCGCGGGCAAACCTAGTTACTTGTATGGGAAATTACTATTTCGCGGAAGTATACACAGTATAAATGTTAGGCACAAGCATACTCTCATCTTACCCCGCCGCAGGACAGCCATGTTTCGGAGATCATTTTCATACAATGCTCTAAAATTGTACAATAAATTTCAAAAACATCTTGTTATGCCTACGAAAAATAAGCGTTAAACAAGCTCTATTGAAGTAATTTCTATTTTTCTTAAAAGCCTAAACATAATGAAAAAATGAGGTGTGGCCACCACACGACTTTCTTATATGTATGAGCGTTTCAAAGTACACAATATCAAGAATTTTTTTATACAAAACTTATTCAAAATCCTATTCTAAGTACTTTCATTCTCTTAATAAATCTCTGTAGAACACATACTTTGCGAGATATTCGAAAGAAAGTGCTACTCGCTAAGAGTAAAAGTGTTACTTCCGGTCCGAATTTTGACATTTCATATATACCAAAAATATTGCAAATGCTTATGCCTTTATGAGTAAAGATATTTTAAAGCGGTTTTTTCCTTATGATAGCTGTTCATTAGGAGCACATTTTAAAAATATTTTGTATTATACAGAGTGTTCCATAACTTGGTGGCTAACCATAGTTATAGTTTTTTAAATGAAACACTCTATATATTATTGCATTTTTGTTTTCCCCGTATAATTTTTAGTCAAAAAGTAATAAGATAGTATAGGCCTAAAGTGTAAAGTTTTTGACTTATTCCCATTTTTATGAAAAATTCAATGTTAGTATAAAATTATATTTCTCGAAAACGACGTATTAGATGGACAATTTTTTTGCAGTATTGTTTACAATAAGAGGTCCTCATAGAAGCATGTTTTATTTTTTTACAGTTACTAACTGCATGTGCAGGAAACAGGACTAAAATTAGATGACACGTATTTGTATAAAAATTAATTTTTTTAAATGGAACAGCCTGTATATCAGTTCATTTTTGAATTGTTTATTAAATTTCATATCAAAAACATGTAAGACGTTAATTAAATGTGACTATTACTCAGAGTTGGGTAGTATTCGAATACTCGGTATTCTGAATCCTATCCAGAATACATTTGGTTGGTATTCGAATACTATTCAAATACATTTGTGTATTTGGTATTTGGTATTCGACTGAATACTTTTTTGCTCAGTACTCGGTATTCTGGATTCTGAATACGGTTTTTGAATCCCAGTATTCGATTACCCACTTTGTATTCAAATCCCGGTATTAGAATCCAGTATTCGAATACTGATATTCAAAGCCCGGTATTCGAATATTGTTTAATTAGTTTTATCAAAGTGTATAACGCAACCCGACGATCGGGTTAAATTATAAATTGCGAAAACGCGAGACGAGACAGGTCCTTTAAGGACTTTAGAAGTTTAGATTAGATAATTAGGTTCGTACTATACGTACGCACTTGTGTAGTAACTGCAGTATTGCCATTCTATTCTATAATAAATTTTAATACCTCTACTCTTAATCTTTTGGCAACAAGTGATGTAAACTCCGTCTTAAACTCTAACATTTCTTTGAGATCCCGACATACAACTATTTTAAATAAGTGCAATGAGCTTTGGAAATGCCCTGCAAGACCCAAGAGCGCAGAAGTGCTTCAAAAGATGCTTGGTTATACTTTAAGTTACCCAACAGTCACTCGCTGGAACTCTTTTTTTAATTCAATTTCTCAAATATTATCTACGAGGGCGGATTGATATTGCAGCTACCTACCGCTAGATGGGTGCACAAACACAAAAACTTGTTTTAATTTAGAAATTGCGATCTGTCAAACGTCAGCTGTTAAAATTTCACCCAAATTCATCGATTAGTTTATTTGTTGTAGTCGTTTAAAGTAAGCAACTTTTGTGTTTCTTGAAAAATGGAAAAAAGTGAATTTCGTGCAGTGATTAAACACTATTATTTGAAAGGGAAAACGGCGAAAGAGACAAAAGAAAAGCTCGATAAACATTATGGTGAGTCTGCTCCGTCACCATGTAATCGTAAAATATTGGATTGCTGAATTTAAACGCGGCCGAACAAGCACTGCAACAATACCATCAACAGGAAGACCAAAAGAGGTGGTTACTGAAGAAAATATCAAGAAAATCCTCGATATCGTTATGAATGATCGCCGAGTCAAGGTACGTGAGATTGTTGAAATGGTAAACATATCATATGAACGTGTGTTCAACATTTTGCATGAACATTTGCATATGAAAAAGCTATCGGCAAGATGGGTGCCGCGGTTGCTCAGTGTCGAACAAAAACGAGTTCGACAGACCACTTCACAGCGGTGTTTGGACATGATAAAGCGTAATCTTGTTGATTTTTGGCGTCGATTAATAACTGTAGATGAAACGTGGGTCCACCACTACACACCTGAAACCAAAAATCAATCGAAACAATGGGTGGAAGCTGGTGGAAGTGCTCCGAAGAAGGCGAAGACAGTGAAATCGGCTGGCAAGGTTATGGCCACTGTATTTTGGGATGCACACGGAATATTGCTCATCGATTATCTTCAAAAAGGATCCACAATCACAGGAAAATATTATCGTGCATTATTGGATCAATTGATTGATGCAATCAAGAAAAAACGACCACATTTAAAGAAGAAAAAAGTGCTCTTTCTTCAAGACAACGCACCGGTTCACACAGCATTAGATACGATGCTAAAATTACGTGAAATACACTTCGAATTGGTTGATCATCCACCTTATAGTCCAGATTTAGCTCCTAGTGACTTTTTCCTGTTTCCAAACTTGAAAAAATGGCTCGCAGGAAAAAGATTCATCTCAAACGAAGAAGTGATTACCGAAACTAACGCGTATTTTGAGGGGTTCCCAAAATCGTATTATTCAGATGGTATAAAAAAGTTGGAATATCGTCTTACTAAGTGTATTGAGCTAAAAGGAGACTATGTTGAGAAATAAATAAAATTTTTTTTTCCTACTTAGGTAGCTTCAATATCAATCCGCCCTCGTATATCCAAGGAGAACCTAACCAAACTATATAAAGATTTAAACCTTAAAGAAAATCTAAAAGATGCAGATCTTCTTTATCTGCAAGAATACTCTTGTATTTTGAAACCAATTGCTGAAACAGTAGATTTTCTACAAGGAGACACTCACACATATTTTGGTTATTTAATACCAAGTATAACTTCTTTAAAAACGAAACTGATTAAAGTTAAATCAATCACGACACTTGATAGGAGTACCAGCTTAATTTTAGAACACATAATTAATCGCGTCAATGCCAGATTTGAGCAGTACTTTGACCTTACGAAAGCCGAAGCAAAAGAGGCAATAATTGCTGCAGTGACTTGCCCAACTATTAAATTTAGGTGGCTACCACAAACCGTTTTATGGCAGTGTGTATTAGACATTGAGGAATTAAAAAATATTGTAATTGATGCTGGTGTGGAACTCCAAAAAGATATTCAAAAACCAGATTTTAATAAAAAAAGAATCAACGCCCAATAATGATATTAAGTTTTTCGAATTGAAAGTGAGGAAAATCTAGAAAAAAATAGCGATTTAATTTCTCGGGATAATAGGGATAAACTAAAAGGAAAAATTCAACTTAACCTTTTGCAATATCTTGAAGATAAAAGATTAGGTTTGGAGATGCTTAATGATTACCCTTTAATTAAACAAATATTTTTAAGATATAACTCCATATTAGCGTCGTCTGCTCCAGTAGAGCGATTGTTTTCTTTTGCGGGTATGGTGAATACGCCAAAGCATCAGAATTTAAGTGACGATCTTTTTGAAATGTTGGTTTTGTTGAAGGCGAACGGGATAGCAAATTCTTAACCTTAATGTTTCATCATTTTACTTGACTTTTTTTATGTTTATATCTTCGTATAAGTGTCGACTAATAGTACTAATACGTCGTTATGACTTTATGAGATATATTACATTGGTTCCTAATCTTATTTAAATAAGAAAAAAATATTTTAAGTTTTATTTATTATTTAAGATTTTTTTTCAAGGTTAGCTTCTTCTCCAATGTACCAAAGTACTTTATTTTAAGTTTTCTTTATTATTTAAGTATGTACGTAGTAGGTAGACCGTAGGTACGTAATAGGAATTGTTTTTTTTTATAACTTTCATAATCAAAAATCAAGATTTCTTTATTTTTTATTAAATAGTAAGTTTATGTTTTTGTTATCTCACGGCGTATCTACCAAAGAACTTTAAGTTTTATTTATAACTTTAATACCGTTGTTTATATTTTTTTTATTAAAAGTTTAAGTAAATAAAAATTAATAATGTCTTTTATTAAAGAATTATTTCATATAATCTCCCTGGTGACACTGTGTATCAAAAAATTATATTTTAAGCTTTATTTAATATATATTTTTTATTTTTTATATATTTTTATAAATTAACTAAATAGATAACAATCAAGCCTTATGTGCGCATATGTTCATTTCAGTTGGAATATTCATGAAGTATTCACATGTAAATGAATCCAGGTATTCAAATACAGCAGTATTCAAATGCTTTTGTTTCTTTGTATTCGAATCTTGATTATTCGAATACAATTTTGAATACAATATTCAGGATTCGTATTCGAATACCGGATTACAGTATTCGACCCAAGTCTGCAGTATTACTGAGCTACTGTCGTTTTTTGATATGCTTTTGTTAGTTTTTGCAAAAAAGTCAATTTTTTCAGATGGAACACCTTTATATCATTTCATGTTTGAATTTCTTATTAAATTTCACATCAAAAACATGTAAGACGTTAATACTTTAAAAGTGACTATTACTGAGCTATTGTCTCTTTTTAATAGAATTTTGTCAGTTTTGTGGTTTAATTAATATAGTATAGTACTGACAAAATTAAATCAAAAAGAGACAATAGTTCAGTAATAGTCACTTTTAAAGTATTAACGTCTTACATGTTTTTGATGTGAAATTTAAAAAACAATTCAAAAATGAACTGATATACAGGCTGTTCCATTTAAAAAATTGACTTTTATACAAAAATGTGTCATCTAGTTTTAATCCAATTTCCTGCACATGCAGTTAGTAACTGTAAAAAAAATAAAACATGCTTCTATTAGGACCTCTTATTGTAAACAATACTGAAAAAAATTTTGTCCATCTAATACGTCGTTTTCGATAAATATAATTTTATACAAACACTGAATTTTTCAGAAAAATGGGTATAAGTCAAAAACTTTACACTTTAGACCTATACTATCTTATAACTTTTTGACTAAAAATTATACAGGGAATTCAAAAATGCAATAATATATAGGGTGTTCTATTTAAAAAACTATAACTATAGTTAGCCACCAAGTTATGAAACACTCTGTATAATACAAAATATTTTTAAAATGTGCTCCCGCTTCGAAATATCTTTACTCATAAAGGCATAATTGTCCTTACCCGCTTAGATGACTCAGCCTGTATATAGAATGCATAACTTACGACATATTTGCAAAAAATCGCTATTCGGTAAGAGTAAAAGTGGTACTTCCGGCCTGAATTTTGAATTTTTTTTTAAACAAAAGATATTGAAACTTATGTTTTAAATACTTTTATACTCGTAACGTACTTGTCTAAAAAGCATGACTTGCGAGATATTCGCAAAAAACTGATTTTCGATAAGAGTAAAAGACCTACTTCCGGTTGGAATATCGAAAAACTTTTTTAAGACTATTTGTCTCAAACTTAATTCTAAGTACATATGAATTCTTTATAAATTTGTTTAAACTTAGTAATTGACGAAATATTGGCAAAATTCGATTTTTTCACTGAAGTAAACTGCTACTTCCGGTCTGCAAAAATTTCGAGGTCGAAAATTTTCATCATCATCAGGCAAAAAATAAGGGGAAAATATTTTTTTTTAATTTTTCAATTTTCTCTTGTTTATATTACAATGTATGCATCACCTTGTATTTTTCTTTCTTTGTATTCTTTTGTTTTAAAATTATTGTTTTTTTTTGTTTTTGTATATTTATCTGCTTTATTGAAATTTATGGAAGTTGTTTTATTATTACATTTTGATTGTTTTAATTGCGTTCATCTTGTGTATTTGTACGATACTGTGCTGGCTAGGTTAAGTGTAAGAGTATATAGCTATAGCTAAACTTCGCCTAAATCAGTGTCTATATGTATATACTAAACAATAAATTTGATTTATTATTATTATTATTATTATTGCTTCACGTGTTATACTACAAGAGCAAAGGAAGTCCTAGTCCTGCAGAAAAAGACAATAAGAACACTAAGTGGGTTGAGGTACAGTGATTCGTATCAACAATATTTCAGGCGTGAGAAAATACTCACGATGGTCAGTATTTATATCTACTCGTGTGTGAAATTTGTCCATGAAATAAATCAAAATTAGAACTTGGAAAATGGAAACATTCACGCACACAATGCACGAAATTCCAGTGCTTTAGATGTCTCACGCCATTGACTACCACACAGCCTGGAGTTGACTATTGGGTGTAAAATTTTATAATTCTTTACCGCAAAACATAGATATGGGTACAAACCACTTCAGGACAAATGTGAAATTAATGCTGATCGATGGCAGTTGGTGGAAGAGTATTTCAAAACTAATGCTTTGTAGAATTCTATATGGGCCATTGCCATTTTCATCCAGTCAAATAATCATTTATCAATATTATTATTACATCATTTATTTATATTGGATAAGCATTTCAAAAATATATATATTAGTGTAAATGTTTGCATATATGTACATGTATATTTCTATATCGCCATTCGCATGTTTAATATTATTTATATTTGCTACTTACAAGCGTTTTTATTAACAATTATGTACCAGTTTTTTTTTTATTTTTACATCTATATATGTTCTTTTAACATATTTCATATTTCTACAGGAGTATTTTCTTATTTAACTGAAATTTGACATGTCATGTAAATGTAAAGAATTTTATGATCAATAGATACACTACACTACACCCTACTACTTTTGTATCGTTAATAATATTTTCGCAAAAGTACCAAAATTTAGAATTAGGACTGACACTTGTAGTAATCCAGGTCTGCATATTTTTCATGTAGTCAGTGACATTCCTGGAACATTGTTTACTATATAATTAAATAATAGAAATGTCTTTTTGAAATAAATGATTCAGTCCCTGTAGCATTCTTTATATTTCCTCTATACTAGAAAATCGATAATTGTACTACTTCTATTTGTTTTGTTACGAGAAATTCTCAATCCTTTAAATTAGCTGCTTTTATCTTCAGATACAAGTATTAAAATGTCTTTCTTACTATCGAGTTTTACAAAAATATTGTCTTACTTAAGTATAATGGTTCATGGCCCTAATCATAACTAACATACTTCAAACAATACATCAATTATAGTTGATAATTTTTAAATGTTAAACGTGAAATAATTAATATGTGTTTATCTAAGCGCTTTCTTTGTGTCTTTACTTAAAAACAAAATGAGGTGTGGCCACCACACGACTTTCTTATACGTATGAGCGTTTCAAATTATAGAATTTTAAGAATTTTTTTATACAAAAATTATTCAAAATCTTATTCTAAGTACTTCTATTCTCTTTATAAATCGCTATAGAATGCATACTTTACAAGATATTCGAAAAAAAAGTGCTACTCGCAAAGAGTAAAAGTGCTACTTCCGGTCCGGGTTTTGAAATTTCATGTATACAAAAAATATTGCAAATCCAGTTCGAAATACTTTTGTACTCTTGATAAGTATATATAGAATGCATAATTTACGACATATTTGCAAAAAATCACTATTCGATAAGAGTAAAAGTGGTACTTCCGCTCTGAATTTTGAAATTTTTTTATACAAAAGATATTGAAAATTATGTTTTAAATACTTTTATACACGTAACATACCTGTTTAAAAAGCTTGACTTGCGAGATATTCGCAAAAAACTGATTTTCGGTAAGAGTAAGAGACCTACTTCCTGTTGGAATATCGCAACGGCATCTCTTATACGATTTTTTAATACTTCCATATTATTAGGCAAGTTTTGCTTGTAGACTAGTTGCTTTAACCGTCCCCACAAATAAAAATCCAAAATAGTTAAGTCAGGGCTTCTTGGAGGCCACAAAAGAGGACCATTCAAGCCAGTACAACAATTTTTGAATTTTTGATAGAGCCAGGCAGCAACAATCCGCGAACAGTGGGCCGGACAACCATCATGTTGAAAATACAATACAAATTAAGCAAGTTCACTTAAACCATCCCAGAAAAAGTTGCTTAACATTTCCAAATAATTGTGCTGATTTACATTAGCATCAAAAAAATGGGCGTATTATTCCATGGTAAGAAACAGCATACCACACGTTTACCTTAAGAAAATATTGACGTTTTGATGCAATTCTAAAGTGAGGATTAGTATTACTCCAATAACGAACATGTTGTGACGAAACGGTGCCATTGCTAGTAAAAATTGCTTTTGTGAAAATGTTGTTTTTCCATTATTTTATCTCAGATCCATATGCAAAAATAAAGAAGCTTTTCATCATCTCCTGGTTCTAACGTATGATTAAAAATAGGTTTATAGGAGTCTAATTTACGTTCCTTCAAAACTCTCTGAATATGGGATTTGCTCATATTTAGTTAAAGCGCCCGTCTCCGTAATGGACGTTTAGGATTATCTTCCACCGAATCCAAAATTAAAACTGTAGAAGCATCATCTTCATCACGTACTATTTTCTTTTTCTTTAAATTCAGAACAGAACCAGTTTCCAAAAAAATTTTGGCCATTTTCCTTATACCCATAAGGGAAACAGTTACTCCGGGAAATTTGTCATTAAGGTCTTCCGCAACGCGACGGTAGCTCTTTTCCCAAATACCACAACATTGTATTAAATATATTTTTTGTGATAACGTTTAAATTTTTTCAGGTCGGCAACTACGTGAAAAAAAATATCCAAGATCTTCTATCCTTGTCACACATCAGTAAACTTGGCGAAATTTGAAATGGCTTGTTTTTAGAATACGCTTATTCAATAGGTTATTTATGTAACAGAAACATACACAAAAGTTACTAAAACTATGGTAATAAATATTACTTACTGTAACAATTGTAGCCATAGTTTGTGCATCTTATGTGTAATTTTGTGGTGTTACATATTAAATATGTGATATATAAATATTTATCTTTTACTTACATGCATTATAACATCCCTCTTACGGTTACCTGTTAGACACAATAAACTACTACTCTATTTAAGATTAAGAGAAATATAATAATCTAATAAGTGGAAACTGTCAAGGAAAACATAGGTATATAATAATAATAGTTTTTATTGAAACATATACTTATACAATAACACATAATAAAATTAAATTACACAACCAGTAATGAGTAGGTAATTTATACTCACTTGTCGAGATTTGCAGGAAACCTGTGCATTTTGTCAACTTCACCCTGCCCAAACCTGCCCACTAAACACTTGGACATTGTATCAACATATAATTAATACTATGTACGACAAAGGATTGCAAAAATATGTCACACGTGTCAAATTTGAAATGTAGTGTTGAATGACATAACCACAGCATAACAAACATTTCAATTGACGCTAGCGCCATCTCATCTCCAAGTTCAGTGAATCTGACAAAGATCGTAGAGTATTGAAATTTACGTTTGCTAAACAAGGATGTGTAGTCTGGATAAAATCTAGGACTAAGTTGCCGGTCTGGATTGTTTAGTCTGTGGTTTGAAGTTATTTTTGACACATTAATTAGTGTTTGACGTTTTGAAGTCAAAGCCTTCCACCTCAAAAAATAATAGATGAAATGCGATGAAAAAAATTAAAACAAAAGTTTTGCAACATACATAAATGGAATTAGAATTCTAATGACAGATTTGATCATTTGAAATGAAGCATAAAATTTAATTCCCTTAGCATTTGATTGTAAAATCAAAAATAATGATTTTTTTCCCTATATAAGTATAGCACACTTAAATGAAAAGAGTTAAACAAATTCGAGAAACTGATAATATTAATGATATTTAAAAATCTGACAGACCCAAGTCATCAATCGCGAATGCAGTTTTGGATATTTTATTAGCAATTAAAGAAAGGCGTTCATCACATTAAAAAAAGGAAGAACTGTATCCCTACAAACTTCAGTTTCGAAGTAAAGAAAGACAATTTTGACAGAAAGATGGAATTTTGTGAGCAGATGATAGAAATTTTCATTTTAATATTGCATTCTCCTGTGCAGCGCCATTTCTACTAAATGGAATAATTATTATAATTAATAAGTATTATAAAACCTTCTTTTCTTCAAGAAACTCGGATTGTTAATAGGTACATTCTACGGCTGCAAAAGCATGTCATAGATTTGACTACTGCATTATCATGACAGAAAATAATAATAATACTCTTTATTGTCCAACAGAATATTACAATTCAAATTACTGGAGAATTAATATAATAAATATAAAGAGTACATGCATAAATAAATATTAAACCCCTGCAAGCGAGAAATCAAAAGAAATTTTCATTGTCATGTCAAAATTATTCTTAATTTGAGTAAGTATATCAAAGCTACCAATATTGCTACCGTTTAAGCTGTACCTAATCAATGATGATTATGTGTTAGTATCACAATTACAGAATATAGCCTTAGGGTTCTCATGACAAGAGATAATACTTACTGGTCCATTACAGAGAATATTATTTAATAAGGTCCCCTGTTCTATGAATCTATCTTTCGATCAAACGCACTTGATTAATAATAACCATGTACCAATATCACAAACAAAATCATTAGCCATAAACAGTTATTATTACCATTAATAATAAATTATTTACACAAAGAAATGTTTTGAATATACGAAATAAATATTACTATATAATTACTATTTCAAATTCCTTGGTATCCATGTTTATATACTGCTTAATAAAGATACAAAAATAAAATGAGAATGTTATTGTGAAAATGTGAAATAACGGCAAGCCATTTTACAAAACAAGGGTTTTTTATACGCATGTGCATTCCCAATTTTCTATACAAATGTTGTTCCATATAAAGTTTGAAATATTTTCTCTTTTCAATACAATAAACCTGTGAGTAAATGTGTTAGTTCTGGCTTGAATTTATTTCTTTTTATATATACAAAAATTCAAAATCAAGCTTTAAAACTTTCATACTCTTAATCAGTGGCGGCTGCTGCAGGGAGGGCAACGGGGCACTGCCCCCCGTGATAAACTTCTTTTAACAGATAAATTTAAATACCTAATTTGTATGTAATTTTTCTGATTTGTTTGATAACAAATAATATCCCTAGCAGCAAAATCAGTATATGCACACTTGTCCTACATTAGTAAATATATATTTGTATCCTTCTCTAAAATTGTGATTTTGCTGCTTGGGTATTTTTTCGGAAGTAACAGTCCGTCTCTTCTGCGCGTTTAAAAATCACAGTCTGACGTAGGCTCCGGGACATCTTGCGCCACTGCCCAGTTTGTACTAGAAATCGTGCGTATAAAAAGTGGTGCGGGGCGAGAGCGGTATATGTCACGATAGGGCACTAGACTGTGATGCCGGATGACATCCAGTAGTAATATCACAAAATAACAGAAGTGACAAAAGCGTCACTTGCATAATTCCGATATTTGTGCGCAAAATCAAACAAAATGGCGTGTTTTGTTTTTGTTGTGTATGCACTTGTATAAATATAACCTGTCTTAATTTTATAACTTATAATTTACGAAAAAATAAAGGTGCCAGTTAAATTGTTGTTGATATAAATAATAGAAACTGTACGAAAGAAGAAATCCGGAGTACATAGATGTTGCATTTTTGCTTGTAAAAATGTTTAGGAACAAAGTATATTCTACAATTTCTTTTCGTTTCCTAAAGAAGAAAATCCGTAAGTTTTATAACAGATAGTTTGTAATAATTCATCTTTGTAGTAAACACTTTGAATGAAACTTTTTATATAGTGAAGGAACTTCCTTCGAAAATAAGAATTTTAGAGAACATCGTTATCTCTCACAGCCATAACCATAATGAAAAGAAACCAATTCAAACCTCACTGGTTAAGAAACTATCTAAAGGTAAATGTTTATTATAAAATGTTATTTTATAAGAACTAAGTATTATTTGAAATTTTAAAAGCATACTAATTTCAAAATGTATTTTAGTATGTGTGGAAACTATGAATGTTCATAGCACAAGTGAACGTGAACCCACCTATAGGTATGACAATTAATATTTACAATACAAAATTATTTTATGAGCAAAACATAAAATACGTTTAGTTGTTACTGAAGAATTCGAAGTCATTTTTGAACAAAAACTCAACACATATGCATTTAATCTAGTTTAAAGTAGAATAATTTAGAACTTTTCAATTACAAACATACAATTAATTTGTTTTAACGAAATGTATAATTTTTTAATTTTATTTTACCAGTTATGGAAATTCCTACCGTATGTTGGGGTTCAAACAGAAAAAAAATCTCTGCCCAAACACCCACAAAGGAAAGACAGAAAATCTCTAAAACAGCATCGAGTTATAGCTACTAAATCTAAAATGAAATCCTATCCTAAACAGGAGAATTTACAATATTTTCTAGGGCTTTATGACAGATATTTATCAAATGAACTGGCAACTGTTGTTAAATTTAATGCAGTTAATAAAAATAAGAATATTGCAAGATACAGCATACAGTACAAACAATTTGCTTTAAATATCTATTTTTGAGATCAAGAGTTTATAAATACTTAAGTAAAATACTTCAATTGGTAAGCGTAAGAACATTACAAAGATTAACACAGAATTGGAATATAACTCCACGAGTGTTGACTTTATGTATTCTGCAAGTGAAATAAAAACTGCTCATTTTACACCATAAGCATGTGAATGCATTCCATGCATTGATGAAATGTGACTAAAAGCTAATTTATTTTATAATATAACTAAAGACGAAATTGTAGGATTTCATAAAATAAATGGTCAAACAACATATAAACCAGCAAAATTTGCTATGGTTCTCTTTGCTAAGGGCATTCATATGAATTGGAAACAGCCAGTTGGTTACGTATTAGTCAGCAGCACATGTAGTGGTAAAGCTTTAGAGGAGACTGTAGATAATACAATACTAAAGTTATTTGCAGTTGGGCTTTCTGTCCGAGCACTTGTATCTGATGTCGGCTCAAATTTTTGTAAATATTCAAAAGAAAAAGGAGTTACTCCAGAATCACCATACTTTTACTTAGAACATAAAAATTTTTATTTTTTTGATGTATCACATCTTGTTAAAGCAACTAGGAACACATGTTTTAAATATACAATACAATTTGACAATTTTACAGCAAACCAAAAATATCTAGATGAATTTTATAATAAAGATAAACTCATGAACACCAAACTTCAATGAATTAGTTATTAATCATTTTGCTAATCGTAAGGAACGGCGAATGGATTTTATTTTCAAACAAATTAATTATATAACATATTGAGTTTATTTTTTTGTCTGTACTTAATTTTTGAAATTAAACACTCAGACCCCCCCCCCACCCGGTACCCTCCCGTCCCAAAAAATCACGGGCCGCCACTGCTCTTAATATATCTGTTTACAAAGCATAACTTGTAAAAAAACTTTTTTTTGATAAGAATAAAAATTCCCGGTGGGAATTTCAAAAAGCGTTTTATATAATTTTTTTTAAATTCCCTGTTGAATAGATTGGCATACTTTAGAAATTTTTATGAACCTATTTTTTCACTGAAGTAAATAAACTACTACTTGCGGCCTGCCGACATTGCTGAAAATCTAATCAGATCTGAAGAGGTTAATACTCGTAAATATGAAGTTTGGTATAATAATAATAATAATAATAATCATTTATTACCCAACAGACACAACTACTTACAGGGTAAAATATAAAAATTAACAATGACTTGTAATAGTTCACAATATGATACAAAAATCAAATACAGATAACAATAAAAAAACATAAATATATCATTTAAACGCAAAATTAATAACAGTGCTTATGGAATGAAGAAAATAACGTTATTACTTCCCCAATAGTCAAAGCATAAACGGTTGGCATTTACACACATGCGATGGAGCGGGGATTTCAGAAGAACATTGTCCGGAATATAGAATGTACCCGCCGACCTAGCAGCATACCTTGGTACTAAGAACTTCACCTGAGAAAGAAGTGCAGGTGAGTCAATGCTATTGTTAACCAGTTTTACAATCAAGCTGCAGCTTGCTTCGTCCCGTCTTTTACTCAAAGAACTGAAACCTTGTCTGTTCAATAGGCGATCATAATCAATGCCGTGTTGTGGGTAAGCACCATCGATTTTAAACAACATATATTTCAGAAAACGTTTCTGCATACGGTCAAGCATGACACGGTGGTCTATATAATGCGGAAACCAGACAAAGGATGCATACTCTAGTTTGGAACGTAAAAAGCAGTAAAATAAAATGGATGACGTTTCCAAGTTGTTAAACGCTCTGCATGAGCGAATAATGAACCCCAGGGACCTGGAGACGGAAGCACATAAGTCGCTGATATGCGGACCAAAGGACAGTTGGCTATCGAAAAGCACACCAAGATCTCTGAACTGCGAAACTCTAGAAACACAGCTCCGAGAGACTGCATATGGGAATGACAGAACGTTTGAACATTTAGAGTAGGAGAGTATTACACATTTGTCCACATTTAAGCAAACTCTATTATTGTTGCACCATTCATTAATTAGTGTAAGATTTCTTTACAGCACTAAACAATCCGAAGGAGAAGATATTACATTAAAAAAATTTAAGTCATCCGCTTATGCGAGAACCTTACAATCAAGCAGCATCAGGAGATCGTTGATGTATACATTAAAAAGTAGTGGGCCCAAATTAGATCCCTGCGGAACACCGCCGAAGGCTGTAAAAGTGTTAGATACAAATCCATTGTAGGACACATAGAACAAGCGATTCCGCTGACATGAGTTTAAGAAAGCAAAAGTTCCTGTGGAAACACCTAAAGATTGCAGTTTAGCAGAAAGCAAAGTGTGATCGATTGTGTCGAACGCTTTAGTAAAGTCAGTATAAATGACGTCCACTTGCAGACGAGCATCCAAAGCCTCACTTATATATTGAGTGATTTCAACTAAATTTTTCGTAGTTGACCTTCCAGCAATAAAACCATTGTGGTTGACTGAAATATGTGGTTTAATGCAGTTATACAACTTCTCATATATGACGTATTCGAATACATTTGCACAGTTTGATATAATGCTAATAGGTCTGTACTTACGAATGTTACTGGTATTGATAAGTTTAACCATTTCGCCGCTATCGTAATTACACACACAAACGCGCACAGAGAGATAAAAGAGAGAGAGAGAGAGAGAGATCAATTTTTTGGTGACAGGGACTTCAAAACGTGCATATTGCAAAAGTCTCGAGGTCTAAAATTTTTATCATCACAATACTTCCTTATATTCTACTCAAAATGAGAACCTTTTGTCATCTATTCACTGGTACGAAATGTTTGTCAACTGCACATAGCGTCCAACATTTATATTTACGTCGCACAAATGCGTTCTGGCAGGATAAAACGCACTGTAGCAACAGTTATGCGAAAATTCTTTCTTCTCGGCGTGCTTCGATATTACGATGTTACAAAACGGTTTCACTGCACCTGTCTTGCATTGACAAAAGAGTATACAGCGAATATAGAAAATGATCCTATTTGCGCACTTTTGGTAACAAAAAATCTATTAGCTTCAGATAATGTACCTCAATGGATAACAGTATAACTCATATAATAATAAAAAATTTTATTATTTGTGTTTAATATACCTACCTTAAGTACTTGGATATTCATCTTGACCAGTGATTAGCCTGCCAATTCCACATCAAGGTGAAAAAACAGCAGCTAACAGTGAAATCCAGACAAATGACCTGCCTATTGGATAGAAGATCTCAGTTAACCATTGATTCTTCTCTTCTTTTCTACAAAACTATACTGATACCAATATGGAGCTATGGAATCGAACTCTGAGGTTGCGCAAAAGCGTCAAACATCAAAATTCTGCAAACATTCCAATCTAAAATGCTACGCATGATGGCTAACACACCAGGGAGTATTTCCCGGTCATGTAAAAATTGAAAAAAACACTTGCTCTTTGGAATATTTAAAAAGAATCTAACTTGATAATAATAAAATTTAGTCTATAAAATACTACTTCCCTCGACTATTCTTCACTAAAAGTTTGAGAAATAGGAGTTATAATTAAAAATTCTTCCAATAAATTTGTAGCACCATCTATTTGACTATTTCTCAAGTAACATTGAAATTGACAGTTAATTGTAAACAACCCAAAAAGCGATGAATTCACTATAAATATAAGAATAAAAACGTCATAAGTAAGAATATAATAACTAAATTTAAATATGAGTAATAGGTACGTACAAGAAATGCTTAAATTAATTATGTAATCTATTTTAGGTTAGGTATCGTATGATACTAATCACTTTAATCAATAATATTTTTTTAATTTATACTCGTGCAAAAAATATTGTACCCACTTGCATGAAGGCATCTTCCACGCATTCACGCAATTAAAATTCAAAGTGCGCTCATGCGGGAAAATAGTTTTCCCGCACTTGGTTCGTAAATAACTATATCAAGGCTCACGCCAGACGTTATAGAAAATAAAATTTATTTCATACAAATCCATTAGTTAAGAAACTCCTAACGCAACACGCAGAAAGAAGTCTTAAAAGTAATTGGCCAAGATCTGTATGAATAATCCTGCTAACCGTCAGCGAACGGTATACCAACTCCTGTGGAGTGATTTGAGCCCACTTATTTATTTCTCTAATGTATATTCTAGTAGATTATACGTTTGCAATTAAATTTATAATAAAAAAAAATCTTCCTTGAAGCGTAACAAGTTTTAGACTGTAGTATACACAATACATCGGTGGATTATCTGATGAAATGTAGGTAGAACTGTTGAAGTCAGGCGTATATGAATCAATAGGATTGTTAATATATATACAGTGAAATTCCCCTTCGCGGACACCCCTCTTGCACGGACACCTCCCTTAAACGGACAGTTTCTCATGGTCCCGACCGGCTCTTATATAATTTCCATTGTATTAACTCTTTCTTGGACGGACATTCTCTTGAACGGACGCGGACACGAGAAAATGTTCTCTTAACCGGACAAAAAATAAAATAAAAAGAAACGCCTTATCTTATTTTTGTATCCAGAGTATTGCTATTGCATTTCTCAATCGCGCCTCGCGCCAATTTCACTGGGACTTCCTCGAGTTGGTCGGGGATTCACCGTTCTTATTCTTTGGGTGCACGCTTTCGATTGAATCTGCATTCAATATTAGTCTGACGTCTATGCGGCAAAGACACAGTGGGCGACACATTCATTGTATAAATGGCTCCAAATAGAAAAATTCTCACGCTTAAACAAAAAATTGAGATTGTTGAAGTTTACAATAAAGAGAAATTAAGTGTAAGGAACTTATCCAAGCGTTTTAATATTGGAAAAACACAAGCTGCAGATATAATTAAACATAAAGAAATCCTTCTAAACAAATGGATGTCGAACAGCAATTTGAATGAAAAAAGAAGCTTTTTGACGGGTGATGGTACTAAAATTGACAAATTGTGTTATGACTGGTTTACAGCAGCTCGCCATAAGGGGATTCCTTTAACAGGTATGCATATGATTTTTTTAGATAAGGTTTTCTTGTATTGATGCGTTGATTTTCTTTTCATACTAAATTCTAAAATAAGTATGTGTACATAAAAAGAGTGAGATTACCAATAGGTTTGTCGTGACAAAAACGCAAAAAAATTATTTCTTTTTTAGGTCCGCTAATACGATAATAAGAGAAATAGCCGCTTCTTTGGGACATTCTACATTCAGTGCTTCTTCTGGTTGGCTCAATAAATTTAGAATCCGTCACAATATAAGTTTTAAAGCGATTTCGGGAGAAGGAGCTTCGGTTAATGCTGAAGATGTTTCATCGTTTTTAAAAAAATGTCCTTCTTTGATTAAGAGATATTCACCGAGAGACATCTATAATGCCGATGAGACAGACCTTTATTTTAGGGCTCTATCCGACAAAACGCTCACATTAAAGAAGGAAAAATGTGTTGGGGGCAAGTATCCCAAAGAGAGGTTTACAATTTTGCATTGTGCAAATATGGCGAGTGAAAAAGAAAAACTCCTAATCATTGGTAAGGCAGCTAAACCCAGAGCTTTTAAAAACATTAACATAAATAACCTGCCTGTAACGTGGAAATACAATAAAAAAGCTTGGATGACAGAACAAATTATGACAGAGTGGTTGCAAGACCTAGATTGGAAAATGGCTAAACAAAAAAGAAACATTTTGTTATTTTTAGACAATGCGGGATCTCATCCGAAAGACGTTCGCTTAAATAATATAAAAATATTATTTTTATCCCCTAATTGTACATCAGCTTGTCAACCACTTGACCAGGGGATTATAAAGAATTTTAAAACTTATTACCGAAGTCTAATACTCAAACATCTGCTAGTAAACATTGAAACTGCTGGTACAGCTTTTGAGTTAATAAAGAAAATTACACCACTGGATGCAATTTATTTGGCAAAAACCGCTTGGGACCAAGTAACCAAAGAGACAGTTCAAAATTGCTTCCGCAAAGCAGGATTTAATCATGCAAATATGCAAAGTGAAGACCAGTTAACTGAGGCTGATACATCTGGCCTAGAAGATGATTTGCCTCTTAGTGTACTTTCAGATATTCTCAAAAATAAGAATTTATTGAAATTGACGGATAATGAAAACCTTAATAATTTTTTGAACGTAGATGAAGATTTGTATGTTGAAGATCCAGATTCAGAACAAGAAATTGCAAATCCAGTTGAAATACAAGAACTTTCGGAAGATTCTGATGTCGATGAGGTTTCAGTGCCAACAGAAGCTATCCAAAATTATGGTAAAGCTATTACCCTGACCAAGCAGCTCAAAAGTTTTGCCGAAAATCACGGAGATACAGAGTCTTTGGAGCTTCTTTCTAAATTAGAAATACGATTTCAAGACGCCATTTTAAAGAAAAAGAGAAGACAAACAACTATATATGAATTTTTGCGTCCTTAAAGTGACTATTCATTTCACTATTTTGTATTACATACTGCATCTATGTATCTATGTACATATGTATTATATTATATTTTGTATATGTATATCTAAAGGAAATAACCTTTTTTTTTCTAAAGTTTAAAGTTTCTTATTTATTTTAAAAACATTTATATAAATATACGATTTAAATGTCCCAGTTTCTTTAATATATTCATTTTTCGTTAAAACACGATATTTGTTGTATCTACTACATATTTCTTTTATGCGGACACCCCTCCTGAACGGACATCTTCAGTTGGTCCCGTTGGTGTCCGTTCAAGGGAGATTTCACTGTATATTATAATCTACTGTTTTTACTTTCTTATACGTAGTATAAGGAAGTATTGTGATGATGAAAATTTTCGACCTCGAGATTTTTGCAGATGTCCACGTTTTGAAGTCCCCTGATACCGAAAAAGTGGTTTTTAAAAAAAATTTCTGTGTGTCTGTCTGTCTGTCTGTGACCACGATATCAGTCAAACCGCTGGAGATATCAATTCCAAATTTTGTATTTACGTATATAATCTTCCTCTTGAGATCTGGTTAGTTTTTCAGTAAAATCGGTAAACCGGAAGTAGCAGTTTACTTCACTGAAAAAATCGAATTTTGCCAATATTTCGTCAACTACTAAGTTTAAGCAAATTTATGAGGATCTCATATGTACTTAAAATTAAAATTGAGAATAATTTTATTTAAAAGGTTTTTCGAAATTCCTACCGGAAGTAGGTCTTTTACTCTTATCGAAAATCAGTTTTTTTGCGAATATTTCGCAAGTCATGCTTTTTAAACAAGTACGTTACGAGTACAAAAGTATTTAAAACGTAATTTTCAATATCTTTTGTATATAAAAAATTTCAAAATTCAGATCGGAAGTACCACTTTTACTCTTATCGAATAGCGATTTTTTACAAATATCTCGTAAGTTATGCATTCTATATATATTTATCAAGAGTATAAAAGTATTCAGAACTGGATTTGAAATATTTTTTGTATATATGAAATTTCAAAATTCGGATCGGAAGTAGCACTTTTACTCTTAGCGAGTAGCACTTTTTTGATATCTTGCAAAGTATGCATTCTATAGGGATTTATTAAGAGAATAGAAGTACTTAATTTTTGTATAAAAAAATTCTTAAAATTCTATAATTTGAAACGCTCATACGTATAAGAAAGTCGTGTGGTGGCCACACCTCATTTTTTATTATTATAATTATCTCCCAAATATAGATGGTTATTATTACGGCAATTATTATTGACCGTATCATTTAAATTTAAATATTAATTTAGAGAGCTAACATATTTATGTTCATAAGTAGTAAAATGGAACTTTCTTGGCAATTCTTGAATCTAGGCTCAATGAAGTGGTCAAGGTTTGTATTATTTATGTGTAATCCACGCATTGATTTTAATCTTTACATCATTAAATTCTCGTCACTTCCTGCAAGCACTATTCCTTTCAAGTAGTTATTAACATTACAAACATTTCGCTAGGAGTTTTTCTCAGTTCTGCATTTCGTCATATCTATCTGGCCTACTTTGCAAACTTCTGTACGGCAACGAAAATGAATAGAGACACACTCCTGAATTCATCAACAGATAGAGTGGAAAGTAGCGCAACATGTAAGGTAATACGCCCAGTTATTATCCCCGTTTATAAATGATGTCGCTATCGATTTTAACATAATTGATGCAGCCCTGGACAATTTTTGTCACACATCGTGTTAATATTCCTTTAAAAACGTTTCGGGCTTATTGAAAACAAAGCCGAAGAGAATATGAAAAAGGGTAGATGCATGTTGGTTTTTATTACAACTAGGAAGATGTGTATACATTACGAATGTATGTTAATCTCTTGTAATATTCCTCTTATACTACAAAAAATAGGAAATAGCACTGCATTTTTACAATACATTCGGGGAAAATTTAAGCCGCGGATAAGTTATAAATTTCATAAGAATTTCAAAAATCTATCTATCTCGTATAAACAAACACTGTAAAAGAAAATGTAGTTAAATAGAATTAAACAAATTAGTGCAATTATTGGTGATTCGTTTTAATATAGCATCGCCTCTCCATGGACATTTTCGAAGTAACCATAGTGTATAAATAGTCCATGTATTAAAATATTGTGTATATATTTTTTATCTTTAACGGTAAATAGTTATTTATTTACTCAATATACTTACCTACCGTGATTAAACACTGTAATAATAATAGCATGTTAGTATTGATATGTTAATACAACATATTATTGAGGCCCCAACGTTAGGCGCCAATATAAATGCAGTAGTATGCGAACTAAATATGGAAATTGATACACAGAAATAATTGCTATTTAGTTACATTACAGTTTATGCCATCACTTGAATTAGAGTTCGTTCATTTAGATAAAAACCAGAATATCACATCAAAACAACGCAAACCACTAAGAAGTAATTTCTGTTTTATATATTCTACTGCTGGTAAGTGCTAAATTTGTATAAATTCCTACAGTGGGCAGAGACTTATTTTTTCTAAATGAACAAGCTCTATACAGGGTGCCAATTTTTTATATGGGTATATGGGTAACTTTCTTAATATTGAAGATACAGGATCAGTTAAAATGGCTAAGTTGTTCTAAATTGTTTTGAATACTTTTATCTTCGTAGAAAAAGAAACCTGTGAGTAATTGTGTTACTTCAAGTCCAATTTTTTTTTTTATAAAAAAAAAGGTATTGAAAATCAAGCTTTAAATACTTTTATACTGGTAATGTACCTGCCTAGAAAGCATCGCTGGCGACATATTACCAAAAAGCTGTACCTTAGAGTATGGATAAGATATATATTATTATAATTCTCATGTTATAGAATTATACATTTAATATATTTGAAATGCCCTAGTAAAAGACCTACTTCCGGTAGAAATTTTGAAAATCCTTTTTTAAAAAAAGAATTTTTAAGTTTGGTAAAATTGGTATTGTTTAAAAATTTCTTTAAATATACCTAATAGTTGACAAGATATTAGTAAAATTTTATTTTTTCACTGAAGTAAACTGCTATTTTCAGACTACCGATTTTACTGAAGATCTAATTAAATTTCAATAAAGCGATTATACTCGTAGGTGTACAGTTTCATACTGAGAGATTTAGCCGTTTGGCCGCTATCTTGGTCAGAGTGTGTGTGTGTGTGTGTGTGTGTGTGTGTGTGTGTGTGTGTGTGTGTGAGAGAGAGAGAGGGGGATTTTTAAATACTACTTTTTCGGTATCAGGAGACTTTAAATTGTCATCACAATACATCCCTATACTGCGCTTGTCTATACCGGGCTCTTTTTTTATCATTACACATAGCATTTTCCCTATGTGTAATGATAAAAAAAAATTGTCAATGCATTAGCGATATAGTCACTGTATAGTAGACAACCAGTTATACACCAATGAAGAATTTACGTATAGCATACCTTAATTTTTAAATCAGGTTGCCATGACGGGAAAAACATTTTTTATGTCTAATATTTCTGAATTTTTATTCAAACATAAGTCATAAATTAAATACATTTTATTAAAAAAATAGATAATTTATTTATAAATCATGGATAAATACAACACAAATGAAAAGGTGGCAATAGTAATGTGGTACCAGAAAAATAATAGTTTAAGGCAAGTTAGAGACATGTTTTCCGTCAATTATCCAGACAGGCCTATACCTTGTGCAAAAACAATTCTGAACTTTTTTAAAAAAATTCAAGAAGATGATTGTGTTCTAAATTCTCACAAAAAAAGAAATAGAACCAATCATGTTCGAACAGAAGACATGAAATTAAATATCCTGTGTTACGTAGAGGAACGGTCTTGTAGGATCTCTTTTAGATGTAGCTAAACATTTTGGAGTATCGTACAGTTCGGTATACAAAACTCTGAAAGAATTTAAATATAGGCCATACAAAATATCAAATCATCAAGAGCTTTTCGAAGAGGATAAGATAAAACGAACTGAGTTTTGTGAAATAATGTTTAACATGTTAAATGAAAACCAAGAAATTTTAAATAAAATAATTTTTACTGATGAGGCTACATTTACCGTAAACGGTGAAGTCAACTCTCAGAACTTTCGGTTTGTACCCTACATTTATCCATGAAAAATTATTAAATTTCCTATCCATTAATCCATTAGGTACTGGTCCCGTACAAATCCTCACGCTCAAAACCTGACCCGAACAGTACCCTCAGAAAGTTAATGTCTGGATTGGAATAATAAGCGATAGACTTATTGTCCCATTTTTTATTGACGGTAACCTCACTGCAGTGAAATATTTGAATTTGTTGAGAGACCATATCACTCCATCAATTGAGATGATGAATGTTGATGAACCCTGGTTCCAAATGGATGGGGCCCTGCCACATTCTACTAACGCTATCAGGAATTTTTTAAATAACTTATTTCAAAGACGGTGGATTGGTAGATTTGGTCCGATACTATGGCCTCCAAGATCCGCTGATTTATCTCCAAATGACTATTTTCTTTGGGGTTACCTAAAAAGTAAAATTTACAACAATGTTCGAATACGCAACTTGAATGAACTAAAAGAGCGTATACGTACTGCATGTAATGGAATAAGTCCAGAATTTATTAGAAATACACTTCGTTGCTTTCAAGATCGCCTTGCTTATTGCCTTGAAAGACAAGGTGGACATTTCGAGAACTTGTTATGATATTAGACTCCACATTTAAGTTCGTTTAATTGTTATAATAAACTAATTATTTTGTTCCAAGTGATATTCTGCATTTTCTTTATTAAAAACATAACCTAATTCTTCTAAGCTTTATTTTGCTCTGTATCGCCCAGTGTTACCAGTACAAGTATTATTGCCGAATCAAATACTTTCGCGCTAAATTTTAACAGTTTCGTAATAAATGTAAAAGGTTTTATGTACGCTGCAAAGTTTAATTTTTCCGTACAAATAATTTATGGTAGAAGTAAGAGAAACGGATCTCCAGAATATTATTTTATTTGTATCGGCCAGTGGGAAATGGCGGGAAATCCTTAATGTAGCAATTATGATGTTGACGACGTGATATATTTCGAATTTTAAAATTGTAAGAAAAATTGTACAAAATTAGTTATTTACGATATAATTGTTAAAAGTGCTATTTGATTTTGCGAGTAAGATTTGCGACACGAGGGTGATTAGGAACTGGAGCAATTTAAAATAAGCAAAATAAAATAACATTTTAACACGTGTATCGTACAGTGTTTCTGCTACAAACTCAATTTTTATTTTAAAATTTTAATAAAAAGTTTAACGAAAATTGACTGATAAAAATCTTATGACAGCACACTGTTCCTGCTTGTCAAAATACGAGTGTGTAACTGGTTGTCTACTATACAGTGACTATATCGCTAATGCATTGACAAATTTTTTTTATCATTACACATAGGGAAATGCTATGTGTAATGATAAAAAAAGAGCCCGGTATATGTACATATGTAAATTGTCATATTGTACAAAATATTCTAAAACGCATCTACAACGATTTATTTTCTATGTCTCTCTTGAACATAAGACAACAAGTCAACTCTACTTTGATGATTATATCTGATAGCTGTGTAGCAGTCTTCTTTAATGATATACGTTAAATAAATTTAAATAATGAATTAAAAATTAATATTCATACTTTTTTACTACAAACTGACAACTCATAAAACATTGCTGGAAAATTTTCGTCATCATAATACTTCTAAAGTAGTTCCAATTACAATGACCATTTCAAATTCTTACAATTAGAAATGTGACAAAATATTACATTGCCTCATATAATAATAAAAATTTTATGCTTTAGATTGGAAACACCACAGTATTTATGTACAATTGCAGCAGAAAGTTTTGTCGATTATTAAGACGCGTCTGGTGTACTGAAGAGAGATTGTATTCATTTTTTAATACATAAGTGTGAGTATATATTAAACTGGTTTATGAAACAAAATACATAGATTATCATCATCATAAATAAATACAATATTTGTATGATGATGAAAAATAATTTTACTGCTCCTGAATATTTTTCTGGCTTCCGGAGTTTATTTTAGTTTCAAAGCGAGAATGGATGTTTTATTGAGTGTGTGAAGTTAGCCCCCCTTTTTTCGAATATCGGAAATCTGACGGTTGTTCCAGGTTGTTCTAGGTTTGTTCTAAATTGTTCCAAAGTATTTCAAAAAAAAAGTCAAAATTGGCCGAGATAATTGAAAAAAACGACTTTTTCACCCAGCCCCCCTTTTTTCGAAAATTGAAATTCTGAAGGTTGTTCCAGGTTGTTCTAGTTGTTCTAAACATTGTTCCAAAGAATCTCGAAAAAAAAATCAAAATTGGCCGAGATAATCGGAAAAAACGAGTTTTTGCCAGCCCCCCTTTTCTTGAAAATTGTAATTCTGATGATTGTTCTAGGTTGCTCTAGGTTTGTTCTAAATTGTTCCAAAGTATTTCATAGAAAAAATCAAAATCAGACGAGAAAATGGGAAAAAACCAAAGCCAAAAGTATGAAGTCGGACCCAGTTTTTGCAAAAATTAAAATTTTGACGGTTGTTCTAGGTTGTTCTAGGTTTGTTCTAAACATTGTTCGAATACGTCAAAACCGTATCTCTTATATATCAAAAGATATGGCAAAAAAACCAAA
Source organism: Amphimallon solstitiale (assembly GCA_963170755.1). Classification (NCBI taxonomy): domain Eukaryota; kingdom Metazoa; phylum Arthropoda; class Insecta; order Coleoptera; family Scarabaeidae; genus Amphimallon; species Amphimallon solstitiale. The sequence continues at coordinate 215,886,290 of OY720675.1, read as the reverse complement.
TCCAAAAGTGTGAAGTTAGCCCCCCTTTTATCGAAAATCTAACTTCTGACGGTTGTTCCAGGTTGCTCTAAGGGTGTTCTCAATTGTTCCAAAGTATTTCAAAAAATAAATCATAATTGGCCGAAAAAACGGCAAAAAACTTTTTTTTTCTGGCGGCCCATTTTTCGAAAATCGAAATTCTGACGGTTGTTCTGGGTTGTTCTAAGTTTGTTTTAAATTGTTCCAAAGGATTTCAAAGAAAAAATCATAATTGGCCGAGATAATAGAAAAAAACCATTTTCCCACGGACCCCCTTTTTGCGAAAATTCAAATTCTGAGGGTTGTTCCAGGTTGTTCTAGATTTGTTCTAAACATTATTCTTATACATCAGAACCGTATCTCTTATATTTCAAAAGATATTGCAAAAAAACGTTTTTAAAAAAAGTGTGAAGTTAGCCCCCCTTTTTTCGAAAATCTAACTTCTGACGGTTGTTCCAGGTTGCTCTAGGTGTGTTCTCAATTGTTCCAAAGTATTTCAAAAAATAAATCATAATTGGCCGAAAAAACGGCAAAAAACTTTTTTTTTCTGGCGGCCCATTTTTCGAAAATCGAAATTCTGACGGTTGTTCTGGGTTGTTCTAAGTTTGTTTTAAATTGTTCCAAAGGATCTCAAAGAAAAAATCATAATTGGCCGAGATAATAGAAAAAAACGATTTTCCCACGGACCCCCTTTTTGCGAAAATTCAAATTCTGAGGGTTGTTCCAGGTTGTTCTAGATTTGTTCTAAACATTATTCTTATACATCAGAACCGTATCTCTTATATTTCAAAAGATATTGCAAAAAAACGTTTTTAAAAAAAGTGTGAAGTTAGCCCCCCTTTTTTCGAAAATCTAACTTCTGACGGTTGTTCCAGGTTTCTCTAGGTGTGTTCTCAATTGTTCCAAAGTATTTCAAAAAATAAATCATAATTGGCCGAAAAAACGGCAAAAAACTTTTTTTTTCTGGCGGCCCATTTTTCGAAAATCGAAATTCTGACGGTTGTTCTGGGTTGTTCTAAGTTTGTTTTAAATTGTTCCAAAGGATCTCAAAGAAAAAATCATAATTGGCCGAGATAATAGAAAAAAACGATTTTCCTACGGACCCCCTTTTTGCGAAAATTCAAATTCTTAGGGTTGTTCCAGGTTGTTCTAGATTTGTTCTAAACATTATTCTTATACATCAGAACCGTATCTCTTATATTTCAAAAGATATTGCAAAAAAACGTTTTTAAAAAAAGTGTGAAGTTAGCCCCCCTTTTTTCAAAAATCTAACTTCTGACGGTTGTTCCAGGTTGCTCTAGGTGTGTTCTCAATTGTTCCAAAGTATTTCAAAAAATAAATCATAATTGGCCGAAAAAACGGCAAAAAACTTTTTTTTTCTGGCGGCCCATTTTTCGAAAATCGAAATTCTGACGGTTGTTCTGGGTTGTTCTAAGTTTGTTTTAAATTGTTCCAAAGGATCTCAAAGAAAAAATCATAATTGGCCGAGATAATAGAAAAAAACGATTTTCCCACGGACCCCCTTTTTGCGAAAATTCAAATTCTGAGGGTTGTTCCAGGTTGTTCTAGATTTGTTCTAAACATTATTCTTATACATCAGAACCGTATCTCTTATATTTCAAAAGATATTGCAAAAAAACGTTTTTAAAAAAGTGTGAAGTTAGCCCCCCTTTTTTCGAAAATCTAACTTCTGACGGTTGTTCCAGGTTACTCTAGGTGTGTTCTCAATTGTTCCAAAGTATTTCAAAAAATAAATCATAATTGGCCGAAAAAACGGCAAAAAAGTTTTTTTTTCTGGCGGCCCATTTTTCGAAAATCGAAATTCTGGCAGTTGTTCTGGGTTGTTCTAAGTTTGTTTTAAATTGTTCCAAAGGATTTCAAAAAATAAATCATAATTGGCCGAAAAAACGGCAAAAAACAATTTTTTTCTGGCGCCCCTTTTTTCGAAAATCGAAATTTTGACGGTTGTTCTAGGTTGTTCTAAATTGTTCCAAAGGATTACAAAGAAAAAATCGAAATTGCCCAAGATAATAGGTAAATCGATTTTACCTATTATCTATATTTTAAAATGAATAATAATACTCATTTGTGATTCAGAATAAAGCAGAAGCAGTAAATATACATATATTTTCCCAAGTAATATAATTCATTTGTTTGAAATAGTTATTTACGAACCAAGTGCGTGAAATCATATTTCGCGAATGAGTGACCAGTTTAAAGCGCGAGCCGAAAGGCGAGCGCTTTATGGACACGAATTCGCAAAATGTTTCACGCACGAAGTTTGTACAATATTTTTTGTACGAGAACTATAATAATAATACATATTGTTAAATACGTTATCGTTTATGACACACTACTAATCTCTTGATATTAATTAAAAAAAATTGAATTGGCAGTATTGATTATTTGAAGTGACATTTAATTTAAAATGATCAAATTCAAAAAATTCTATTTCATTTCCTTTTATTTTCATAGAAAAACAACGAACTGGGTAGCATATTATTAAGGTTAGGAATTTATGATTTTAAAATGTCACTAAATTAATCAAGTTCTAGGAAGTACCAACTTTACTTTTACGCACTCGTGTTTAAAGTGACTTTTTACGCACGCAAATCGAATTGTGAAATGACAGGTTTTGATAAGCGAGTACAAAAACAATATTGTTACTAAATGCTGATGCTCCTAACATAAAATAATATTAGAACAGTGACGTTAGTTACATTATTAATGTAGATTAAAAACTACCTCATAAAAAATATTGAGAATGATTATACCTTGCTCATAAAAAGATTAGTGTTTTTCTCATGAGCTGCTAGGTTGATGTTTCTTTGTTTATTTTTATTAGAGTTCATGCTTTAGTTTATCCCTAAAATCTAAAATATATATTTTTTCTGTAAAATTTATTTATTGATATTATTATATTATTTGATAACATTGACATAAATAATATATTTTTTTATCAATTTGGTATTGTAAAACAGCCTTTCCCAAATCGGCTACTCTTTGACGGATATACTATCTTATATTATCTAAATAGGTACCTATATAATATTTTTTCCAAATAAAGTAATAGTAGCCTTTGAATCGTTTTAGTGAGAAAATTAGACAGCATATTTCAACATGTTTACGAAGAGGGGCTACAAAAAATAAGCATACTTGATAGGAATGTCTACACGTGCTTGCATTCCCGGAGCAAAAACCATGAAAAAAAGTGGCCAGACCACGGCTAGACAAAATAACGTTGTAGTGGTTTACTATAATTAAAATTTTCAAACTTCAAAATCAGTATTTTATTTTTATTATTACTAGACAAAATAAAATAACAAAGGGAGCCTGATAGACTTCCCCATTTTGTTTTATTTTAGTTGGGTACCCATATCCAGCGCTTTTTTTTTTTTGAAATACTTTGAAACTGTAAGAATTTCGATTTTTAAGAAATAGGGACTGGGGAAAAATATCGTTTTTTCATAACAAGTTTTGATTTTTTCTTTGAAATAGTTCATCAGCATTTGGTAACAATATCGTTTTGTAATAAATGAACATTATATTTCTTGCGAAAATATATATTTATTGCTATATTAGATGTTTATTTCTTTAAATAGAACTGCATCATACAAAAACTTCCTTCAACACAGTAATGTTCGGAAAGTGCATTCCGCCCATTGTAAAATCGTTTTTTCCTATTATCTCCGCCAATTATGATTTATTTTTTGAAATACTTTGGAACAATTGAGAACACACTTAGAGCAACCTGGAAAAACCGTCAGAAGTTAGATTTTCGAAAAAAGGGGGGATAACTTCACACTTTTTGAAAAAAGTTTTTTGCAATATCTTTTGAAATATAAGAGATACGGTTCTGATGTATAAGAATAATGTTTAGAACAAATCTAGAACAACCTGGAACAACCCTCAGAATTTCAATTTTCGCAAAGAGGGGGTCCGTGGGAAAATCATTTTTTTCTATTATCTCGGCCAATTATGATTTTTCTTTGAAATCCTTTGGAACAATTTTAAACGAACTTAGAACAACCTAGAACAACCGTCAGAATTTCGATTTTCGAAAAAAGGGCCGCCAGAAAAAAAAAGGTTTTTGCCGTTTTTTCGGACAATTATGATTTATTTTTTGAAATACTTTGGAACAATTGAGAACACACCTAGAGCAACCTGGAACAACCGTCAGAAGTTAGATTTTCGAAAAAAGGGGGGCTAACTTCACACTTTTTTTAAAAACGTTTTTTTGCAATATCTTTTGAAATATAAGAGATACGGTTCTGATGTTTAAGAATAATGTTTAGAACAAATCTAGAACAACCTGGAACAACCCTCAGAATTTGAATTTTCGCAAAAAGGGGGTCCGTGGGAAAATCGTTTTTTTCTATTATCTCGGCCAATTATGATTTTTTCTTTGAGATCCTTTGGAACAATTTAAAACAAACTTAGAACAACCCAGAACAACCGTCAGAATTTCGATTTTCGAAAAATGGGCCGCCAGAAAAAAAAAGTTTTTTGCCGTTTTTTCGGCCAATTATGATTTATTTTTTGAAATACTTTGGAACAATTGAGAACACACCTAGAGCAACCTGGAACAACCGTCAGAAGTTAGATTTTCGAAAAAAGGGGGGCTAACTTCACACTTTTTTTAAAAACGTTTTTTTGCAATATCTTTTGAAATATAAGAGATACGGTTCTGATGTATAAGAATAATGTTTAGAACAAATCTAGAACAACCTGGAACAACCCTCAGAATTTGAATTTTCGCAAAAAGGGGGTCCGTGGGAAAATGGTTTTTTTCTATTATCTCGGCCAATTATGATTTTTTCTTTGAAATCCTTTGGAACAATTTAAAACAAACTTAGAACAACCCAGAACAACCGTCAGAATTTCGATTTTCGAAAAATGGGCCGCCAGAAAAAAAAAGTTTTTTGCCGTTTTTTCGGCCAATTATGATTTATTTTTTGAAATACTTTGGAACAATTGAGAACACCCTTAGAGCAACCTGGAACAACCGTCAGAAGTTAGATTTTCGATAAAAGGGGGGCTAACTTCACACTTTTGGATTTGGTTTTTTTGCCATATCTTTTGATATATAAGAGATACGGTTTTGACGTATTCGAACAATGTTTAGAACAAACCTAGAACAACCGTCAAAATTTTAATTTTTGCAAAAACTGGGTCCGACTTCATACTTTTGGCTTTGGTTTTTTCCCATTTTCTCGTCTGATTTTGATTTTTTCTATGAAATACTTTGGAACAATTTAGAACAAACCTAGAGCAACCTAGAACAATCATCAGAATTACAATTTTCAAGAAAAGGGGGGCTGGCAAAAACTCGTTTTTTCCGATTATCTCGGCCAATTTTGATTTTTTTTTCGAGATTCTTTGGAACAATGTTTAGAACAACTAGAACAACCTGGAACAACCTTCAGAATTTCAATTTTCGAAAAAAGGGGGGCTGGGTGAAAAAGTCGTTTTTTTCAATTATCTCGGCCAATTTTGACTTTTTTTTTGAAATACTTTGGAACAATTTAGAACAAACCTAGAACAACCTGGAACAACCGTCAGATTTCCGATATTCGAAAAAAGGGGGGCTAACTTCACACACTACTCTGTTTTATTGAGATATCGGCTTCATTTTGTAATTATTTAAATGACATTTGCAACAATGAATTAGGTATTAATTTCACGACTTGCTAATTTTTTTTTGTAATAATATGAGCAATGTTTTGTAGACAACTATAATAAATATGACAAAATCAATGTTGTGATATAACAGTTAGGCTAGGTTCACACTGCATTGTACTGCACGTTTTTAGCAGTATTCGATTTTAATCGTACACGGTGCGGACTGTTCACATGATACAGTTTTTATTCGTTTAAAAAACGAATAACGTATGTCACATAAGTTTTGGGAAAAATAATTAAATTCTTTAAAGTAAGTGTAACGTAATTTATTCAAATGACCACTTTACCAACATTTTACCTTATATTTAAATTAATTAAAACTACAATTAAAATAATGACAAAGGGCCATGGTCCTCAATGGCACGCAGTTTTTGTCTAACTTGTCCCATCATGTTTTGGACGATGTTTATATCAATTTCTCTTATCTTTTGATATCTTCTTCGCCTTAGTTGAGCTTCATTTTGAGCTTCCCACCCATTATCATATACTTTTCTGGTCAATAGTCCCAAAAAATCTTCGATGGGTCGAGCTTGTGGCACATTTGGCGGATTGTCTGCTCTTGGCACAAAGGGTATGTTGTAAGCTTCTAACCATGTTCTAGTCGTTCTTGCATAATGGCAACTTGCTAAATCCGGCCAAAATATTATTTCTTCACGTGGATGAGTCGTAGTGATAAACTGTAGCAACTTCGGTAGGCATCTTTTGGTATAAATGTTGGCATTAACTGCCTCACCCCTCACATGCCCAACATAAGGTCGTGAAACTCCTCTCTCCGATATGGCACACCAAACTAGAATTTTATCTTCAATTTTTTTGTTTGTTTTGTATTTAACATTATCTGGACAATTTTCTATATTATCGGTATAAAAACCATCATTGCCTTTCATTTCTGAGTGAGAGAACGTAAAATATTTTTCATCGTCCATGATGATCACTTTATTGTTTGCAAAATGAGTTCGGCGTAATCTACGACAACACATTGGAATTCTTCGTAACTGGTCCTCTGTATAACGTGGACAATTACGTCTTTTACGAAACTTTAGGCCTTTTTTTTCAATACCCTTCTTACAGTTTCATGAGAAACATTAAATCTTCTGGATAACTTTCGGCATGACGTTCCAACGCGGTCTTTTGCACTTTCACAGATTAGGTTGGCGCGATTTTCGGTCAACATTCCGGGACGTCCGCTTTTTGGTAAATTGAGGCATGGTATACCTTGTTCACATTCTGCAATTGTTCTATAAATGGTTGTCTTTGAAATATTTTGATTCCAAAATATGTTTACAATTTGTTGCTTCAGTACATGTCCAACCAGGTTGTAAATGCTTTTCCGTATTTCAAGTTTGTACGACATAATTGGACAAATTATTTGACGTCTATGAAATGTCATAACAAGTTTCCATGGTTACTAGATTGCAAGTTTTTTACAGTTATTTTTACGCCGACGAAAATTTTCCCAAAACTTATGTGACATACGTTAGCCCCAGTTTTCATACAGCGATCTCCATGCAGCAGACCGAATACGTTTTAAGTTTATTCGGGTTGCTTGACAAGTCCGGTGAGTATTCGATAAACGTATAAACGTATATACGTCTTTTTGCAGGACAAGCGACGTGTGAACGGTTCTATACTCAATGTATGCGCCACTACTTATTCGGTAAAATTTATCCTGCACAAAAACATGCAGTATAATGCCGTGTGAACCTAGCCTAAGGCCGAATACGTTTTAAGTTTATTCGGTTTGAATAAACTTAAAACGTATTCGGTCTGCTACATGGAAATCGCTGTATGAAAACTGCGGCTATTCGTTTTTTAAACTAATAAAAACCGTATCATGTGAACAGCCCGCACTGTGTACGGTTAAAATCGAATACTGCTAAAAACGTGCAGTACAATGCCGTGTGAACCTAGCCTAACAGTGCCTGTTCTTGTTATAAAATATAAAAGTATTTATATCTCTAATAAGTCAATGTTTCGAAATATTGAGTATTACATTTTTCATAATCGGCATTGATAGTGTTAATTATATTATAATTAGTGCGCGGACATGACCGGTTTAAACTACGACGAAGTTACAACGGAGCAAAGAAATAATGTAAACAACACACGCTTACCGAATAGCCCTAACTGTAGTGAACTGTAACATATGTTTACGCCCGAGAAGTGCCCGAAAATGAGAGCAAAAAATGCTCATAAAATAAGGAATTTATGAGTAAAATCCTTTTTTCATCAGCGTAGATAGGAGCGTGAAGGGTTTTTAAAATTTACTATATTTACCTTATATTTCGCAAGAGAAATAAAATTTTCATTCATACTTACGTTAGTTTCGTTTTTTCATTGTTTTGACTGTTAAGTGCGTACTTTTTGTAATAGTCTGTTTAATACCGGTTTATTGAATCGACTTCTTCCAATTATCTAGACGTAAGTGTGCACTGGATTTCGTTTAGTTTCAATAACATACGCGTACATGTTTAGTTATCATTTATTTAGATCTAGAACGTTGTTTTTGTTACTTTTCTGATATGAAAATCAATTGTCGGTGATTCCGAAATGTATTACAAAGTCTGTAAAATATCGTTACATAATGCCAAATATCGCACGTTCGTCACTTAGCTTTGCTAAAACATACACAGAAATAGTTTTTATGCAGAGAATTTCGATAGTTTACAAAATTTAGTTACATGTTTAAATGACGATGCTCGAAGTATTTCTGAGTGCAAGGAACTAACACAAATTCCAAATTTAAAAAATCAGTTGTTCTTCCTTCAGAAAAAATTTGGAAATTTGCCTAAACTAATCACATATTTTGAAAATCGAAATCTCAAATTAGAAGATGGATTAACCACATTAGATGTGGCTATTAATAATTTCAAAAGTATTCCAAGTGACTTCGGATGTGGCCTTCGGCAAAAGTTAGACGCAGTTTTTAATAGAAATCCAGCGTTTAATAACATTGCGGCAATTGTGTATGCTAAATACGCTGATATAAAAAAATATTTCCAGTGCGCACCTATAACCAGTTGCGATGTAGAAAGGACATTTTCTATCTACAATATTCAAAGAGTACAAGCCTTACAGAAGAGAAAATGAACAAATAATAAGATATTCTGTATTTTATAAATCACCAGCCACTTGTTATCCAATTATATAAATAAAATTAAAACCTCTTTAAAAATACAACATTTCAATAGTGCGCCCATGGGCGATGAGTCATCAACCGTTCGTGTCCGCGCCCTAATTATAATAGCCGCATGTAAAATTGGAATATCTGCTTCTAAAGGTTGCGTTTGAAAAGTTTTTGGAGGGAGAGAAATGTCCCAAAAATTAAACTTTTTCTGACGTTAGAAAGCAAAAGATGTAAAATGTATGTTTTGAGCAGAAACATACATTACAAAATAAGTTAATATATGGGGTAAATTTTGCAAATCAGTTTTTTACCCAGATAAAAGCCGAATAGCTGTTTTACACTTATTTTCTTGACCAGGAAGTGAATCAATCGAAAATTAACGACAGCTTTGGTACTAGACTTGTCGAGTTGACCAAAAGTTGTTGGCTTACACCGATTGTTTTCTTCAACCTTTTAGGGGTTTCATCTTTTGCCAACTATTTTACAATGTAAACAAAGCATTTTATTTTAGAACCTTGCGACATACATTTATTAATTCCATTCATTCAAGTTCAGGTATTATTTGATGTATAGCTGCGGCAAAAAAAAAAAAATTGAAAAGTATAAAATAAAGAGAGATTGTATTGTTTCTTTAATAACATAAGTTTGAGTACCTATGTAGTGTTACTGTAATTGATCTACCCCGTCGACATATACATTTTAGCGATTTTTTCATTTTCCAATTTCCACCCCTGCGTGAATTTAAATTAATTGTCAAATTTACATTGGAATCCCATAAGCTCAGTTGAAAAAGTTATCTTGCAGCGACTTTGAAAATTATCAACATAAACTCATCAAGAATATAAATTGAATGATTTAGTTATATTGGCAATGTTATAGTTGCACGTAAGCAAGATAATATGATTATAAAGTGATGTTTATTTTATAAATTAAATATTTAAGCGCGCCTTTGATCGAAGAACAAATGAAGTAAAACGTGTCTAATTTGAAGTCAATCGCCATGCGGAAATCATCATTAATATTTGAAAAAAATCTTATTTCTTGAATATCCTGGCTCTCAAAGTACATTTCATTTTTCAACATCGAGATGTTTGCGAAAATAAGTTTTATATTATTTTTTCTTCTGCAATGAAGATATATTATTATTATTATTTTTATTATTATTATAAAATTTTCCATGTGACTTACTATTTCTCGTAGTGTTTTATATTTACTTTAGATGTTCACGATTATAATTGTAATAGAATATTTTTCTATGAAACGGTGTTCAAAACTCTGATGTAAAATATATTACCTATTTAAAAGAAGAAAAAAAGTTCTTATGTCAATTTTGACGAACTGAAAGGCATTCCTATATTTAATTTACAATTTTTACAATTTCTTATTTCGTGTATTAGTAGAAGTAAAAAAAAACTTCGTGTTTCAAAAACGCCCGTATAGTATATTTTATTTTACTACAGAATTACGAAATATTACCAGGTCTATCATGACCATCTTTCATATCCTATTGTCTTTTTTTATTATATCAGCAAATATCTCTTCATATCTGTGTCAGAGGGTTCGCTGTCGAATAATTGGATTTTAAAAATAATCTTGTTTCGTTCAACCGTGTTGAAAACTTGTGGGATTTCGTTCCTGACGATTTACTATAATTAGATTGAGTGACACTGTGCGGTTGTGTATACATATTTTGTATCTACACATGGTTATGTATATATGGGAGTTTTACCAACAATAAATACAAAAATACATTGTGTACATGTGTCTCAAAACGCCATTAATAATATAAAACCGGAAGCTTTACGTTTATGTTGAGTCTTAAATGTTGGTGTATTATTTATTTGTATAATATAAACTCTGTTTGTTTAATTCGGCTGATCATTTTTGAACATACCCGCCAATAATATGCAAAATTATTAAATACGGGACATAAAAAGACATCGATTTAAGTATTTCAAAATCAACATGTCAAATATAACTATTCATAATTTTTTCATATTTTTAGGTCATTGATTAATGTATTAAAATTTTAATTATTCGAATATAATGAACTTTCTTTAAACGGCTTATCATTGGTGCGATGTCATAGTTCCCTAAACAAGCTATTACTTATAGTTTGGCTGTAACTTTTACTAAATCTATCTAAATTTTAATTTTTTATTAATTTTACACACAGATAAAATACATACTAGTATCGACAAGTCATTACTTGTATTATTTTTCAAACCAAATTGGCGCTATCTGGTCGATAAGGGGTAAATTTCAAATGTGTTGTAACGAGGAGGAATCCCTATTTTAATAAAATCGCAGCACTGTTGAGCTTGCCAATTCAATATGTAATAGTTATTCGAACAATAAGAATAAGTAATGCTGGGATCATAAAAAGTACTAAAACTGAATTTAAATTTCGAAACTTCGTTTAAATTGGTCTGTTTAATTGAGTTTTAAATTTCCTGTGGAATAAAATTTAGGTCGATACTATCTAATTTCATGTTGTCGATGTAAAATACTTCATTTTCGCTACATGTGAATCTTGATTGTGCCCGATTTAACATTCCTTTTAATTTTATTGTGTTCGTTTCTATGTTAGTCAGATGAATTGTTTTTCGTCCTCATACATTGTAACACTACATCTCAATATGGTTACTGTATTAGAAAGTCTAATATATTTCTGTCAAAGTGAATTTTACTTTATACCGGGATATCAACAATTAAATTGGTCAATGGTGGTCATGGATTTTAAAATTATTGTCGTAGCGTGCATCATACATTTAGGTATGTCATAATTTTTTGAGTGTCAAAATCTGTCAAGTTATTGTGTTGAAGTTTTCTAATCCTGCACGGTTTTTGAATTAGGGTTCTCACCAGAGACCACAAAATTTACATGATTGCAGCCTATTTTCGAACGGGTGTGCTAGTTAATGGAACTTGGGAATACAGACAACGTTTGTGTTTGGACAATTTTCGAGAGCACTTCCCAGCCGTAGCAGTATTACCGGTCAATTTTTATGCATGCCTTACAAATTGTGTGAAAACTGCAACAAAGAATTGTTCACCAATGTGCAACCATACCGCCAGTAATGCTGCAAAACGTTTTCACAGCATGAGGAGGCGCGTAAACTTGTGCATTGAACAAAACGGGGGACATTTCCAACAATTATTGTAATTTAGTTTTTCTGGTTAATAAAAACGTTATTTATTTCATAACTTGTAGTTCACTATTATTTTATAGCTGAACTAAGTAGGTAACACATTTGTAGGTTATTGATAATGTCAGTGTAGCTTGACAATGATGGAATTATTTCAAAAGGATGATTTAAACTAAGACAAGCGTTTTACATTCCATGACCAACATTGACCAATTTAATTTTTGATATAGTATTAAATATTAAGAGACAACATTTTACAAAATAAAGTAAGTGTGCTATTTAATATTAATAAATGTAATGCAGTATAATTTATTTGTATTGTAAGGATATAACAGAAAAATAAACGGGAGAGAAGTAGATTTTTTTTTGTATTTTATGGATATTGCTTTATTACATGCATTTTTTATGCTAAACGACAGACGGTCTGAATTTCAATTTATACTGACTTAAAATAGATATGTAACAAGTTTTTACAATTTGTTATACAGTAACATATTCAGAATTTTTGCTTTCGAGCTCGTGATGTAATTGTTCATTTTTAGCATCACTACTAGAACGGAAACTTGTGCTTATTGTAGCGGATTATCTCAAATGCGTCACACGCTGATACTCTATTCTGGTTGGTTGTAGCTTGCTTTGAACCTTAATCCAGTAATTCTGCATCCTGAATGTAACCGAATTTAATGCCCGCAAGCTGTATTCCAGGAGCTTTTAAGCAGTTTGTAGAAAGAACTGTCGAAAGAATGCAGCTCTCATCTAATGGGTGTCTGTAATTGACTTACGCATTGCGATTTAGAAATTTTTATATTATTCAATTGGCAATTTGGAAACGTCTAATAACAATGTAAAGTACAATTTCCGTAAGACTGACTTTGAACATATGTTTGATGAACTGGCTCATGGTGACTGGTCTTAAACGTTAACATAGATGGCTGATGCTCCTATTCCAGAATTTATTCCGTCATAAATAAATATGTACCTAAACTGATACCAACTTCCCGTGAATTTCCCGTGTGGCACAATAACACCCTACTAAGGTTACTAAGGTGAATGGAATATTATTACAAAAAGTGGAGGACCTCTAATAATCACTGGTGAGTTCCAAAGAGTACGTGGGTTGGTTAAGGAGGAAATTATATGCATATCAAACTGACCTATTTGTTTTCTATTGAGAATCAGATTTCAAGCAATTTAAAATTGTTTTGGGGTTATATCAGCAGTAGGACAGGCAGATATAGAATTTCGGATTGCATAAAAAATGATGACGATGATGAGATCACAAATGCACATTCGCGAAATGCTTTTTCGATGTTTACCAAACTCGTTATATATCGCCCGTCTTGAGTGTTCCTGAGATCTCTAACGGTTTCTATGTAGACCCGTTTTCTATTCATGATTTGTTCACTGGACACGATGGAAATCCTAACTTACTTATTGAGATCTGCATAATTATTATGCGAACCTTTGTAATTTGACTGAAATTACTCAGTGTCTTAGAACATCAATGCAAAAAATGCAACCGGTAGCTGTGGTCTATACTGACTTCGCCAAGGCATTCGACACCATTGATCGTAATATACTACTGCTCAAACTAGGTTCTATCGATTTATCCGCTTCTCTTAGCGAATTAATCCCCTCCGACCTTAAGATTAGATCGAGTAACGTACGGCTCACAGAGCGAGATTTGACCGGTGAAATGTCCCTCCCACATGGTGCGCAGTTAATTACTATAATATTACGATAAGCACGAGTAGTCTCGAAAAATTGTCAAGCGTTACACATCGAAGAGCAGTATGTTTCTTTATGTATCTCTTTTCATTATATTACAATTTCTTATCTGTATTTATTCCTTCGTCCGGCTAATGTATGCGATGATGAACAAATGTTATCATTTCTTTTTTTCCAATACTTTCTCTATCTGACACTGACCCAGGGACGCGCGGCGACAGTTTCCCCCACCGGTCACGTCTCGTTCCGTGTACTGTATATACACTATGGTTAAATTTCCAACATTTTCACGATCATATCGGGAGTACTCCAAGGATCCAATCTTGGGCCTTTATTATTCAACGTGTACATTAATGATCTATTAAATAGATTACATTGAAGGCTTCTTGCATACGCCGACGATTTAAAAATATTCTCGAAAACTAACCTGTCTAATTGACATTAGTTACAAAGGAACCCTATAACTACAGCAACTGGTGTCCAGGAAAGCAAAATTAAGTTGTTAATAAATATGCAATTGTGACATTCTCAAGAATTAATAAACTAGTCTTATTTAACTAACTACGCTCTTGAAATAGTAATTATAGCAAGACAAGACAAACGCTTGGACTAACTACATACAATCAAATTGTTGTTCTGCTTCAGGTATTCTTGGATTTTTAATAAAATCAAGTAGAGGCTTTTCGAATCCCATAACATTTACCACCTTCTATTATACACTGATTCATCCAAAATTTAAAAAAATATGCCCCAATGACATGGTACCCCTACTACGTGTACCTGCAACTAGCTTTGTGTATGTGTTTTACCTAAATATTTAACTCTTAATCTTCTATGTACTAATATAGGGGAAGTACGGCTATGATGGCACCGTGGCTACGATGGCACATGACGATTTTCTATGATATCTCGATTGCTATGGTTGCAAAGTAGGGAGTCATCAATACATTAGTGTGGTAGCATCGTATCTGTGTATTTACAGCTAAATTACTTGAGTATTTCTGGTACAATATCCCAAATTTAACTTTGTATGTATGTACAATTTTTATTATGGTTTTACTAAAGTACGTTTTTTTTTTTTGATTCAGTTAGTACAAACATACAAATTGTATTGATTGAAATATAAATGTACATTATAACATCAAAGGCCGGTAGTTAGTTTGTACGTTACAATACACGTGCCACACATTCCCACAAAGACGTGTCTTACACTTCGGGCATGATGGCATACGTTTACTATGTCTACGATGGCATCATACCAATGTGCGGATGTTGTTTATAAGTACATTAATGTTTTAATGTTGATAGAAATTATAAGTTTCTATTTGTTATTGCATAAACGACATGAATAACAAGCAAGAAAAATCTTCCAAAAGCCAGCAATGATCAGCTGATAATATGAGAGAAGCTATAGATGCTATAAATTCGAAACATATGAGATGGAAACTCGCTTCGAAGACATTTAATGTTTCAACAAGAACACTTCGGCGAAAAGTTTAGGATAATAATAAGGTGCTAAAAGGTAATGATGTAGGATTTTTGGGAGGTAGATGACCTATCTTTAATACAGAAAGAGAACAATAAATAGTTGACCATATAAAAATGTTAGAACTACGGTTCTTTGGATTAACGTGTACTGATGTGAGAAAATTAGCTTTTCAACTTGCTGAAAAGCTAAGTATAAAACATAACTTTAATAGCACAAAAGAATTAGCTGGATGGGACTGGCTTCGTAGCTTTCTAAAAAGAAATCCTTCCATAAGTCTCCGAATTCCTGAAGCTCTCTTGCACGAGCTCAAACATTCAATAAACCAAATATCAAATCATATTTTGAAAATTTGACAAAAGTAATTGAAGAATACAAATTTACGTCTGAACAAATTTTTAACATGGACTAATCTGGATTGTCCACTGTCCAATCTCGTTCTGAAAAAATGTTTGCCTGCAAAGGAAAGAATCAAGTAGGCTCATTAACTGCTGCTGAAAGCGGTCAGTATTTCACAGTAGTTTGTTGTATGAATACGATAGGAAATTTCTGCTTAGGTCAGAAAAACTTATCAGAGTCTTCTGTAGTAGCGTGTCATCAATAAAGATTCCAGTGACTTCTTCAAATGCGACTGATTTTATACAAGAATTATCACCAGTCCCTCAAATGGATTCAATACTGAAACAGAGAAAACGCAAAAGATCAGATGCGCAAGGTGTTTTGAATAAAACACTCACTATTGAACTACTAAAACTTCAAGGAAGCAGACCAAAAAGCAAAAGAACTGAGAAAGTCCGCAAGAATAATTAAGAAAAGGGTTGAATTCGATGTTGATAGTTATAAAAATCTGGATCCAAATGTACCACAATTTCAAGATGATTCTGATGATGAAAATCCTGCTTGCATTAATTTTTTTTATCTATTGTAAATAATTACTATCTACCTATGCCATCATTACCATATATGGTGTGCGATAATTACATTATATAGGTATATGATGGCACACTTGGCAATAAAATCAAAATATATATTATACAGAAATATATTATTTTGGAATAGCTTAGATTGGTTATTTATGAAACTATTTCCTATTCTTTGAATTTTGCCATGATTAAATATCTATTGCAGTTTAAATGAACATAGTTACGCATATTTATAAAAAAGGATGCCATCATAGCCGTACTTCCCCTAATACTATGTATTGTTATTATAAATACGCTGATATTTTTATTTTGCACTGTACCTAATTATTGTTTTGTAATTAAAATGTATTCTGTCAGTTAGATAATAAAGTTTATCATTATTATTTTTATTATAAGATTGTTTTTCTTTTGAAAAATGCCATGGTTTCTATAAATAAAAAAAAATTGAAATATCATAAATATATATATATATATATATATATATATATATATATATATATTGAGATAGTTATCTTAAGTATGATAACTACTCAATTAATATATAAATGCTTATAATTAAATTTAATATAGTTACCTTAGGTACACTTTTAATAAAACTGTAAATTAGAATATTTTACATAATAAAATAGAAGAGTTTTTGTATTTATTTCTTATTATATTATTTATTGGGTTTTGATAGAGAAATAGTATACTAAAATAATTATATCTTGTGTGGGAGGACGTTGATCAGGTCCATTGTAGATTTATTTTCCACCATATTCTGAAAGTAGAAAATTTAAAGAAGATAATTTGAAATGTTGAAATGTTAATATGAATTTGTAAAAACTTGTTTAATGTACGTATTTGTATAAGAAAAGATAAGAAATAGTAAATATTGTAACACGTATAAGTTAAAAGATAAAGAAGTTTACGCGGTATAATTCAAATTTGGGATCTGTCAGTTTTGACAGTTATAAAATGAAATAGTAGAAATAGGTATTGAGGTATTTAAAATATGTGGAAATAGTAATATAAATCGGTAAAGAATTTTAAATGATAGATTGCATAAATTTGTATGAGTATTTAATGTTGAGGAAAAGAGATCTTTAATTGAATAGGTTTTAAATTTGGAATAAGGCAATTGGCTGAAAGAAATTAAAGGATACATCTCCAAGGGAATCAAACAAAACAAAAGGGATTATTAGAATTTTTTCGTGGTGAAAAGATGTATCGTTTTTCGTTCGCGGAAAAATCTTTCTTTTAAGCTGAAAAAGTAGTTTTCAAAATCAATTAAGCAATTAATAGCGTGCAATAAGTTATTTGCGATCGATAAAAGTGGAGTGAGTGTTTAATTTTAGGGTATATAGGAGATATCTTATATAATTTACGTACTATCATTTGGTACCATTAGAAGTGAAGAAAATAGGAGGATTGTAAAGAAGAATAATAAATAATAGAAGAAATTGTATAAACTTACCCAAATAAATCCAGTGAGAAGTCATAAAAAAATAATAGAATCCAGTCCGAGAGGTGATTCATCAATGTACATCCGGGATTAGAAGAGGAGCGGCATAAATTTAACCAACCATTGATGTCTTTTTATTCCAACCAGTAATTACAAGAAATCCAGTGGTCATCGTCAAGTGCGAAGAGACACAGTTGGAATACATCCTGGGGTGCTGAACACGTAAAGTATACACTAGTAACATACAAGAACAGGAAAGGAATTAATTACACCATACAAGCAAGAAGAACGAAATTTACTTACCATATCTAAATCAAAAGGGGATAAGTGTTGGAATACCAGTAACTTCAAGAGGACGAGGCTACTTCTGTCGTGGGATTATTTGCAAGTAGTTTACATTAACTTAATTACAGTGCTGAAAACAGAATTATATAAATCCAAGGAAGAAGCATTGGACATAAAGAAATAATTTATAAGGAGGTCGCATATTTTTTATTTGATTTCTATTTAAAGTGTATTTGTACAGAAACAATCAAAGATCCATGTAATTTTGAGTATATGATTCAATGTGATAAATTTATTATGTAATCTAATAATTTAAATTCACTATTTTCAAGATATTAAGGTGGCATAAAATAAATATTTCATGCTATATGCAGACGAAAAATTACGTAAATCAAATAGTGTGGGGTATATGTACTTATAGGTATACTATTTCGTTTAAAATAAATTACAATTAAACTCTTACCTTGATAAAAAGCATTCATTGTAGGAAAAATATGAATTGGTACATTTAACCTAAAAAAATATAAAAAGTGTCAAATACATATCTTGGTATTTGGTACTTACGTGATGAATTCTTAGACAAAAGTTATATATGATGATTGATATGATAGCTTTATTAGTATAATAGGCAATAATAATAACATTAAAAATCATAAAAAGAAATAAATTCTATTTTAAAAGTTATAATTTGCCATAGCTTGAAGAGAACTATAGTACCAACATAGTACATAGTAATATTTGAATGAGTAAGGGTATAGTGTTCTAAAAATTAGAGATAGATGGCATGATATGTATACAAAAAGGAAAGATTATATTATTTAAATTAAATCGTTTGAATTAATTATTGGGAATTTAAAAAGTATCTAAAACAAATATCTGTGTTAGTGTTTGGGCATAATAAATAAGTTATATAAAAGATTTTATCGGGGGTAATACCATAAGAGTTTGTGTTTATCCGGACAAACTTTCATTTTGAACGAAAGCTTTGTTGCTTGGTAACTGACGAGAACAAATAACATGACACCGAAGGTGGAGCGGTTTTACCTTTTGTTATTTGTTCGAGTCGTATTACCCTTAAGCAACAAAGTTTGAGTTTTGTCAAAATGAAAGTTTGTTCCGGAAATAAACACAAACTCGAATGGTATTTGGTAAGACAATTTAATGAATCATTTAATTAATATTAATAAACCGAAATATTTTTATTTAACATTCCTTTGAATACATATACAAAAGAAAGAGAAAAATATAAATGTTTATGTATGAAATTTATTTGAACGATACTGTCAGAATTGAATTTTCGTTGCCATGGAAAATCAACATGCAGTTTATCCGCTATATGTCTCAGAAAATCAACATGCAGTTTATCCGCTATATGTCTCAGAATAAGAAGGAGTGATTCAAATATCCCGCCAAAACATGGAACACATAGCTTAAAATTTAGTAGACAATTTGATATGACATCATGACAATTGAGGTTAGATGAACTGTATTAATACTAACTTAGGATTTAGCTGTTTTGTGGTTCATTTACTACTTTCATTAAAATAGATGGATGTGCCGCTTTTCATTCTACCAGTCAAAGCAGCAATACGAGTGCATGGAAATTGGAAAGTTATAAGCACAAGTAGGTGCATACATCTATAATTTGATGAATATAAATCTCTTAACATTCAAATCTGTTCATTCTAGTTTTTCAAAAAAAATCATTAGAAGAATCTATGGATAAAGATATAGGCCCAATTTACAAATGAAAAGAGTAGACTTTGTTCTGAGCGTTTTGAGAAGGATTGCCATTATGAATATATAATTACTGCACATTTTAGTGAATGTGCTATATCAACATGCAAATTGTAAATCAAGTATATTTATTATTAAATATTTGTATCAGCAAGCAAGAATGAATCAAACCTTTTACCTTTTATCAAAACGTCCTTAATAACTTGCAGAAAAAGTTTATGCTTATTAGTTTCTATTGTAAATATCAATAAAGAATTTGTACAGATAAATCATTCGTATTACTGCTACAAACCTTGAAGACGTAAATTCAAGCAAATACTCTTGGAAATGTGAAGCTTACATAGAACAGTAATAAATTGAAAAATTTACATCGGTTGAAGTTGTTTACACGAACTGCAAAGATAATTACATATACCTACACATTACTAATTATTTTTCTCTATTAAAATTGATGTATTTTGAAAATATATAAAGTATAACACATTTTTATTTGTATTATATATTGGAAATTAACAATAATTTAGTGTTCACAAGATTAAAAATTTACATGGTGGCACAATTTTTCCAAATACTTATTATAACGTTTGTAATTGCTTCTGTCAAAAGTTCTCGAATAACTAATATTCTGAAAGGGGATGTTTTTGAAGTAACTTCACCTTATGTATCAATTCAGAACGTATATGAAGTATTCTTAATTGCCTATCTTTATCGGTATGGCTTTTTAATCCTACAGGTTTTCAACAAAGCTTGTCGTGCACTCATTATACTTGTGGCAATCCAAACTTTTTCCCAAATATTCTCCACCAGATATTTTCACCTTTTTCTATTAGGACAGGTTTCTTTACGTTTGACATATCTGAAATATAACATGTATATGAACATGTGTTAATATAATTAGTATTTAATTAACACTCACTTGAAATTAATGCGTCAATTCTAGAATGTATGTGAGTTGTTCAGTTCATTTATGGTATGAACTCATCTATAGTTATTTTTGCAATGATATTAATTGTTGGACGTTTGATTTTTGCACTGTCGTACAGTATTTTTGACAGATTCATCAAATTCAAAGTTTTAAATGCCTGATCACTTGTTCCTTAGGTCTTAGCCGTCTGATCAACTCATGCTCGTGTTGTACATAAAAGTACGGATTTTATTTAATAATACAATAAACTATAATAAACCGAAGTAAAAATGTAAGAGACTAGGTTATGGCTTGACTATAAACATAAAATGACGTTTTGTCAAACTTATTTTCCCATGTTAAACTTGCCTACGCAAGAACCAATGAAATACCTTAAAAATATACGCCATTTTGGCGCGATATTTGAATCACTCCTTCTTATTCTGAGACAAGGTATAGCAAACATGCAGTTTATCCGATAGCAAACTAACACAGCGTGTATTAAAATGTCATGTTTTTGACAGATGAATTAAATTGTCGAATTCAATATACGAGGGTAAACGAATAAATGTAGAGATTAAACTTTGAGCATAAATTTTTGATATATCTGAATGTCTATACTCCATTCAGTCTAAGAATGGAGTAGATGGCGCTACAATATGAGCACAGTTTACACACGATGAATTTTGTATTTTGAAAACAAATAAATCATATGTTTACTGTCAGATGGATGGCAGGGATATACATTGTAGGTATATGATATCATTATATTTTGACTTTTACTTGTTTATTGACATTTATTTAAGTAAGGCTTATATTGCTTTTAAAATGATAGCCATACTAACAAACATGAAAAGGCAAACAGCTAATCAGTATTTGATAAGTTTTCCAAAACAGAATATCGCTCACACATAAAATATTAAAATATAGGGAAAACATTGAATAACACGTTGTGTCTACATGTAAATAGAACGCTTACATTCGACAACATTCAAGAATGTAGGTATCATTATCAATATGTGAGTAAAAGGTGTAAAAGGCAATATTTCATGTAAATCCAATAAATTTTAGATACTATTTCCATTAGCAGATATTTCAATTATTATCTTATTTACAATATCTAATTTTATTGTTGTAGATTGTCGCAGCTATAATGAAATTGTATACAAACACAGCAAATAATGAACTGCAATGTGAAGATCATGTATTAAAAATACCGCAGAAGAAGTATTTATATTAAAATGAATGGAAATTCATTAAATCCACAAAAGTAAATGTATCTGATAAAATTGAATTTTTAATATGACAGACCATAAAGCAATAAGGATGGTATTATTTCATATCTTTTTTAAAAAAATCTCTTATAAACATGAACAAGTACTTGTATTTCACAAAACATGAAACACTGAATACGTAAACAAAAATCTTGAATAGAATAAAAAGTATATTTCTAATTATTATTAACAAGTATTTACTACGGTATGCGGCAAAATAAACAGTACTGAAATTATGAAACGTTTATTATTTATGTATTTACTTTTCATTATATAGCGTTGCAAACATTATTCACGACGACGTTCCCGATAAAACTGATGACCAAGATGCCCTCCGTTCAGATCAAGCAGTATTCGTAGCGTTCGCGAAGGTTCACAAACATGTCAAATAACTATGTAAAATACGGAAATCGATAAACTATTTGAACAAAACTGTCAGTACGAAAATAAAGTTAATGAAAGTGATAAAATACCTTAACAAATGAATATTTCACTTGCGAGTTCTAAGAAGAACTATTTTTTAAGAATATTAACAACAAATAACTATGTAAAATATGGAAATCGACAAACTCTTTGAACAAAACTGTCAGTAAACAAATTTTTGACAGAACGAGCTAAATGCGATTATTTTGCCGGTGTAAATGGACACTCGATTTCAACCAATCACAAACGTTTATTTTAAGCCCTATCTTTCCCAATACTCCATTCTTAGACTGAATGGAGTATAGAGTATCAGGCAGAAACATAATAAGACGTTATTATCATCGCAAGTATAAAATAACTTTCTTTCTCATAAATGAATTTCGGCGTTTGCGTGTCCTTCACATATCCCAGTTACTGTAATAGAGTCCATCAAAACTTGGTTGATAACGTGGTTACGATGGGAAAATCTACATGCAGTTTGTTCACTTGCAAACATACCTACTATACTCCATTCAGTCTAAGAATAAAGCATTGGGAAAGATAGGGCTTAAAATAAACGTTTGTGATTGGTTGAAATCGAGTGTGCATTTACACCGGCAAAATAATCGCATTTAGCTCGTTCTGTCAAAAATTTGTTTACTGACAGTTTTGTTCAAAGATTTTGTCGATTTCCGTATTTTACATAGTTATTTGTTGTTAATATTCTTAAAAAATAGTTCTTCTTAGAACTCGCAAGTGAAATATTCATTTGTTAAGGTATTTTATCAATTTCGTTATTTCGTAATCGCTAATATTCTATAGTACGGCGGAAGCATTTTACCAGGTCCTTCAAAAAATCGTAAAGGGAAACACATAAGATCTGGACAAAGGCAAATGGCTTATAATGTGTACATTAAACATAAAGACAATATGTCTAAAACAGCTGCAGTCAATCAAACAGCAGAGGAAGTGGGTATTAATAGGAATACAATGTACTGCATTATTAAAGAAATGGAATTATATGGAGTTCCAATTTCTCCTCCAAGAAAAAGAAATTATCGTCATACTTACAATAAATTGGATGAAGCACAAAAAAGTACAATTAGACGACATGTGCATTCCTTTTTCTTGAGGAATGAGTTACCAACTTGTATAAAAATGTACGTAAATGTCAAAATATAATGATATCAGATATGTATATCCCTGCTATCCATCTGACAGTAAACATATGTTTTACTTGTTTTCAAAATACAAAGTTCATCGTGTGTAAACTGTGCTCAAATTGTAGCGCCATCTACTTTATTCTTAGACTGAATGGAGTATATAGTAGAATCGCTCTCGCAACCGGCATGCGCCACCAAAATTAAAATGGCGTCAAATTTGAGACGTTGCAAAATTTGATCTGTCAAGTAATATTAATGTTGACACTATAACCTTAATAACAATTATACTTGTTGTTTTAGAACTACCGACAATAATTCTAATATGTGACTATTAATTTGATAATAATTTGGCTTAAGTTGTATTGAAAAGCCCAATATAATGATTATTTTATATTTGTATGAACTTGTCTACCGTTAATAATTAGATATAAGTATAAAAAGGGGTAGATTTTCAGAGAAAATTGAACTTTTGAAATTCATTTCAACATTCAGGAATGTATTTAATAATTATGTTCGAGCTAGTTTTACTACAGACAATAAAGATATTTAGTAGCAAAGACAGTTGTACAGCAGTAGTGTCCTTACCAATAGTGCTATGATGTTTTTCCACTAAATGCATCAAAATTAAAGTATTTTTACATGCAAGAGCGAGAAGGTCAGAAAAGTATTACACTAATTATAAATACATTTGTTTGCCAGTTTCTTACTATTCACTATGATTATTACCATTATCACTGATGTACTAAAAACAACTTGTTTGAAACATTTCTCGTAGGTATGTCATTGATTACAACATACTTTTTGCATGCTAATCAAACATTTTGGTTAAGTTAAACACATCATTATTATTTACTTAAGCTGTAAACTAGTATAAATTTGTTGTTGTTAAAGATCATATTTAATGCAGAATTAAACAATTCAAACATATCATAAAGTATTTTAAATGTTGACTATTCTTAAGCTGAATCTTTGCCACTGATCAGAATTTAACTCATCAAACAACTTTAAATTATAATACAATAATGAACAAGTATTTTTACTATCCCAATTTATAATATACTACATTAATATTATTACAATACTATCACATATTTTTGATATTATATAATCTTAATTCCATTAATAACAATAAATAATTACAAAATTAAAGTCCTACAGAAAATATACAAAGGTTATTTTAGAAAAACTATAAAAATAATATAACATAAATATGTTTTAACTGCATCCCCCTATGCAAACGCTTATCTTGTTATCACATTAATAAACTCGATCATTATTTTATTCTGAAATCAATCATCCACCATTCCTCTATTACATTCAACATAGTTATACCTTCTTAAATTTGAACATTTTCTAAACAGTATTACTTCAAACAATTGTTATTTTAGTTAGAGTCATCTACTTCCTCGATTAGACAGAGTTCTTTCTTCAACTGATCAATATAAGTACAAATTATTTTAACTATCGTAATCTTCTGCCGAAGCATTATGAACAAATATATTAACAGGTTCCAAAATCTGTCTTTGACTAATCCGTCTCCAATCCTTTATAAGCTACATTCGTTTTATCAGTTACGTGAATATTCTAAATAACATAAAGCAATTACAAGTAAAACCAAGAATTTCTGTTGCATAAAACTTACCTTCTCGTATATAATTTGGTTTAGATCAATATATTTGATTTTAATAACTTTCACAGTCGCTACTACCGCTATCATTAATACAAAATGTTACTGGATTAATATCTGTTTTATCAATTTCTATTTCGCTATCCCACGACGTCTTTATTTCTTGTTCAATATGAGTGATGGTAGCCCAAGTTTCATGTGTAATTGTTCGAAAAACGCTGTACTGAATACTAGTCACCTGCTTGTCAAACGCTACGCTTGTCAAGTGTCATACGCTCCGTGAAAATAAAAATCTGACAACAATGCTCAGAATAGCCATGTATCAAATAAAATATTTATATAGAAAAGTAATATTTAATAATTATATCTATAATATTTAATTTCTAACTGACTTTCATGTAATAGTATTTTACTAGCTGTAGCTATTTATCCTAAAATATTAATTAGTTGGTTGAATTTTATTGTTCTAAAATTGTTCCGGTTGATTGGAATTTGTAGTGGTATTGAATCAGAGTTTTTAGTTCGTACTTTTGCCGTGTCGGTTGCGAAAACGACCCGACTATAGTATACATATCTGCCGTGCAAAGGTAAAACAATGTAATCACAAAATTTGCCATTTTGTGTTTTTGACATTTCCAGAACTTGCGCATAAAGCTCCATCTGCACCATTAACTTTCATTGCCTTGTGATGGCGGATTCCGAAGTACAGTGGTGGCAAAACGATGTATTATTCATAAAGTTCTGATAAAGCCAAGGCAAAAAAAAGTAAACGTAAAATTTTGCATTTTTTCCTTTGGTAAAAGACGTTATTGTACATTACCTTGTTTACTGTTTTCACTCATTCGTTACCCAAACTCTGGCAAAACAATGTAACATACATTACATTGTTTTGCCTTTGCAAGTTTTGCAATGTACGCTTGACATTTCAGTGTATTCGTTACGATTACACTGTTTTACCATTTTTTGAATGTACATAACCTCATTTTTTGTGCATAGGAGTGTGTGGATGGTGGGTAACGTGAGTGTTGTTTGTGCAGAACAATGATTTCTAGAGGAAGACTAATTGCCGAAATGGCAATCAGACAACCTGAGGTAAAGCAACTAATGTTAAGTTTTATATTTTCGTTACCAGACAAGGCTATATTATTATACCAAAAATATTAATGTTAATCAAGATTGTGTTTGTTGATTAAATATTTCAGAAAAGTTTTCTTGTAAAGGTTTTTGTTCCAGACCAACAATAATTATGTTGAAAGTGATATAGATGATTCAGATAGAGACATTGACTATGTGCCGAATGAAGATACGTCTTCGGAGTCGGTGTGTGATGCAGATGCAGCTGTTGTGAAGAAGAGAAAATTGCTGTCTTCGGTAAAACGTCAGCTCGAATTTTCATCACATCTAGAATAGTCGAAACGTGGCAAAATCTCAAATGCGGAATTAATTAGTGTTGAATCAAACGTAAGTTAATATACTATGTAATTTTAACAAGCAAATAATTTACATTTCCTATCCATTAAAAATAAATTGCATGAAAATAAATACTTTCACAATATTAAATAAAAAAATGTATTATTTTCAGACAAAAGGTGCCATACAAAATTTAGGTGATATACAAAATGTTGTATCAGATAGCGATAATGAAGGAGTAAAAACAAAAACACCGGATAATCAGAAACAGGCAGCAGAAAATGAAGATGGAATAGTAGGAACAGTAGAGTTGTTAACTAACCATTCCGATACAGGAAAAAGCAAAACAAGATTTAGAACTATAAAGGATAGAATGGCAAACCTAAAGTCAAAACATCCATTTCTTCCTTCGATTTGTAATTGTTCTAAAAAATGTAGCGAAATATTTACTTTAAACGACAGAGAAAAAATATACAGTGAATTTTGGCAAATAACAAAACACTCACAAAGAATTTGGCTTTCAGAAAATGTTACTGAAATAATATCAAAAAGAAAAGTCCAAGGAAGCAAAAGAAATTTTACGAGAGTGTACTATTTACCTCAAAACGAAGGAAAGAGAACCGTTTGTCAAAAGTTTTTTCTCTCTACTTTAGGCTATCGAAGCACATCAATAATTGATTGTCTCTTAAAAGCGTGTAAAGATGACCATGGAAACAAATTATTAGTGCCCAGAGAAGATCAAAGGGGCAAGCGTGAACCATCCAATAAAATAAAACAAACACCAATAAAGGAACACATTAATACTTTTAAACCAATACCATCCCACTACAGAAGACAGCATGCACCAAATAGAAAATATCTTCCACCTGATTTGACAGTAATGGAGATGCACAAAGATTTTCTTTTGAAAAATCCTGACCAGAAAATTTCTTACGAACTTTATAGAAGAACTTTAAGTGACATGAACATATCTTTTTACGAGGTTGGTGCAGATAAATGCGGATTTTGTATTCAGATGGATCTTGATCCAACTGCAGAAAATTTAGCTATAAAAGAAGAACACCTTAAACAGGTAAGCGAAACAATTTTTGTTGTTTTTTTTTTAAATAAAATGTTCTAAATACTTGACAGGTAAAGAAAACGAGAGAGAAATATACAGCGGATTGTAATATAAGCGATCATACCACCAAAGTATTTTCCGTTGATCTCCAAAAAGTATTTTTGCTTCCGAGAATGCCAAAAATAAAAGATTCTTTCTTTACGTCTCGGTTGGTGGTCTTTAATGAAACCTTTGCGTCAATGTCTAAAACTGGAGACCATATTTGCGTTTTGTGGCATGAAGGCATTGCCGGTCGCCGTGCTGAAGATGTTACCTGCGCTTACTTAAAAGTGTTAGAAGTTAACAGGGATGTAACTCATATAATATTTTGGTTAGACAATTGCGCTGGCCAAAATAAAAGTAGCATAATGTTTTCAACAAACTTATAACATACCTCAACTCAGATTTTTGCCTTACTAAGACTGTGACTTTGAATTACCTTGTAAGCGGACATTCATACATGTCCGCTGACGGAATACATGGAAAGATAGAACAGAGAGTGCGAGAGCAAGGAAATGTTGAAGACTTTAACGATTTTGAAGAATGCTGTAGAAGAGCATCAAAACGAGTCAGAGTGATTAAGATGGATTACCATGACTTTATGCCGCTGCAAAACAAGTTAAAATCTTTTAACCGGAAAGAAAGCGCTAACAAGTCTGAAGAAAATTTACCTTACCTTAAAGATATTGTGTCTTTACAGTTTCAAAAGGGTTCAAAATGCATTTACTTCAAAACAGACTTTGAACAAAATTACAAGTGCTACAAAGATGCTGTGAAAAAAAATTTCGAACTAAAATTCCCTCCAAAACAGCAAACAGCGCGTGGTGTTTCCTCAGCAAAAAAAATTGCAATTGTTAGTCATCTGGTTCCAAAAATGCAGGAAAATCGGAGGCGCTTTTGGCTAGATCTACCGGAAAATGAACAAGCTCTGGACTTTCTACAGGAAGGAGTTTAATGGACACTATTTTTATTTTATGTATTTTGCAATATAGTCTTAAAAATAGAATATGTTTTTAGTTTTTGTACTTTTTTTGATTAAAGACTTGTTTAGGCAGAAAAAAGGTAATGTACATTACTTTATTTGCTTTGTTTCTTTCTCTGCTTTATGACACGTTGATCCTCTGGGAAAACAGTGTAAGATACAATACGTTGTTTTACTATTATATTTGAAAGAATTTTCATTACTGAAAAACATTGGAAAAACAATGTAACCGCCAAAATTTTGGAAAAAATTAAGATTTTAAATTTTGTTGAGAGCAAAATAAAAAGAACAAATTTTTTTATTAACAATGTTGGAGTTACAGATCAGCATGTCATAATATGTTGGTTCAGGACATTTGCCAACTTTAAACCTCAATATCTCAAAACACAATTTTTTCAAATACACGGTTTTACCTTCGCACGGCAGATATATCCTATTCCCAATATGATTGTACACATGCGGTATATAAATAATACATAATTTTTAAAATTATGTTTCATCATCTGATTATTACCAATCGGTTTCTGAATCTAATTCACCTAATCTAATAATAAATTCTTCATGAACATCCATTAATTTGTCCCTTTCGATGTATTCTTTTTTTTATTTTCTGTACCTACCTGTTGTATTCTACTTTCCACAAATTCGGAGTAATTTCAGCAAACGCCTGCAAAATTGAAGCCTCAACATTGCAACTCCCGTCAACATTTTTTGAGGCTATCTTTCATTTCACTATGCTCCAAATCATCTCTATCGGGTTAAGGTCACAGTGATATAGAGGTAACCTTAACACCGAATAACCTAAACTTACTGCATAATTGTCTATACACTTTAATATTTCGATATGATATGGTATATTTTTCAACAAGAGCAAGGATATAATATCTGCTTTTTCTGATGAATATGTAGGTGCTTTATTGATTTGGACAGTGTGATATGGTGCGTTATTCATAACTATAATTAAATGTTGTGGTAAATTTGGTATTAATTGTGTTTTGAACCACAAACAGACACACTTCCATAGTGTTAAGTGTGGGAGATATCTACCTATCTTTATTCAGAGTATTACTTTCAAAAATTCAATAGTCTTTATTCAACAAAAAGTTAGATGTATGTAATACACAAAATACTTAAATATCGTACTACTTTACTTATACTTTCTCATGTTTCATATCTTTTTTTTACCAATTATTAACACCTATAAATTCTACAGAGATCTTCCACATCCCGGTCGATTCGCATCTCCATTTATTAATACACGGTCTTCATTCTATCGTTGAGTTGTTATTTACATTGTCCTCTTTTCTTCATACCTGTCTCAATCACTTTGTTCTTTGTTCTTCTATTTTTTCCACCACATTTTAATTCTTTATTAGAAGTATTCACTGTTTTTTTTTTGGTCGCAATATCATTTTTAATGTATTTCATTCTTGTATTCCCAAATGTTGCTGAACTATATACAAGAACGCTTTGGTTGAAATTATTTTTTGAATATCTGAAATACACGTTAGAAAAGGAAAATAGTTTCACGAAACATACTACACAAAATGCAAACTAAAACATATTAAAAAGTAAAATATGTAGTTATATAATATAGCACAGAAAAGTATCATATATCAATACGAGTAGAAAAAACTTAGAATTACAAAACAGTATATATAATATTGCGTTCCAAAATTCTCAACAAAACAACAATTTATCGCAGACTGCATATATTATGTTCACAATTTCAATTTTGACAATACATTATTCAGAAATTTAAGTTTAGTATTGAACTAACAATCTTTATTCACGTTTTCTACTGCGACGACGACGCCTCTTGCCACCTTTGCGACTCTTCCTACGTCTCCTGTGTTCTCTGACACCATCCACAGCAGGGCCAACGTAGTACCTATCACGTAGTTTCTTTATGGCGCCGAATTGGACACCACACTGTAAGGCTTTGCTCAGATATTTACTGACATCCTTGTTGGGCACCGAAAATTCATTTTCTATATAGTCTTGTATCTCTCGCTTGGAAGCCCCGTCGTCATGCATTTCGTAAATGGCATCTAGGACATACCTGGCAGTTTTCACAGATTTGGAGGATGGTGGTGTCATCTTGAAATCGCTGTAACAATTTTGCACATAAATATTTATTATTATTATATTATATTATTTCGTAAATGGCATCTAGGACATACCTGGCAGTTTTCACAGATTTGGAGGATGGTGGTGTCATCTTGAAATCGCTGTAACAATTTTGCACATAAATATTTATATCCGAAATAAAATACTGATTTACGAAACGAGAAATTTTAAGGCAACTGTCAGACTGTTATTGATTTCCCCATGCTATGGAGTTGTTTATGTTTCAATGATAATATGATTTTTTGCAAAGTTTTATGATAGTTTGATCACGATACAGTTATACCGGTGTGCTCACTTTTGCTGTCACTGCGAAGTACGTCAGTTTTGACAGCTGTCGTCTTGACTGTGTTTTAAGTTCATTTTTTGTGTTTTCTTTTTAAATAATATTTCATTTAATGTGCCAGATTATGCTAATTTGTATTTGCTGTGGTCACACTATTAGCAGTTGTTAATTATGCATCCAGCATGGATTTATGTCGGGTTGTTCTACGGTTACGAACCTGGCTACGATATCTCAGTTTATCTGCGAAACTCTAGACAAACGTGGACAGGTTGATGTTATTTATACGGACCTGTCGAAAGCATATAACATCCGTCCCTTGTTAGAGGGTTGGATGGTTAAATCAAAACACATATGGATATTGTGATGTGTTTTATTCGTAGTGGACAATCATTACTACACTCATTACTATACTATTACAATACTTATTACTATACTATCTCAATACTAACTCTAATGTTCCTAATATTACTCTTTTATACTAACTATATTATATTAACCTAATTCAGCGAAGGATTGTTTATGTAAAACAAGTAGTTTGTATATGTACATAGACCTTGTCTATATACCCAGACCTTGTGTGATCACCTTCTATTAATTTTGTAATCCTACTTGTTCTACATACGTTACAAGCATTTGACCTGATTGATCATAAAATTTTAATGTCCAAAATCAGTTCTCTGGGTTTCTCTCCATCCTGTGTTTCTCTACTTACATCTTATCTGCATCAGAGGAGATGCTATGTAATTTACAACGGCTACTCATCAAATGACTTCGTTCTCACCTCAGGAGTGCCACAGGGATCAAATCTGTGTCCATTATTGTTCATTTTATTTATCAATGATTTGCTTCTCAAGATGGATTGCCCTGTTCTTGGATATGCGGATGACATTAAACTATACTCAGAGGTCTCAACATTGGATGATATAAATAAACTCCAACACAACTTAGATGTGCTAGTTGAATGGCGTGACTCTAATAAACTCAAGCTAAATGTAAACAAATGTTCCGTAGTTTCGTATACTCGTGGCTTCCTTAATAGTTTATCTGCGTACTTCATTAACGGCACTAACATAAAAATGGTACCAGAAGTTAAAGACTTGGTAGTTTTATTTGACTCAAGCCTTACTTTCAAATCATACATTTCAAGCGTATGCGCAGAAGCCTTCAAACTCCTTGGTTTCATCATGCGGATTTCTAAGTACTTCAGAGATATGTCACTGCTTAAGTCATTATACTCTGCATATGTTGTGAGTAAAATAGAATATGCCGCCTTAATTTGGTATCCCATATATGCCTGTGATACCTTACCTTTGGATAGGATACACAGAAAATTCTTGAAGTTTCTGTTTTTCAAACATGATGGAATTCATCGGAGAGGGGCACATCACAGGAAGAGCTACTAACGCGTCATGACATGACTTCTTTGTCCGGCCGGAGAGACACTCTGTGTGGAAAGTTTTTATATAAGCTCCTGTCCAATAAAATTGATTGTCCATTACTACTTGAGCGGTTGTCCTTTCTTGTACCGCGATTTAACACAAGATATGGATGCACTTTCTTGGTACCATTTGCACGGACAAACAGAATTAAACGTGCACCAATTTATACGTTATGTCGTGTGGGCAATGTCCCAAATTATATGCACGATTATTATTATTATTATTATTATGTCCCAAATTACATGCACGAAAATCTTGAAAACAAACTTTCGAGTATATCTGATAACTATTACTGTCGAGCTCTGAATAGAACTGGTAAAGTATATAATGAAATAACGGAGAAATAATAGAAAGAACAACACGGCTTAACCATAAACAATGTCAGTTGACAGAATGTGAGCAAGATTGATACGATGTCATTTAGACTTGCTTTCAACCAATGAGATTTCACTGTCAAAGTGGTCTGTTCAGAAATTTGTCTCCCTATTTTAAAAATAGACTATACTCCATTCAGTCTAAGAATGGAGTAGATGGCGCTACAATATGAGCACAGTTTACACACGATGAATTTTGTATTTTGAAAACAAATAAATCATATGTTTACTGTCAGATGGATGGCAGGGATATACATTGTAGGTATATGATATCATTATATTTTGACTTTTACTTGTTTATTGACATTTATTTAAGTAAGGCTTATATTACTTTTAAAATGATAGCCATACTAACAAACATGAAAAGGCAAACAGCTAATCAGTATTTGATAAGTTTTCCAAAACAGAATATCGCTCACACATAAAATATTAAAATATAGGGAAAACATTGAATAACACGTTGTGTCTACATGTAAATAGAACGCTTACATTCGACAACATTCAAGAATGTAGGTATCATTATCAATATGTGAGTAAAAGGTGTAAAAGGCAATATTTCATGTAAATCCAATAAATTTTAGATACTATTTCCATTAGCAGATATTTCAATTATTATCTTATTTACAATATCTAATTTTATTGTTGTAGATTGTCGCAGCTATAATGAAATTGTATACAAACACAGCAAATAATGAACTGCAATGTGAAGATCATGTATTAAAAATACCGCAGAAGAAGTATTTATATTAAAATGAATGGAAATTCATTAAATCCACAAAAGTAAATGTATCTTATAAAATTGAATTTTTAATATGACAGACCATAAAGCAATAAAGATGGTATTATTTCATATCTTTTTTAAAAAAATCTCTTATAAACATGAACAAGTACTTGTATTTCACAAAACATGAAACACTGAATACGTAAACAAAAATCTTGAATAGAATAAAAAGTATATTTCTAATTATTATTAACAAGTATTTACTACGGTATGCGGCAAAATAAACAGTACTGAAATTATGAAACGTTTATTATTTATGTATTTACTTTTCATTATATAGCGTTGCAAACATTATTCACGACGACGTTCCCGATAAAACTGATGACCAAGATGCCCTCCGTTCAGATCAAGCAGTATTCGTAGCGTTCGCGAAGGTTCACAAACATGTCAAATAACTATGTAAAATACGGAAATCGATAAACTATTTGAACAAAACTGTCAGTACGAAAATAAAGGTAATGAAAGTGATAAAATACCTTAACAAATGAATATTTCACTTGCGAGTTCTAAGAAGAACTATTTTTTAAGAATATTAACAACAAATAACTATGTAAAATATGGAAATCGACAAACTCTTTGAACAAAACTGTCAGTAAACAAATTTTTGACAGAACGAGCTAAATGCGATTATTTTGCCGGTGTAAATGCACACTCGATTTCAACCAATCACAAACGTTTATTTTAAGCCCTATCTTTCCCAATACTCCATTCTTAGACTGAATGGAGTATAGAGTATCAGGCAGAAACATAATAAGACGTTATTATCATCGCAAGTGTAAAATAACTTTCTTTCTCATAAATGAATTTCGGCGTTTGCGTGTCCTTCACATATCCCAGTTACTGTAATAGAGTCCATCAAAACTTGGTTGATAACGTGGTTACGATGGGAAAATCTACATGCAGTTTGTTCACTTGCAAACATACCTACTATAGTAGAATCGCTCTCGCAACCGGCATGCGCCACCAAAATTAAAATGGCGTCAAATTTGAGACGTTGCAAAATTTGATCTGCCAAGTAATATTAATGTTGACACTATAACCTTAATAACAATTATACTTGTTGTTTTAGAACTACCGACAATAATTCTAATATGTGACTATTAATTTGATAATAATTTGGCTTAAGTTGTATTGAAAAGCCCAATATAATGATTATTTTATATTTGTATGAACTTGTCTACCGTTAATAATTAGATATAAGTATAAAAAGGGGTAGATTTTCAGAGAAAATTGAACTTTTGAAATTCATTTAAACATTCAGGAATGTATTTAATAATTATGTTCGAGCTAGTTTTACTACAGACAATAAAGATATTTAGTAGCAAAGACAGTTGTACAGCAGTAGTGTCCTTACCAATAGTGCTATGATGTTTTTCCACTAAATGCATCAAAATTAAAGTATTTTTACATGCAATAGCGAGAAGGTCAGAAAAGTATTACACTAATTATAAATACATTTGTTTGCCAGTTTCTTACTATTCACTATGATTATTACCATTATCACTGATGTACTAAAAACAACTTGTTTGAAACATTTCTCGTAGGTATGTCATTGATTACAACATACTTTTTGCATGCTAATCAAACATTTTGGTTAAGCTAAACACATCATTATTATTTACTTAAGCTGTAAACTAGTATAAATTTGTTGTTGTTAAAGATCATATTTAATGCAGAATTAAACAATTCAAACATATCATAAAGTATTTTAAATGTTGACTATTCTTAAGCTGAATCTTTGCCACTGATCAGAATTTAACTCATCAAACAACTTTAAATTATAATACAATAATGAACAAGTATTTTTACTATCCCAATTTATAATATACTACATTAATATTATTACAATACTATCACATATTTTTGATATTATATAATCTTAATTCCATTAATAACAATAAATAATTACAAAATTAAAGTCCTACAGAAAATATACAAAGGTTATTTTAGAAAAACTATAAAAATAATATAACATAAATATGTTTTAACTGCATCCCCCTATGCAAACGCTTATTTTGTTATCACATTAATAAACTCGATCATTATTTTATTCTGAAATCAATCATCCACCATTCCTCTATTACATTCAACATAGTTATACCTTCTTAAATTTGAACATTTTCTAAACAGTATTACTTATGTGATCTTCAAACAATTGTTATTTTAGTTAGAGTCATCTACTTCCTCGATTAGACAGAGTTCTTTCTTCAACTGATCAATATAAGTACAAATTATTTTAACTATCGTAATCTTCTGCCGAAGCATTATGAACAAATATATTAACAGGTTCCAAAATCTGTCTTTGACTTTTGATATAGATACTGAATTTAATCCGTCTCCAATCCTTTATAAGCTACATTCGTTTTATCAGTTACGTGAATATTCTAAATAACATAAAGCAATTACAAGTAAAACCAAGAATTTCTGTTGCATAAAACTTACCTTCTCGTATATAATTTGGTTTAGATCAATATATTTGATTTTAATAACTTTCACAGTCGCTACTACCGCTATCATTAATACAAAATGTTACTGGATTAATATCTGTTTTATCAATTTCTATTTCGCTATCCCACGACGTCTTTATTTCTTGTTCAATATGAGTGATGGTAGCCCAAGTTTCATGTGTAATTGTTCGAAAAACGCTGTACTGAATACTAGTCACCTGCTTGTCAAACGCTACGCTTGTCAAGTGTCATACGCTCCGTGAAAATAAAAATCTGACAACAATGCTCAGAATAGCCATGTATCAAATAAAATATTTATATAGAAAAGTAATATTTAATAATTATATCTATAATATTTAATTTCTAACTGACTTTCATGTAATAGTATTTTACTAGCCGTAGCTATTTATCCTAAAATATTAATTAGTTGGTTGAATTTTATTGTTCTAAAATTGTTCCGGTTGATTGGAATTTGTAGTGGTATTGAATCAGAGTTTTTAGTTCGTACTTTTGCCGTGTCGGTTGCGAAAACGACCCGACTATAGTATACATATCTGCCGTGCAAAGGTAAAACAATGTAATCACAAAATTTGCCATTTTGTGTTTTTGACATTTCCAGAACTTGCGCATAAAGCTCCATCTGCACCATTAACTTTCATTGCCTTGTGATGGCGGATTCCGAAGTACAGTGGTGGCAAAACGATGTATTATTCATAAAGTTCTGATAAAGCCAAGGCAAAAAAAAATAAACGTAAAATTTTGCAGTTTTTCCTTTGGTAAAAGACGTTATTGTACATTACCTTGTTTACTGTTTTCACTCATTCGTTACCCAAACTCTGGCAAAACAATGTAACATACATTACATTGTTTTGCCTTTGCAAGTTTTGCAATGTACGCTTGACATTTCAGTGTATTCGTTACGATTACACTGTTTTACCATTTTTTGAATGTACATAACCTCATTTTTTGTGCATAGGAGTGTGTGGATGGTGGGTAACGTGAGTGTTGTTTGTGCAGAACAATGATTTCTAGAGGAAGACTAATTGCCGAAATGGCAATCAGACAACGTGAGGTAAAGCAACTAATGTTAAGTTTTATATTTTCGTTACCAGACAAGGCTATATTATCATACCAAAAATATTAATGTTAATCAAGATTGTGTTTGTTGATTAAATATTTCAGAAAAGTTTTCTTGTAAAGGTTTTTGTTCCAGACCAACAATAATTATGTTGAAAGTGATATAGATGATTCAGATAGAGACATTGACTATGTGCCGAATGAAGATACGTCTTCGGAGTCGGAGTGTGATGCAGATGCAGCTGTTGTGAAGAAGAGAAAATTGCTGTCTTCGGTAAAACGTCAGCTCGAATTTTCATCACATCTAAAATAGTCGAAACGTGGCAAAATCTCAAATGCGGAATTAATTAGTGTTGAATCAAACGTAAGTTAATATACTATGTAATTTTAACAGGCAAATAATTTACATTTCCTATCCATTAAAAATAAAATGCATGAAAATAAATACTTTCACAATATTAAATAAAAAAATGTATTATTTTCAGACAAAAGGTGCCATACAAAATTTAGGTTATATACAAAATGTTGTATCAGATAGCGATAATGAAGGAGTAAAAACAAAAACACCGGATAATCAGAAACAGGCAGCAGAAAATGAAGATGGAATAGTAGAAACAGTAGAGTTGTTAACTAACCATTCCGATACAGGAAAAAGCAAAAAAAGATTTAGAACTATAAAGGATAGAATGGCAAACCTAAAGTCAAAACATCCATTTCTTCCTTCGATTTGTAATTGTTCTAAAAAATGTAGCGAAATATTTACTTTAAACGACAGAGAAAAAATATACAGTGAATTTTGGCAAATAACAAAACACTCACAAAGAATTTGGCTTTCAGAAAATGTTACTGAAATAATATCAAAAAGAAAAGTCCAAGGAAGCAAAAGAAATTTTACGAGAGTGTACTATTTACCTCAAAACGAAGGAAAGAGAGCCGTTTGTCAAAAGTTTTTTCTCTCTACTTACGAAGCACATCAATAATTGATTGTCTCTTAAAAGCGTGTAAAGATGACCATGGAAACAAATTATTAGTGCCCAGAGAAGATCAAAGGGGCAAGCGTGAACCATCCAATAAAATAAAACAAACACCAATAAAGAAACACATTAATACTTTTAAACCAATACCATCCCACTACAGAAGACAGCATGCACCAAATAGAAAATATCTTCCACCTGATTTGACAGTAATGGAGATGCACAAAGATTTTCTTTTGAAAAAACCTGACCAGAAAATTTCTTACGAACTTTATAGAAGAACTTTAAGTGACATGAACATATCTTTTTACGAGGTTGGTGCAGATAAATGCGGATTTTGTATTCAGATGGATCTTGATCCAACTGCAGAAAATTTAGCTATAAAAGAAGAACACCTTAAACAGGTAAGCGAAACAATTTTTGTTGTTTTTTTTTTTAAATAAAATGTTCTAAATACTTGACAGGTAAAGAAAACGAGAGAGAAATATACAGCGGATTGTAATATAAGCGATCATACCACCAAAGTATTTTCCGTTGATCTCCAAAAAGTATTTTTGCTTCCGAGAATGCCAAAAATAAAAGATTCTTTCTTTACGTCTCGGTTGGTGGTCTTTAATGAAACCTTTGCGTCAATGTCTAAAACTGGAGACCATATTTGCGTTTTGTGGCATGAAGGCATTGCCGGTCGCCGTGCTGAAGATGTTACCTGCGCTTACTTAAAAGTGTTAGAAGTTAACAGGGATGTAACTCATATAATATTTTGGTTAGACAATTGCGCTGGCCAAAATAAAAATAGCATAATGTTTTCAACACTTATAACATACCTCAACTCAGATTTTTGCCTTACTAAGACTGTGACTTTGAATTACCTTGTAAGCGGACATTCATACATGTCCGCTGACGGAATACATGGAAAGATAGAACAGAGAGTGCGAAAGCAAGGAAATGTTGAAGACTTTAACGATTTTGAAGAATGCTGTAGAAGAGCATCAAAACGAGTCAGAGTGATTAAGATGGATTACCATGACTTTATGCCGCTGCAAAACAAGTTAAAATCTTTTAACCGGAAAGAAAACGCTAACGAGTCTGAAGAAAATTTACCTTACCTTAAAGATATTGTGTCTTTACAGTTTCAAAAGGGTTCAAAATGCATTTACTTCAAAACAAACTTTCAACAAAATTACAAGTGCTACAAAGATGCTGTGAAAAAAAAATTCGAACTAAAATTCCCTCCAAAACAGCAAACAGCTGGTGTTTCCTCAGCAAAAAAAAATGCAATTGTTAGTCATCTGGTACCAAAAATGCAGGAAAATCGGCGGCGCTTTTGGCTAGATCTACCGGAAAATGAACAAGCTCTGGACTTTCTACAGGAAGGAGTTTAATGGACACTATTTTTATTTTATGTATTTTGCAATATAGTCTTAAAAATAGAATATGTTTTTAGTTTTTGTACTTTTTTTGATTAAAGACTTGTTTAGGCAGAAAAAAGGTAATGTACATTACTTTATTTGCTTTGTTTCTTTCTCTGCTTTATGACACGTTGATCCTCTGGGAAAACAGTGTAAGATACAATACGTTGTTTTACTATTATATTTGAAAGAATTTTCATTACTGAAAAACATTGGAAAAACAATGTAACCGCCAAAATTTTGGAAAAAATTAAGATTTTAAATTTTGTTGAGAGCAAAATAAAAAGAACAAATTTTTTTATTAACAATGTTGGAGTTACAGATCAGCATGTCATAATGTGTTGGTTCAGGACATTTGCCAACTTTAAACCTCAATATCTCAAAACACAATTTTTTCAAATACACGGTTTTACCTTCGCACGGCAGATATATCCTATTCCCAATATGATTGTACACATGCGGTATATAAATAATACATAATTTTTAAAATTATGTTTCATCATCTGATTATTACCAATCGGTTTCTGAATCTAATTCACCTAATCTAATAATAAATTCTTCATGAACATCCATTAATTTGTCCCTTTCGATGTATCCTTTTTTTTATTTTCTGTACCTGTTTGCATTCTACTTTCCACAAATTCGGAGTAATTTCAGCAAACGCCTGCAAAATTGAAGCCTCAACATTGCAACTCCCGTCAACATTTTTTGAGGCTATCTTTCATTTCACTATGCTCCAAATCATCTCTATCGGGTTAAGGTCACAGTGATATAGAGGTAACCTTAACACCGAATAACCTAAACTTACTGCATAATTGTCTATACACTTTAATATTTCGATGTGATATGGTATATTTTTCAACAAGAGCCAGGATATAATATCTGCTTTTTCTGATGAATATGTAAGTGCTTTATTGATTTGGACAGTGTGATATGGTGCGTTATTCATAACTATAATTAAATGTTGTGGTAAATTTGGTATTAATTGTGTTTTGAACCACAAACAGACACACTTCCATAGTGTTAAGTGTGGGAGATATCTACCTATCTTTATTCAGAGTATTACTTTCAAAAATTCAATAGTCTTTATTCAACAAAAAAGTTAGATGTATGTAATACACAAAATACTTAAATATCGTACTACTTTACTTATACTTTCTCATGTTTCATATCTTTTTTTTACCAATTATTAACACCTATAAATTCTACAGAGATCTTCCACATCCCGGTCGATTCGCATCTCCATTTATTAATACACGGTCTTCATTCTATCGTTGAGTTGTTACTTACACTTTCCTCTTTTCTTCATACCTGTCTCAATCACTTTGTTCTTTGTTCTTCTATTTTTTCCACCACATTTTAATTCTTTATTAGAAGTATTCACTGTTTTTTTTTTTGGTCGCAATATCATTTTTAATGTATTTCATTCTTGTATTCCCAAATGTTGCTGAACTATATACAAGAACGCTTTGGTTGAAATTATTTTTTGAATATCTGAAATACACGTTAGAAAAGGAAAATAGTTTCACGAAACATACTACACAAAATGCAAACTAAAACATATTAAAAAGTAAAATATGTAGTTATATAATATAGCACAGAAAAGTATCATATATCAATACGAGTAGAAAAAACTTAGAATTACAAAACAGTATATATAATATTGCGTTCCAAAATTCTCAACAAAACAACAATTTATCGCAGACTGCATATATTATGTTCACAATTTCAATTTTGACAATACATTATTCAGAAATTTAAGTTTAGTATTGAACTAACAATCTTTATTCACGTTTTCTACTGCGACGACGACGCCTCTTGCCACCTTTGCGACTCTTCCTGCGTCTCCTGTGTTCTCTGACACCATCCACAGCAGGGCCAACGTAGTACCTATCACGTAGTTTCTTTATGGCGCCGAATTGGACACCACACTGTAAGGCTTTGCTCAGATATTTACTGACATCCTTGTTGGGCACCGAAAATTCATTTTCTATATAGTCTTGTATCTCTCGCTTGGAAGCCCCGTCGTCATGCATTTCGTAAATGGCATCTAGGACATACCTGGCAGTTTTCACAGATTTGGAGGATGGTGGTGTCATCTTGAAATCGCTGTAACAATTTTGCACATAAATATTTATTATTATTATATTATATTATTTCGTAAATGGCATCTAGGACATACCTGGCAGTTTTCACAGATTTGGAGGATGGTGGTGTCATCTTGAAATCGCTGTAACAATTTTGCACATAAATATTTATATCCGAAATAAAATACTGATTTACGAAACGAGAAATTTTAAGGCAACTGTCAGACTGTTATTGATTTCCCCATGCTATGGAGTTGTTTATGTTTCAATGATAATATGATTTTTTGCAAAGTTTTATGATAGTTTGATCACGATACAGTTATACCGGTGTGCTCACTTTTGCTGTCACTGCGAAGTACGTCAGTTTTGACAGCTGTCGTCTTGACTGTGTTTTAAGTTCATTTTTTGTGTTTTCTTTTTAAATAATATTTCATTTAATGTGCCAGATTATGCTAATTTGTATTTGCTGTGGTCACACTATTAGCAGTTGTTAATTATGCATCCAGCATGGATTTATGTCGGGTTGTTCTACGGTTACGAACCTGGCTACGATATCTCAGTTTATCTGCGAAACTCTAGACAAACGTGGACAGGTTGATGTTATTTATACGGACCTGTCGAAAGCATATAACATCCGTCCCTTGTTAGAGGGTTGGATGGTTAAATCAAAACACATATGGATATTGTGATGTGTTTTATTCGTAGTGGACAATCATTACTACACTCATTACTATACTATTACAATACTTATTACTATACTATCTCAATACTAACTCTAATGTTCCTAATATTACTCTTTTATACTAACTATATTATATTAACCTAATTCAGCGAAGGATTGTTTATGTAAAACAAGTAGTTTGTATATGTACATAGACCTTGTCTATATACCCACCTTG
This sequence comes from Amphimallon solstitiale, assembly GCA_963170755.1. Lineage (NCBI taxonomy): Eukaryota > Metazoa > Arthropoda > Insecta > Coleoptera > Scarabaeidae > Amphimallon > Amphimallon solstitiale. Next base: position 215,843,950 of record OY720675.1, on the reverse strand, counting down.
TGTGATCACCTTCTATTAATTTTGTAATCCTACTTGTTCTACATACGTTACAAGCATTTGACCTGATTGATCATAAAATTTTAATGTCCAAAATCAGTTCTCTGGGTTTCTCTCCATCCTGTGTTTCTCTACTTACATCTTATCTGCATCAGAGGAGATGCTATGTAATTTACAACGGCTACTCATCAAATGACTTCGTTCTCACCTCAGGAGTGCCACAGGGATCAAATCTGTGTCCATTATTGTTCATTTTATTTATCAATGATTTGCTTCTCAAGATGGATATGCGGATGACATTAAACTATACTCAGAGGTCTCAACATTGGATGATATAAATAAACTCCAACACAACTTAGATGTGCTAGTTGAATGGCGTGACTCTAATAAACTCAAGCTAAATGTAAACAAATGTTCCGTAGTTTCGTATACTCGTGGCTTCCTTAATAGTTTATCTGCGTACTTCATTAACGGCACTAACATAAAAATGGTACCAGAAGTTAAAGACTTGGTAGATTTATTTGACTCAAACCTTACTTTCAAATCATACATTTCAAGCGTATGCGCAGAAGCCTTCAAACTCCTTGGTTTCATCATGCGGATTTCTAAGTACTTCAGAGATATGTCACTGCTTAAGTCATTATACTCTGCATATGTTGTGAGTAAAATAGAATATGCCGCCTTAATTTGGTATCCCATATATGCCTGTGATACCTTACCTTTGGATAGGATACACAGAAAATTCTTGAAGTTTCTGTTTTTCAAACATGATGGAATTCATCGGAGAGGGGCACATCACAGGAAGAGCTACTAACGCGTCATGACATGACTTCTTTGTCCGGCCGGAGAGACACTCTGTGTGGAAAGTTTTTATATAAGCTCCTGTCCAATAAAATTGATTGTCCATTACTACTTGAGCGGTTGTCCTTTCTTGTACCGCGATTTAACACAAGATATGGATGCACTTTCTTGGTACCATTTGCACGGACAAACAGAATTAAACGTGCACCAATTTATACGTTATGCCGTCTGGGCAATGTCCCAAATTATATGCACGATTATTATTATTATTATGTCCCAAATTACATGCACGAAAATCTTGAAAACAAACTTTCGAGTATATCTGATAACTATTACTGTCGAGCTCTGAATAGAACTGGTAAAGTATATAATGAAATAACGGAGAAATAATAGAAAGAACAACACGGCTTAACCATAAACAATGTCAGTTGACAGAATGTGAGCAAGATTGATACGATGTCATTTAGACTTGCTTTCAACCAATCAGATTTCACTGTCAAAGTGGTCTGTTCAGAAATTTGTCTCCCTATTTTAAAAATAGACTATACTCCATTCAGTCTAAGAATGGAGTAGATGGCGCTACAATATGAGCACAGTTTACACACGATGAATTTTGTATTTTGAAAACAAATAAATCATATGTTTACTGTCAGATGGATGGCAGGGATATACATTGTAGGTATATGATATCATTATATTTTGACTTTTACTTGTTTATTGACATTTATTTAAGTAAGGCTTATATTGCTTTTAAAATGATAGCCATACTAACAAACATGAAAAGGCAAACAGCTAATCAGTATTTGATAAGTTTTCCAAAACAGAATATCGCTCACACATAAAATATTAAAATATAGGGAAAACATTGAATAACACGTTGTGTCTACATGTAAATAGAACGCTTACATTCGACAACATTCAAGAATGTAGGTATCATTATCAATATGTGAGTAAAAGGTGTAAAAGGCAATATTTCATGTAAATCCAATAAATTTTAGATACTATTTCCATTAGCAGATATTTCAATTATTATCTTATTTACAATATCTAATTTTATTGTTGTAGATTGTCGCAGCTATAATGAAATTGTATACAAACACAGCAAATAATGAACTGCAATGTGAAGATCATGTATTAAAAATACCGCAGAAGAAGTATTTATATTAAAATGAATGGAAATTCATTAAATCCACAAAAGTAAATGTATCTGATAAAATTGAATTTTTAATATGACAGACCATAAAGCAATAAGGATGGTATTATTTCATATCTTTTTTAAAAAAATCTCTTATAAACATGAACAAGTACTTGTATTTCACAAAACATGAAACACTGAATACGTAAACAAAAATCTTGAATAGAATAAAAAGTATATTTCTAATTATTATTAACAAGTATTTACTACGGTATGCGGCAAAATAAACAGTACTGAAATTATGAAACGTTTATTATTTATGTATTTACTTTTCATTATATAGCGTTGCAAACATTATTCACGACGACGTTCCCGATAAAACTGATGACCAAGATGCCCTCCGTTCAGATCAAGCAGTATTCGTAGCGTTCGCGAAGGTTCACAAACATGTCAAATAACTATGTAAAATACGGAAATCGATAAACTATTTGAACAAAACTGTCAGTACGAAAATAAAGTTAATGAAAGTGATAAAATACCTTAACAAATGAATATTTCACTTGCGAGTTCTAAGAAGAACTATTTTTTAAGAATATTAACAACAAATAACTATGTAAAATATGGAAATCGACAAACTCTTTGAACAAAACTGTCAGTAAACAAATTTTTGACAGAACGAGCTAAATGCGATTATTTTGCCGGTGTAAATGCACACTCGATTTCAACCAATCACAAACGTTTATTTTAAGCCCTATCTTTCCCAATACTCCATTCTTAGACTGAATGGAGTATAGAAGTGTGTTGGAATATTTGCGGATCTTAGTGTAAATTTATATACACATATTAGTTTAAATTTGAAAATAGGTAAAGTAAGCAAATTTCCCCCACTCTAGTACAATATATATATATATATATATAGACGTTACACAAGCTCATAACGTAATTTATTTTGCCGAAGCATATTTCGCGTCTTTAGTCCAGCATATAATTTCCTACTTTGCTCGAAGGAGCTTTCGGGTGAGATACAATTCCGGAAATAAGAAACGAATCCGGATGTCAGCTATATAAACAGAAGCAAGCCAAATTACAAAATCTAGATGGTGCGCTTCCCATCTAGATATTGACCGCGCACCGTTCGTTTCTGTCTGTGAAAAAAAGAGAAACTTAAAAGTAAGCATCGCTGAGCGCAGTTCCTGAGCACTATGAAAATAAAGGTATTATCTCTGTGTTCTATCGTTTATGAAGAATAAATTATGTGAAGTTACAATCTTTCTAAATCACGTAAAATATTGTTGAAATTCTCTGAAAAATATTTAAATTAGAATTTATCAGATCTTCATGTTGAGTTTAAATGTTATTTTTCAGGATTATTCATTATACAGCAGGCGTTTATTTATTTTTTATTGCTTGCTACGTATATTAACGGAGTTGGTCGTTGGTCGTTTCTTTATAAATTGTACTTACCGTAATCCCTATCACTGCACAAAAAAATTCCTGTATAAATTTAAGCTGAAGTTAATATAATTACTCATATTTCTCAGAATAACTTTTATTCTAGATATTTATTCATTTTAATTAAAATGTAAATTTACAACTACACATATAAAATAATAATAATTAGGGCGCGGACACGTACGGTTGATGACTCATCGCCCATGGGCGCACTATTGAAATGTATTTTTAAAGAGGTTTTAATTTTATTTATATAATTGGATAACAAGTGTCTGGTGATCTGTAAAATACAAAATACCTTATTATTTGTTCATTTTCTCTTCTGTAGGACTTGTTCTCTTTGAATTAAGTACATCCTTGTAGATATAAAACGTCGTTTCTACATCGCAACTGGTTATAGGTGCGTACTGGAAATATTCTTTTGTTTCAGCGTATTTAGCATACACAATTGCCGCAATGTTATTAAATCCGGGTTTCTATTAAAAACTGCGTTTAGCTTTTGTCGAAGGCCACATCCGAAGTCACTTGGAATACTTTTGAAATTATTAATAGCCCACTTCTAATATGGTTAAATCCATCTTTTAATTTGAGATTTCGATTTTCAAAATATGTGATTAGTTTAGGCAAATCTTCAAAGTGTTCCTGAAGGAATAACAACTGATTTTTTAAATTTGGGATTTGTGTTAGTTCCTTGCACTCAGAAATATTTCAAACAACGTCATTTTAACATGTAACGAAATTTTGTAAACTATCGAAATTCTCTGCATAAAAACTATTTCTGTGTATGTTTTAGCACAGCTAAGTGACGAACGTGCGATATTTTGGCATTCTGTAACGATATTTTACAGACTTTGTAATAAATTTCGGAATCACTGACAATTGATTTTCATATCAGAAAAAGTAACATAAACAACGTTCTAGATCTAAATAAATAATAACTAAAAATGTACGCGTATGTTATTGAAACTAAACGAAATCCAGTGCACACTTACGTCTAGATAATTGGGAGAAGTCGATTCAATAAACCGGTATTAAACAGACTATTACAAGAAGTACGTAATTAACAGTCAAAACAATGAAAAAACGAAACTAACGTAAGTATGAATGAAAATTTTATTTCTCTTGTGAAATATAAGGTAAATATAATAAATTTTAAAAAGCCCTCACGCTCCTATCTACGCCGATGAAAATAGGATTTTACTCATAAATTCCTTATTTTATGAGCATTTCTTGCTCTCATTCTCGGGCGTAAACAGATGTTGCAGTTCACCATATGAATTAGTGATATTCAGTAAGCGTGTGTTGTTTACATTATTTCTTTGCTCCGTTGTAACTTCGTCGTAATTTAAACCGGTCATGTCCGCGACCTAATAATAATATACAGAGAAAACGGTCTAATAAATTATAGATATAGATAATAGAAAATATATAATACAGTAAATTATTCTGTAACATTTATTATAACAATAAAGTTTTGATCTGTATAAAAAGTTAAATGTTTTCCAATATCTTGAAAAAAAAAGAGTAATTCATACAAAGAAACACAATCAGAAAAATAAAACATCAAACTTGTTCTAAACACATGTAACCTCCTCGCAAACAGTAAAGGTAAACTACAGAAGTGCGGAATGGAATGATACTCTTCTTATAAGCAGTAATAAAAAACGAATAATTAATAGTATTATTTGTTACAAAAATTTATATTAACAGATTCGTATAATACTGTGTATTCATTTTTTTGTCGTAACTGCACGTAATACAAAATTTAATACCTACTATACCTGCTATTATATTTCTGAAAACCCGTATTATAAAGTTTTCTCTATGATATTAATAAGTATATTAATTTTCGTTGGCCGAACATACAGGAAAGTAAAAAGTACCACGTCCTTAAACCAAAGCTAATATACCGATAGGTCCAGCTCGGAACGGGCCATACATAGGCAACAATATACGTATGGACGTAATGCTATGTGGCAATGTGTGTACGATACCACTCCGCGTGTATTTGAATTTATTTTGCAGAATTATTGATTTTTTTACTTTTATCTTTTAGAAAACGTTATTGTTTTTTTATTACTTAAAATTACTTTTCCGTAGCAGCTAAGAATACAATAATAATAATAAATTGGACCTTATTATGTCTGAAACAAATGGGCAAATTACGTATACAGAACGAATATGCAAACGACTATATCCTTGCGCGGTTTAAGTCTTACTAAATTCTTAACTGCAATTGAAGCTGCTGCGGGTAGAGGGGTTTCGGTGGGGGTTTCGGTGTTGCCACCTATTGCTGACTATGGCCCGTTCCGAGCTGGACCTATCGAACGACTGTTTACATTTATTGCCGGTTCTCGCATCCTAAACGTCATTCGTTCTTGGCGTTCCACTCGTCCTCTTGTAGACCTCTCTTTCTCATTTCACTTTCTATTTTGTTTATCCATTTATTTCAAGGTCTTCCCCGTGACGTGGTCGTACATGTATACTTCAGCATCTTCTCCAATATGTTATTTCCGCCAGAGTAATCTTTGTTAATTTTTTTTTCTGTTTCTATTATTGCTTTAAATATATTTCTTTTTTTTTTTTGAGGGTTTTATTCCACAGCGCTGGATGTAGCGCTTTTGTCATATTTTTCCTCTTTATGTTTTCTTCATTATCTTTGTCGTCTCTTCCATTTTGGCATATTGTGATCCATAGGTATTCGTACTGGCTAACACTTTTTATTGTTCCGCTACCTAGCTCTATATCCTGTCCTTTTCCACCAATGACCATATACTGTGTTTTCTCCGTAGTTCCTTGTAAGCTCCACTTATTGTATTCCTCCACAAGTTTCTGTAATAACGATTTGATCGTCTGCCATGAAGATCGTGCACATCAGGCTCTCACTCAGCTATGTTGCCATCGGGCTACATAACCTAGTCCAATGTTTTAGGGCCGGCTCCAGGTAAGTTTTAAAAGGAGCAGGGGAAAGGCAGCGGCCTTGTTTTACTCCCCTCGAAGGCGTGAATGGTGGAGAGATTTGGTTTTCAGCTTTTATGACAGTTAGATTTTCCTTGTATTGTGCTTTTATTGCGTTTGTGTACATACGTTTTATATATACCAGCTTATTCTACAGTCATTTATAGATTTTGAAGGGGGACGAAGTCGAATGCTTTCTTTAGATCTATAAACGTAACATGAAGATCTGATTTTTCTCTGCTAGGTGCCTTACCGTAAACAGATTATGTATACAGGATCTTCCCGGTCTAAAGTCGCTTTGTTCGTCTATTTTCCGTACTTCTTACTCTATTCTAGCTTCGAGGACTCTTCCATATAGTCTTCCAGCCGAAGACGTAACGCTTATTTCTCTATAGCTCTTGCAGTCGATTCTACATCATTTTTTGTAAATCGAGTATATATGAGAAATTTACCAATCCGTTGGAATGTCTTCCCCCATTTTTTTTGGCTTCATTTAAATTTTTCCTCAAGCTGTTTATTGTTTTCCATACTTCTCTGAACCTACTTCCTCCTATCATTGAGCTTATTTGTGTGTGCTGTTTTTTTTTTCCTTTTTTAATCTCTTTTTTGACTATATATCTTTATTTGTTATATTGTTTATTATCCTCTTCGTCTCTTATAGTTAGATGCTTGAAATATAACTTTTCTTTTTCTCCACGACTTCGGTTAGCTCATCTGTCCACCAGAAATCTTATACTTGTTAATAATTTAATATTTGTAAGTAAAAGCAAGATGTAGTAGTACCTATATATTATGCTAGTCTAGATTATCAAAGTATGAGCCACTAAAATTAGCTATATTTACTAATTTTTCTTTTATTTTAGTCTTTTTTATTATAAATTTGTACAACTTGCCTTAAAAACACAATAACTACATTTATACTCCTGTACACCAGAAAATTAGATAAAAACGTTTAATATTAGTCGTTATAATATTTAGGAGTTCGTACATATTTATCGATTTCAAAACTTAATTTAATTTTTCCTACTTAAAATATTGTTCGTATTTTTAAAAATGTCGTATTTGCGGAACCTCGGGCAATATTTAATCATTAAATTGGGAGCCACTAAAACAGTTCTAATAAACGTGGAGATGAGATCGTAAACATGAACATGAACGCAACATAAACGTAAACATGAACATAATAATTCTAATAATATAATGTGTATTGTGTACCGCCAAAAAATGTTTATATTAGTCATCAAATTCTAATAAAATAAATTAGAAAATATTTTGATCGATTTTCACTCTCACAGCGAGGTGCTGATATTTGAATATTGAAATATAATCCCTTGATTTACACAGTAACCATATAAATATACCTATAAGGTGGAATGAATGTTTTGTTTAATTATAGATGAAACCTGTAATTTCTCAACGCTTCACAGTATATGTACTATGTAGATACATTATTCGTAGATGGCGCATGATTCCACAAATAGATATAAATGTTAGTCGCATTCTGCAGATAGAATAATTTATAAAATGAGTATTTTGAATAACTTGTCATATATCCGGTATGTTTGATTATGTATTCAGTGGCGTAACATACATATTCTAGGCATGTTTTTTTGTGTGTTTACTAGGAGGGGCGTTTACTAACAAATAGAACCTTATGCAACTTATATTACTCGCGGGTATACATAAGCCAGATAGGGGAAGTGGATCCGATTTCAGTCAGACAAAACACGAGTCGGTCTAGTCTGAGTGAAACCGGAACCACTTCCCCTATCTCGCCCATATATAATCGCGGGACGGGTAGACGCAAGGAGGTGTGAGTAGGTGGAGGTAGACGATATTCGGTTCTGTCATAGCGCTTACGTTTTATTCACAGATTCTGTCATAGATAAAGGAATACTATAGATGGGAAACATAATGTATAAAGAATGAGTACTTACGAAATTGTTGATGTTGATGTTTTATAATAAGCCAATTTTCGCTTGCCCATAACTTATATTATTAAACACTCGAATATTATAGGTACATAGGACATTTCTTTTTAATTACAAACTGTCACTCTGACTTAAGTCTGGAATAGCTGACCGATTCCGATAGATTTTCGTTTTCGCTAGGACCGGTAGAGATACCGTAAAGTGGGGATAGACGACGCAATAGCTTGTAAAAACCTCGTGTGAAATGTGTGTGACAATGTTTACTATTTAATATTTTTTATCTTCAAAAATAATTACAGAAAGTTTTTTTTTATATCGTTCATCAAATGTGCTGCTGGCGCGTGGAAGTTGTTTTTTACTTTTGTGTATCAGCCTTATTTAGTAGACATTAATTAAATTCATGCATGTTTGTCGTTATTTCTAAGACACATAACTTTTTTTAAGAAAACAAATTAGTACAAAAACTGACGTTGACATTATAAATTGATGCCTTTTGCATCACTAACCCAAATTTGAGATTCTAAAATTACAAAATAAATTCAAAAACTAAACTGAATAAAAGGATTGAAAAAATAATGCACTCACGATATTTCTTTAATTATTATTGGACTAAGAACCTATTTTAAATGAATTTCGAGAACATACTACCCTCTACCCTATAGAAAATATTTATGCACTCCTATGCATTGCGGAGGCCATATTGAGTTACCACTTTGGATATTATTAAGGTGACTCTCTCCTGTTCTATTCGTTCCTCGTAGATAGAAACCGTTCACTTGGTAATAGCACAGAATAGGAAACAATCAGAATATTCACTTGCGTCGGCGGTCCATCAATATCTTTCGAGCTTGAATCGCCTTTTTCGCGTCCGCTTACAGCTGTCCGTCAATATCTCTGAGCTTGAACCGCTTTTTTCCCGTCCATGTAAAAACTTTCCCATGGAATATATAATAAAGTTACATTGTAGGGTTTAATAGTTGCATACCCTTAAAGTTATTAATAGACACTTTAAACAAATTTCTAAAAACAAAGTAAAAATTGGAGATAATAATAAATTTATAATAAATAAATAAATACAGTAGCCGCTCGATTATGTGAACTAATTAAAACCTTACCTATTCACAGAGGCGAAATGTTCACTCACTCGAATCTGCAGTTTAAATCGTTTATTTATATATTCTGTAACATCAAAAAGAACTTTCAAATGAAAAATATACATGTAGGTACTACATAGGTACATACATACATGAATAAGTAATGATTTAAAGAAGTCAGTTTTGTTTGTGAAAAAACCGGTTAACTTTGTTTGAACTTTCTTTTGACTTAAACATTTTTGAACAGCGATTTATTTTATTCTTCGCAAAGTTAGCAGATCTTCAGAATTTAGCATGTTTTGTTCTGCCCAAGAAATCACTATAATAAGTTCTTGTAATGCTTCGTTGGTGGGGATGTTAGTTTCAATTAAGTAAGTAGTATTTCAATTACACCCTCTTCAAGTTATGACGTGAGCCAACGAATTACTCGGATATGAGACCTATCAGATTGATTCTAGTCTTGTTAAGAATACTTGAAAAAGTTTTACGCGCGCAATTTCAAGAATATGTTCTTAAGTCAAATATTCTCCCTGAATATCAATCTGGAGTCATGAGACATTCTCTTACGACATTCTACATTTCATCGGACTGGATGAGTCGGTAATTAAGTTGTTAAAGAGCTACCTTTCGAATAAAAAATTAATTGAAGAGGGCCACACTTGTTGAAACTCATAACAAATAATAATAAAAATAAAACACTGATTTTAAAGTTTCAAAATTTTAATTATAGTAAACCACTACAACGTTGTTTCGTCGCACAGCGGCTTCATCGGGTGGATGAATAATGTAGAATTTACATTAGTGCGAGAAATTATATCCCAATTGTGATTGTAATATGTCTTATATTGGCCAAACAGGATGATCCTTTGCCCAGAGAGTGTCCGAACATAATAGAAGTTACCGGGATAAAAAAAAAGATGATTCTACATTTGCGAACCATTGTTTAGAATATAAACATACTTTTAATAATAATTTTAAAATACTTCACATCCAAGATAAAAGTATAAAAACTTGATCTCCTAGAATCCTCCCTAGAGTCACTCCCCACTTTTGTCCTTAAATTTGTAATGTTTGTCCTGGATATAATTTCTCGCACAAATGTAAATTCTTCATTATTCATCCACCTGATGAAGTCGCTGTCCGACGAAACAAAGTGGTTTACTATAATTAAAATGTTGAAACTTTAAAATCGACCTTTAGAATAGATCACAAGCTGTTAAAGTTGAAAGTAGGTAATATATCGAGCAATGTTAAATTGAGATATTCCTCAGTAATCCAGTCTTAGTCCACTACTAATTTCGAAATGAACCAGTAATTTATATAATAAAGTAAATGCATGTGATATTCAAACGTATGCGGATGACACACAAGTGTTCCACTCATTCAATCGCTCACTATTGAAGATGATCCAGCGAGACTTGTACTAAACACAGTTTACTTTTGAACCCTCACAAATCGATCATGATCTTATTTGGAAAATCGAAACAGAAACACTGGATTGAACGGCTTTAGTTGCAGATAGGCGGAGACCAAATTACGTTTGCTGATTATGCTTAGAGCTTTGGCTTAGATACAGCTACGGCATTTCTAAGTACGATCATGTTTCACATAAACTGAAATCTTATCGATGGTTGAATATAAACAAACGCTTTGTATCACTGTAGTTTTGCCTGTATCACATGATTGTGGGGAGGTCTCCACTGTATTGATTTCGCAGATTATCTTTTAGGACGGACGTGCATAATTTAAATGTCAGGAATAAAGGTTTAATCACCTAAGATAGCTTTTTTTACACGTTTTTCTTCTTTTAATATTTATAAATTGTACTGTTTCTTCGCATTTGGGAAGTGTTTCGAGCAGAACATTTAGATACAGACTGTTTACCCATGTCTTCAGGAAAGTATCAGTCGTTAAGGATTTCGAATGGAGACACAGCGATAACTTAATTTATTAATAATATAACTGTATTATAATCATGATGCAAGTGGAAGACTGGGCACGGCATACTTGTCGTTTCCCAAACTGTGATTTCCCAGAAGCATTGTTATAATAATTTCTCTTACAGAAAACGTGAATTTATGTTATTTGTTAGTCTTCATGAAATACAGATTATTATTATTATTATTATTATTACAGTTGCCTATAAGCATGGTCATGTGATTATAAATTATGTTTGTATTGTAAATTAAATATTTAGATAAGACACTGGCGGTAAAAGAAATAAAAGAAGACGTTTCCAAGATATCCATATAATAACATCAATATTTCTAAATCGAAATTTTATATTATTCAATCAGAAACTTGAATAGTATATTAAAATACAAGTTTCATAAGACGTGATTTTTGCGCACGCGTTCAAGTTTAGAAAGTTTCTAGATTCTAAAGAACAAGTGCGCAAAATGTCTTATGAAACGTATATTTGATACTAATTTTTCTATTTCGAAAATGAAAAGTGTAAACACATGGATGTTAAAACTAACATCAAGCAGTAAATAAATACTGTGACTTACGTATATACATTTATACGTAATGTATATATGCATGTGTTTGAGATACACACATACATTAAGTGCCATTGCTGACAATCGAACGCACAGACACAGGTGTTTCGACCTTTGAGGTCTCGTCAGTGTACGTGGAGACTGTCGACAATGGCTTTAAGACTTAAAACGCTGACTATGTCATTTTTGCGTAGTAAATGCAGTGAGAGTATCACTCCACCTCTATTATATAGTAATAGAGTGCTTCGACATTATTGTCACCATGAGAATTTTATGTCAGTGTCGTTAAACCAATTTCAGTTGTTTCAGTTGTCATCATTTCATAATGAATAACGAGTTCGTGGATATGCTTGAAATTTACTTTGAGTGTAACAAAAACAGTGCGCAAAGTTGTAGAATCTATGGAGAACGCTTCCCGGACAGGCGAGTACCGAATCGCTGTCAGTTTAGTCGATTGGAAATCAATTTGAGACGGTGTGGATGCTTTAAAAAACCTAGAACACAAAATCGGAAATTTCGAGATAAACGTTTTACTGTGTGTTGAGGAGAATCATTGGACATCTGTATAAGAAATTGCTTCAAATCGACAAGTTTATAAAGTAAATGTGTGTTCAGTTTTGAAAAAACATAAGTACAAAGCATTTGTGCCGCGCAAGATCCACACATTAGAAGGTGATCCAGCACGTCGTATAAAAAATATAAAAAAATACTATGGGCCGACGAATGTCTATTTACAAATAAAAAAAATTAATCGCTACAATCATCGCGACTGGAATGTAGAAACTCCACATGTTTCCGTAGAACAAGACCCACAAAGAAGATTTTTACTTAATGTTTGATGTGGTATATAGATAGGTTCTTCATCGATGGAAATCTTACCCAGCAAAAGTATTACCAAATTTTAAGTGAAGACTTACTAGAAGTTCTTGACAATTTAACTTTAAATGAAACAAATAATTTAGTTTTTCAACAAGAGGGGCTACTCCACACAAAGTCATAATCCCTAGAGAGTTTTTGAATAGAGAATTTGGAGTTCGTTGGATGGAAACATACAGACCTATTTTGTGGCCAGCTCGTTCTTGTGATCTGACCCCGATGGATATTTTCTTCATGGGCTATTTGTAAGATATTGTTTATACCACACCTCCTGATACAGTCAAAGTTTTGCGAAATCGAATAATTGACGCATATCTCGAGAAATTTTAACAAATGTTACGTTAGATGTGATACCCAGGTGTCGACAGTGCCTTGAAAGGGACGGTGCCCAGTTTGAGCATTTCCATTAATTTTTTGTTAAAATAAGTTCATTTCATTGAAAAGTTTAAAAAAAATCATTGTATTATTAAACGGTTGTTTTATTGAAAATACCTTGAATGTGAGAACGTTCTTGTTTAATGAAAAGTGTCATCAAAGCCTTTTAATTTTAGACATATTATGGTTGACACTTCATACTATGGTTGTCATGGTTACAGTACCGGTCTCTTTAAGGGTGAGATGATTATTGGAAAGTGATAGTACATTTAAACACAATGTTTTTTATTTTTTAACAAATTGAAATAAAACAAAAAACTCTATTGTGCTACATCATTGAATTCAGAAAAAAAAATCTTTATCAAATTCTGTGAAAAAAGTAGCAGGTTGCCATTTAACATAAAAAAGTTGAATATCGGTCCTTGACGAACCGAGTAGCTGAAAATAAAATTTGATATTTCTCTAGTAGTACTTTTTAAGTCGTTTAATTTGGTATGTCGATTGTTACAATCAGATTTCAAATAAAGGTGCTACGATCTGGGGCGTTTTTTTGTGGACACTTGTATGCATATACGTTTTACGTATAAATGTATATATGTAAGTCACAGTATTTTTTCTATTTCGGTTATTAAGAGTTCAAAAAAGCTTGAAGTTACTCTGATTTTTAAGGTGAACATTTTAAATATTTGAATATTGGCGGTGATATATGTAATTTTGTTTAAAATTTAGACTGATTTATGCAATAAATTATTTTAAATTATCAATAAAAAGGACGAAATAAATAATTGCATACTCTCATAGATTCGCAAAATAGCAGAAGACAATTTACAAAATCTTTTGCCAACAAAGTCTCGATATATTTATCAAAGTAATGCCAAGTTGGTGTAAAGAAAATAACATAGCGAATATAACAGTACGTGTCAGTCAATGCGAAGCAACAGGAACTCAGACAAAACGTAGTGTGTTGCCAGAATCTGCCTGGAATATCCATTAATCCACACGAATCTTCTAGTGTTATAGTAAACTTTTATAACAATCGTACTATTCAAAATGGGAAGTAAATTTCAATAGTAGCATTCAACAATTTATATTGTTAATTAGTAAATAAAATGTAAGCATGTGTTTCTTATTCTTTGTACAACTTTATTGCACATGTTTGTTACATTAAAGGCTGATATTTTACATTTAAATATAATTTGGTTCCATTTTAATACTTTATGCAACCAAAGCGGGTGTCGTAAAGTAAACTTTGTAGCACCGAAATAGAAATATCTTTCTTCATTTTTTCTACAGTCAGTGTCGTGCCCAGATATTTAATGTTCAATATAAACATCACTTTATAATAAATATGATCATCCTTATAGAATAGGTAGGTATGGAACTATAAATTTATTTTCGCTAGATAAAGTGGCGACCGCTAGATCGAGCGCTGGCACTAAGCAATCGCGTTCAGGACACCCAAAGAGATTGCTTTCATTCAGCAGGCGGATCGGGAACTGATCCCGCTCCAACCGTTCACTTCACAACAGTTGAGTGTTCGCTGGACAGGACCGCTCACCTTTGTGTCATCGTCTGTCATCTGATACTTTTCATTGCTGCCATATGTTAAAATTATAGAGATTAAACCGAATAAACAATAATAATAAATTGTTTTTCTGTATTAAAGTTTGACGTAGTTTTTAGTGGAAGGGCTGATTTTTCCAACCCCGAATAAAATACTGAGTGAATTCCAATATTATAATACATTTATTACTGCACAATACCTTTAATTTGCTGTATCTTACTCTTCTAGTAACTTTCTTCAGAAGTATGTATTAGGTTGGTCTTGGAATGAATCAATGGCGCATGCGTACAGAATACGCTCACCAAGTGAGCATAGAATTTTTCCGCTCACAAAAATGGCGACCGCTCCTGAACATGTTCAGAGTGAGCGCTCGTCTACTGGCCATGATCACTGAACAGTTGCGCAACTGTTGTGTCTGCTGAATGAAAGCATTGTAATATAATAGAGGAAGCATGAGGGCATTTTGTAGGCGCGGTAAGTGGTCGCGACAAGGTTAAGGTTATCCGACTTCGTGCTGTCATTGGTCGAAATGTCGTCCTTGTACTTGGTTCGTGTGATTTCGTTAAATTCTACACGCATTTGTTTTAAAAATGTTTGTGATTTGTGATATGTAATAACGCGAATTAAGCACTTTCAATGCGAAATACATAGTAAAAATGGTGAAATTGTGTAAGAAGCATGAGTGCAGTTTGTAGGCGAGGTAAGTGGTCGCAACATGTATGGGTCAGGAGAGGCGAGACGAGAGCGGGGACGGATCGAGCGTTTTGTCTGCCAATACTTAATGGTTATTTATAATAAAAAGTTCATTTTAAAACATACGACAACATACATATTTTTAGATTTTATAAGAAAAATAGGCACTCTTACTGTTATAACACAGAAGTGTTTTGTCCGATTTTATTTTTCTGTAAAACATTGCTCATATTATTAAAAAAACGTCTACATGAAAAGTAAATACAAATCTTGGTGATAAATAATAACGAAGAAATCGTACAACTTCTAATTAATAATAATAATACATCCTCCTCAGTTCCCAGGTATCATATATGATACTACGGTTTTAAATTTTCTACAGCGAGCACTACGTCGTTTTAAAGCTTGTTCTCGGGCATATCATATATGATAACTACTTGCATATCATAGAAAATCGGAGCGGCGTCGTAAAAATAATCGTAACCTCACTTTTGTTCAAATGTTTCCAGTACATTTTATACAAAATGAGTGCTCCGCAAAAAAAGGTTACAAAAACCAGTAAGTGATTAATTTTTAAATTATATTTTATTTGATGTTAGTGATGTCAGGGTTTAGGAACAAGTGTAGTGTATTTATGTAATCAAAAATTGTATTTTGTAACGATGCCGGGGGTCATTGTGCTGGAGTATCATAGGTGATACTGTGGGCGTAATGGTATTTAGCTAATTGTTTTGTAAAACGATGTTTGTTTGGTTTTGTTTTTCTTTTTTCATTTTTTTAGTAGCGTAGTGGCATAGGCTGTACTAGGCATACTTTTCAGGGCTTTTAAGGGTTGGGGTTACGGTTTAATTTCTTTTTTTTTTTACTTGAATCCAAGAATTTTGTGAATTCGAGGTTCTGCTTGAGGGGCACATGCGATAGGAATGTATTTTTTTTAATTTCTAGACCAGTGGCTAACACAACGTGAGCTAGAGGAAATTGCCGCGAACATAAACTTAGATGAATCGGACCTAGATGACGATCTTTTGTCTGATTCCAGTGAGGACGAAGATGAGGCAGTTTTAGCACCAAGGAATGACGTTCCAAATCCAGAAGATGGTGCAGATAGTGACTCGTCTGATGATGATGTGCCTCTTGCAAATTTTGTAAACTCTACAAAAAGAAAATGGCTTCGTGGTAACTTTCATGCCCCGCCTAGACAATTTGGCCGCAATCGGGAAGTTAAAGGAGTCAAACAGCCAATTGACTATTTCAATCGATACCTCGGTGATAGTTTTTTTGAAGCATTAGCTAGATTTACAAATATGCGAGAAGTTCTTGTTACCGGGAAGTCATTAGATACTACTGCAAAAGAAATGAAAGTGTTCTTTGCTTGCTGCATCATCATTAGCATTTACAAATTGCCTAGGTTAAAAATGTTCTGGCAGAGAGAATCCCGAGTCCCTATTATTTCAGACAATATTTCCCGTAACCGCTTTTATTCTCTCCGAACTCGTCTAAAGATAGTTGATGACAATATCGTTAATAAAGAACAGAAAGAAGCAGACAGGTTTTGGAAGATACGTCCAATGTTAGACATGATTCAAAAGGCTTGCAGGGAAAACTTCCGACCACAAGAGATATCGATTGACGAGCAAATGGTACCATTCCATGGAAAAGTAGCCATGAAACAGTACGTGCGTGGTAAACCGAATCCCGTTGGTCTAAAAAACTTTATAATGACCACTCCAGGAGGAATACCTCTAGACTTTTATTTGTATGAAGGCAAAGGACATACCATAGAGTCTGCTTTGATTCCCACACCGGAAAAACTAGATATTGGTGGTTGAATGGTCCTAAAATTGACAGATACGCTACCGCATGGAACATCAGTGTACACAGATAGGTACTTTACGTCAATTTCGCTTATTGACACACTACTTCTACGTCCTACTACGTTAGGTGGGACAATAATGAACAACCGTATCCCAAAGGAAATTGTTTTCAAGAAAGATAATGAACTCAAAAAAGCTGGAAGAGGTTCCTTCGATAGCCTAATCAGAGCCACAGAGAGAATATATGTGCTATAAAATGGTTTGATTCAAGACCAGTCCATTTTGCATCTTCTGTATGTGGAGCAGAACCTTTGGGCTCTTGTATTCGGTGGTCTAAAGCTGAACGTAAATATATTGAAGTGAAACAACCGGCAGTTGTGAAGAGTTACAACGCCAATATGGGTGGCGTAGATTTGCTCGACCGAGTTATTGGTAATTATTCGATGCGCACAAGAACTAAGAAATGGACAGTTCGGGCTATCTTTCATATTTTCGATTTTGCCAGTGCAGCTAGTTGGCTTGAATATCGTGACGATGCTTCTGACGCAAATATGCAGCGCAAAGAGATATTAGATTATTTTAATTTAAAATTTTCTATAGCGAGGGATTTGCTTGCTGCTGGTACGACGAATGACAGTGGAAGTTCTGATTCTGATTTTGAGAGTAATGACGATGATGTGCGGCCTCGAAAACGGAGAAGGATAAGGTCACTTCCAGATCGTACCTCCAGAAGAAAACATGCAAAACATATGCCAATAAATATGATTGAAGCTCAGAAAACACGTTCAAAATGTAGATACCCTGGCTGTAAGATGTTAACTTTTGTAAAGTGTAAAACCTGCAATGTTTTTCTTTGTTTTTCAACAAGTAGAAACTGTTTCTCTAAATTCCACGAAAATTAAATTTTATGAAAATATTTGATTTTAAGAAAAAATTACGTATTATTTTGTTAATCTAAGGGATTTTTTCTTTATGCTAGAAAAAAAAGTGTTTTTAAATATTTTTTACAAAATATAATTATCCAACATTAATTTTTTTGTGGTTGTTTGAGTTCCAAAGTATCATACTTGATACTTCACTTTTTGAAAAAAAATTTTTTTTTTGGTTTTGCTATGTTATATAACTTCTGAACAACAAAAAAAAAATCCGCGTCAAGTTTCTAGGACTGCCAATCCAAAGTTGGGAATGAGGAGGATAAACTTATTCCAGAAGTAAACTTAATATTTAATTAATTCTGGCAAATATATTAAAATAATTACAAATTTCATATAGGCGGAATATTAATAAGAATCTCGTCGTTGAAAAAAAAAGTACATAGAATATGTAACAAGCAACATGGATTTTAAATAATTTTGAACTCGTTAAATATATTTTACTACATTACATTTTTAAAACAAATGCGTGTAGAATTTAACGTAATCACACGAACCAAGTACGAGCACGACATTTCGACCAATGACAGCACGAAGTCGGATAACCTTAAGGACTATAATCGCTTGGCAGTGTATCAATTTCCCTTACCCCACCTGCAGTTGTTGCGACCACTTACCTCGCCGCCTACAAACTGCACTCATGCTTCCTCTATTATATTACAATCTCTTTGAGGACACCACTAAACCTAGCGAACCTCAGCGCTTGCGGCGCCGTAACTCCCTGAACGCACGGAATTACGTATGTACATTAGCGTGGAGCGAAAAAACGAAAATTGGAAATTTTAATTTTAATAGTGCGGAAATTATGCCTATGTTAGATTAAATCATTTTGACATATTATTTTTTCTAATTCGATTTTTTCTTCTGCCTCCCCAACAGCCCTAACTTTTTTAAAAAATTTAATTTTTGGGAATAGTTAAGCCTCCATCGGTATTTTAAAAAATATATAATATAAAATTCTAATAGGACTCAAAGCTATAACAAAGGAATGCTTTACCATGCACCATAAATAATTTTAACAAAAAAGTGCGCCTTTTGCCTCCCCAAAGGCCTTAAAATATAAGAAAAATTAGTTTTTCCGCACAGTAAATTTTGACCGCCAATAACATCAATAAATTGCTTTAGTTATAATAAAACGGTTAAGAAGCAAATTTTCGCACCTGTAAACTGTCCGGACTCGTCTAAATGAATAATTTGCGCATGCGTCGACAAGATCTAACGCGCAAAGGTGCGTTATTGTGCCGGCGCGGCGTTTCCCCCACCGTCGCACCCTCCTACTGGCTTTGTTTTTAGTCTACATGAGAACTTAGTCGCGAACGTTTAGCGTTTTGTTAGTGCGTGTTTTGTTTTTTACGTGTAGTTCTGTTTTTTAAAAATGGCCAAATCAGGGCCATCCGGATTAACAAGATGTGCTGTAAACTGCCCCGTGTTTGGACAACCGTCGAAATTGCCTGAAAATGTTCTACCAACCTACGAACAAGTTATGAAGTTTTGTGCCTGGATTAGGTTCAATAAAAAAGTAAGTAAAAAAGAACCCGTATTCTCTGAAATATCCCAAGAGGTTGCGGTAAAATTGGGAGAACTTTGGCATAAAGCATCTATTGCTACAGTTTCTCATGCCAGGATATTACAGCTTCTGAAATCATATCATGACAAATTTATGAAACTTATGAAGCCGTTTAAAAACAGACAAGTTAGTGAAACTTACAAAGCTAAAATAGAACGTTTTAGAGACGAAAGTAAAACACTTTTTGATATAGCAGCGTGCAAATGCAAAGTCTTTGCTTCTTGTACCTGTGAAAAAACTAAAAAGGTGTCTGTTGATGAGCAAGAATTCCTCTTAGATCAAAGAGGAGCAAGAAAAATGATAATAAGTGCAGTGGATGTAAAGAAAACGACAAAGCTGATAAAAAGAGAAGAAAGGCAAAAAAAGGATGCTTCTCGAACATTAGCTACCTTAGAAGTAACGGATCCGGGAGTGTCAGCTGCCTGTGAGTTATCTTCCAATTCCGAGTCTAACGAATCCTCTGATAGTGAGTTTGAATTGCTTCAAGTACCACCGCCCACGCCTTCAACATTCGAAAATATTAAAAAGAAAGAGCAAATGCGAATTCAGCTCACGACATTTGCAAAAACATGCGACAGACATGGAATATCAGATAGATCAGCCGCTGCTCTTGCGTCTGCCGTTCTAAATGATATTGGAATAGTAACACCAGAAGATCCTTCTAAAATTATCGATCGAAGTAAAGTTAGGAGGGAGAGGCGTAAAACTCGTTCTAATCTCCGGGAGCAAGAAATGGCTCCGAATATGATTAAGTTACGTGGTATCTACTTTGACGGGCGCAAAGATAAGACTCTAGCCCAAGTCAAAAAAGGAAGCAAGTTCTACCGTCAAACGATTATAGAAGAACATATAAGTTTAGTGCAAGAACCAGAATGTAAGTATATCGGTCATGTGTCTCCTACTTCTGGTTCAGCACTAAGTATTAAAACAAGCATCGTTCAAATGTTAGAAGAAAACGACATTGATACTACGGAATTAGAAGCTATTGGCTGTGACGGGACAGTTGGAAACACCGGTGTTAAAGGCGGTGTAATAAGACTCTTAGAAGAACACTATAAAAAACCGCTGCAGTGGTTTGTTTGTATGTTACACGCAAATGAACTTCCACTTCGACATCTTTTTAATCATTTAGATGGAGACACTACCGGGCCTCGTGGGTTTGCAGGTGCTATCGGAAAGCAGCTAGAGAAGTGCGATAATTTGCCAGTAATTCAGTTTAAAACCATTAAAGGCAATTTACCCGAAATACCAAAAAATATTTTGGAAGAGTTAAGTACTGATCAAAAATATTTGTTTGAAATATGTCAGGTAATTGCTAGTGGTCGCAATACGTCTGTTTCAAACCGAAATCCTGGAAAACTGGCTCATTCGCGGTGGGTGACGACTGCGAATCGCATTCTTAGACTTTATATTTCAAGTGTAAATCCAAGCCCAAACTTGACCAAGCTAGCAGAATATGTAATGAAGGTTTATGCCCCGATGTGGTTTACTATAAAGTCAAAGCCAACATGTAAAGATGGTGCAAAACACGTCTTGCAAATGATACAGTTATCTCGATATTTAGATGAAGAGTTGAGACAAATTGTAGACACTGTAATACAACGAAATGGCTTTTTTGGACATCATGAAAATGTACTTCTTAGTATGATTACTGACGAAAGAAAGCATATACGAGAACTTGGACTTCGTCGAATTTTAAAAGCAAGAAGTTCTTCGCCGCAAAATAGTGTTAGAGTATTTAAACTTTCTCCTTTCTGTTTTAATGCAAATGAGTACTATGAACTGATCGACTGGCAAAAGTGTAACCTAACGGAACCTCCCATACTTTCTAGAGTTTCCACAGAAGATCTGAAAGAACTGATTAAAAATCCAGAGTCAATTGATATTGATTTTGGAAAGTACCCTTGTCACACACAGTGTGTTGAACGGTGTGTCAAGCTCGTCACAGAAGCTTCTGCTGCAGTTTGTGGTCCTGATTCTAGAGATGGATTTATAAGGACACGAGCCGATTCTAGAAAAGACATGCCTTCCTTTAACACAAAATCAGAATTTGCATTTAAAAAGTAGCATGTTTTAAAAATTTTTTTTTACTATAACTGTAAAATTGATAATTTTGTTAATAAATATCAAAAGTATGCTTTTGTTGTTAAATTTTTCCTAGAAAAAAAACTTATAAAAAGTATTCGAAATCACTAGAAATTGCGTCTATTTGGGAAGACGGAGAAGGCAGCTAAGGTAAGTATTTTGTGGAATATTTTTTTAAAAGACCCAGGAGACTGTTAACTAGCTTATAATTTGTATAAAATGATTTTTTATGCAACATTATAAAAATTCCAATTTATTTACAGTACTGTAAAAAAAATAATTTTTTTCTAAATTTCACAACAACTGGGGAGGCAGAAGATATTGTTCCATTTTTTCCAAACTCTTACAGATACTTAAAGGTAGTGTTAGGCAACTTTTCTGAGGTATTACATTTCGATATATACATATTTTTTTTTTACCCCCTCTTTCACTCCACCCTAATGTACATACATTACATGAAAAGATCGAATACCATAACCTAAGTTGATCAAATATTATATTTTATATTGAAAACCAATTTTTGTATATTGCTTGAATTGTTATTGATACATCCCTTTGGAAAACAAACTACTGCTATTGATAAAATTATATTTTACAATTTAATTTAATAAATAATAATGCGGTTTAGTAAAACAGCAATTAAAAACAGTTCCGGATAAGAACATTTAATTCATGTATTGCTTATTTTTCCTTATAACAAAATCTGCATTACTAACGTTTATCCTACGGAAATAAAACAAATAGAGACTAGTATCACAGATATTTATTTTAGGATTTTTGAATAGCATCATACAAAAATATGGGTATATTTTAAAAGATTCAATAATTTTTTTTTGTTTTTTCATGATTTATTGTAATTTATTTATTGCATGTCAACTAAATTCATCACAGTTCGGTTTACCCATTTCTCTCTCGAAGAAACGATTTTTTTCGTGCAATAGACAATATTGTTTTAACATATATTTTTTTAAAAAAAGATATTCACCAACGAATACATTCAAAGCCACTATTAATCATTAATATTAATAATAACTAATGCTAGTTGAGTTCCACTTAAAATCTAGATCAAAAAGAATCAAATAATCAAAATAATAAATTAAAATTAACATAGTAATTAATAAATATACATAATATGTATGTCACGCCGTATCAATTTTCACTCATTCCGTTTCATTATTACCAAAAACAACAAAAAACATATAAAAAGGCACTTGTCGAATGTCCATAACGCCAAGGTGTATTTTTACATATCTCATCCATTTACACAACGTTCTAAATGTCTTTTTAAGTGCGCGTTTCTTGAATATGAGTGGTGCCATTCTCGACGGCTTCGCCATCCTTTTCCTTTTCGTCATTATCTGGATTATCCCAAGGTTGCCTTTGACCGGAAGCGAAGATCGCGAAGACTGTGCAGCAAGCAGCATAAACACCCGCGGCAGTGATGAACACGATCCTCCATTTTGCTTGTGTTGGCTGGAAATTAAAGAAGACAGGTTTATTATTGTATAACGAAATATTACAAGTTCTTAGACGTTTTAGATATCCGCAGCCGATGCTCTAAAGCACACGTATATTGAACAGAAAAGTAGATTTTTTTATATTCAGTATTATCAACGTATTTATAATGATATGAATGTTAAGTGGTATTTAATGTCAGGCAATAGTATTATAATAGTATATTATGCAATGAGCATTTAATGATAGCTATTAAGACACGAGTAAGAAAATTACAATACGAGGCGAAGCCGAGTATTGTAATGAATACGAGTGTCTTAATAGCCATTAAATGCGAGTTGCATACACTATTTTTTCTACGACCCCATAATAAAACATTAGTTTTTGAACATTCCATTTCATAAATTGAGGTTAAAATTTTCCATGCACCTTTGCGAATTTAGCTACTAATAAATTGTTCGTGATTACTAAGACTTGTTCCATAATTTCTAGTGGACTCAAATGTTACATTTCACTGTCATTATCTCTCATTTTTACCGTTTATATTTTCGAAAAAGCACAAATTTTAAGTAATTAGTTGTAAATTGCAGAGAACTGTCACATTTATTTAATTTGTATATCTGTCAGATATGCAGTCGCCATATTGAATATTGTTTGAATATTGCAATGTCGCATTCCTATTGGATATAAACTTGTATCGTAATGAAAAATCTGTATTCCTATTGGATATAAACTTGTATCATAATGAAAATCTGTATCGTAATGGACTTCGTTAAAGTACAGGTTCGGCATATCTAATAATACAATTAAAGTATGGTAGTAGAAAAACACATTTTCATTTAACTATATGCGTGCATTTAAGCTAAATTCACCACTTAAGTACCAAAATGAGAATTAATATATGGGCATTTACATAGGCATGCATCTACATAACCTCGAAATTTGTTTGCAAATATATGTTAAAATAACTATGGAGTTGTACAGAATAAGTAACTCCTATTATATGGCTGCCTGTAGCCATGTAGGCATATGTATATACAGGTGCCCCACCGAAAACGAAACAGATTGAATATCTCGAGGGAGAAAACTTTTTTGAAAAAACGCAAAAACAGGTCGATTTTTGATCCAAGGGGGGGGCACCATTCCATCATATCTTCAACTGTGATACGTCATTCCCCTCCCCTCCATCACTCTAACTATTACAATTTAAATAGGGAAAGTACTAAATACGATTCATCATTGAAAAGGTAATTGTACGGAGAATTCAGCAAAGTGATTGTTGGTCGCGCTATTTTTGATTTTAGCGCCCTCTAGCGGGAAAAAAAACGGTAACGTATTCCACAATGTGACACATCATTTCAAAGCTAATTTAATTAGCAACTAAATACGTAATATTTTTGACATTTATTTGTCATCATTGTCAAGTACAGACTGTCAGGGTCTTTTGTAAAGTAATAAGTTCGTAGTTTCTAATATAAGAGCTCTGCAAGGTTTTTCAATTATTTTTTTTTTCAATTGTGCATTAAATTGCTAATAAAATTAGCTTTGAAATGATGTGTCACATTGTGGAATACGTAACTGTTTTTTTCCCGCTAGAGGGCGCTAAAATCAAAAATAGAGCACCCAAAAATCACTTTTCGGAATTCTCCGTACAATTACCTTTTCAGTAATGTATCGTATTTAGTACTTTCCCTATTTAAATTGTAATGGTTAGAGTGATGGAGGGGAGGGGAATGACGTATCACAGTTGAAGATATGATGGAAGGGTGGTCCTCCTTGGATCAAAAATCGACCTGTTTTTGCGTTTTTTCAAAAAAGTTTTCTCCTTCGAGATATTCAATCTGTTTCGTTTTCGGTGGGGCACCCTGTATATAAACAAATTATGCATAGTATCGCGTTTGTTATCACCTATCTGCAGCATTTCCGTATCTTACAGCTTGTATGAATAAAATAATTAGCTATGTTTATAAATGGTTGTATTTCATCGTTCTATTTGCTTATTCCTTTTATAGGCTTACAGTAACTTCTGAAGATACAAGTATGTTGAGCAATTTGTATATGATTATGAAAGACACACATTTTAAATGTGCTAGAAAAAGTAATGGTACGAACTAATTCTTATGTAGGTTCAGTAGATATCATACAAAACACTGTGTTGGCAAATCAATTGTTATATTATGTTGTGTATTGTGCTATATAGCAATAAATTGTGAAAATCTTTATAACAATTCTATTACCTATAATTAATTGAAACATATAGATAACTTTTACAGCATTGCTACATTCGGCCACATTGATTTCAATTTGACAGCATCTTGAACAACTCTATATTAGTATAACAGTCCTGAAATGGGTTATGTAGGATATATATCTCGACCGGGAAAAAATTTGCATTATTTCAAAAATTACGTCATTTTAATTTATTTGCGCATGTCGATTGCTAACACGACTCTGCTGTAGTTATTCCAATGTATGATGTATCACGTAAGGGGGGAGCCTCCAATACAGTCAGACGAATGAGAGGTAAACACATTCAAAGATTGAACGTGGTACTATATTAGCTTTATAACTACATTACACAGTTATAATTCTGTTTTCCGTAAGTTTGTGATTTTAATTTATTCATTAAAAACCTATTCATAAATATAAAATAAAAGCTGCTCATGAACTTTCGGTAAATATTCCAAGTAATGAACAAACCAGATGTATTTAAATTAAATTCAGTGTTTATTAACATGCGACAGATTTGAAATAAAGACGACTTCACGATTCTAACCATAAATATGCTTTAAAATACGCATTTTAAACTAATATCGTTAACTCCTGGAATGTTATATTATTCAAGCCAATGTTAATTTTGTAATAAATTCGCGCGTGCTCGTAGTTTTTTGTTCATTAATGTATGATTTTATTTGCGACATCGAAAATTTGGCAAATACAATTACAGTAGGTGGTCCTTTTATGTTTTTCATTATAGTACTTATGGAGATACGTATATACATGCTACATAACTATGCCATATACTGTTAAATGTATAGGAGGAGGATGGCATCCACTATTACAATGACACAATACAAAAAAAAAGAACCAAAACGAAAAAATAGATTATTTTCTTGGATCAATTGTTTTATTACTTGTGGTGTTGGTTTGAAGCGATATGGAAAGTAAGGAAATATTTGTCTTGTCTCATGTAGGTATGTCGTAAATGAGAATCACTGGTGCACATATCGAAGATGGACTAATCAATTGCAGGCGTAATCAAATAAAGGTCTTTACTTTTCTCTATCGTAAACGTTACAAAGATATAAAATTACCCTTCAAAGTTTACGGATTTTTTTCTTTTTTGGAGGAACGTCACGAGAGGTTAAATAATTAAACTGCAATTAAGTAGCGATAGATATACGAGAAGTGACATTAAAATTTTGCAGGCATTTGCACGTGCTACGCAATAGTTTTGCGAAAATGAACGAATATGAATAGGGAGACGAGCACTGATAAAACATTTTTATTTGGGAGCTGGATGAAATTTATAGGAATTCTGCACTATCGTTAAAGACTTTGTTTTCATTTTATTGTTTTATTGAAAGGGAAACACAAGAAACACCTGAATAGAAAAGCTAATTCAAATCTAATACATATAAATATTGTTGAGTCATGTAATAATGAGCTAGGACGCGACAGCTGAGAAGAGTGGGCCCAGGTTTGAACCGTGCGAAACACCTGAAAATGCTGTGAAAGTGTTAGAATGGAATCCATTATAGTAACCATAAATGAAACATTGACAATCCTAAAAGATAGTCAGATTAATGACAGGTGTGGTGAGTCTTAGGGAACTCAGTTTTGCCAGAAGTATTGCGAGGTCAATAGTATCGAATGCCTTAGCAAAGTCTGTATACAAAACATCAACCTGCCCTCGAGAGTTGACACCAGAATTAATAAATTGTGTTACATATTTCGGCCAAGTTGGAGAGATGTTTTCTGTCAGCTCTAAACTCATGATATTGTGTGGAAATGGGCAACTTTATGTAATATATGCATAAAGCTTAGTAGAGTAAATGTTCAAATACCTTGGAACTGCCTGATAATATACTAATTGGCCTGTAGTTCGAGATATCATGTTTACTACCCTTCTTAAACACAGGATTAAATTTGCTTATTTTCCAGATTTGAAAATTTGAGGTCCGGAGAGAAGGATTAAAGAGCATATACAACGGAACGCATAAAATAACTGCGCAATCCCTAAACAGAAAATTGGGCAGTTCATCATGATACACATCAGAAAATATTTTAGCGAAAACTTCAACAATTTCTTTCGGAGAAGTAAGGTCCTCCTCACCATGTCTTAACGTGCCAGGAATTCTTGACTTTCCAGTTCTTTGACCAACAAAAGGCCAAAAAGCCTTGGGGGAAGTGATATCATCCTTCAAAGCTGGGCATAGCAATAGTGATATCATCACTATTACTGTGACCAATTTCAAATTACATTATTCATTTTAGCCCAGTTTAACTCTCGTTTCCATGTCAAATGTGTTACATATATTTTGTATCCCTCTTATTAATTTTTGTGTAAAATACTGTCTTTAAATTTAGGAAAATTTGGTATACTTCCTTATCTGTTTTTTTATATACTTTTCATTGATATTTCTTATAATATACAGGCTGTCCCAGAAATAAAAAGGCGGAGTAGCAGGTATGTAAAGTCCGAACAGAAACAGGCCCAAATATACCGCAATAACGAAGAAATTAAAAATGTAATTTTCTAGGTTTTTTTAGATAAAAAATTACATTACGGACCTGGCACAGAATGTATGTTTATAAATACACGTAAGAATGCTCATTTGTAAATAGAAACGAACACGCATTCATAGAAAAATACGCTTTTATTTGATAAAACGGGAGAAAAACGTTAAATCGTACTCATTCATATAAAACATATTTTTTGCCCGATGCGTCTACATAACGCAGCTATGTAGCCGGTTGTTGACACAGATGGGCGACCCACTTTATTGCAGACAATAAAAGATTGTTTTCATTTTTAAAATAGGAAGGTTGTTGCTCTTTAATGAGTTTGTAGTCGGAAACAGCTGATTATTATCATTTTAGAATATTCAATAAATCGTAGTTTTTCTAGCAGGTGTAAAATTAAAGTAATTAATGGTTTGATATTTATTATGAAGTATCTATTCCTCCTCCTTTTTTTTAACACAAGTAATATGGTCGTCCTGAAAAGGACCGATTGTGAAAGTGAGCAGGTGGATATTTAGTCCAGGGTCGGCGTAAGGCCAATTGAATTCTTTATTATTTTTTTTCTGCCGTCTGCGCACGAATAAAGACTTTATATTTTGAGGGTACGTTTTTACACAATCTAGCTTCCGATTTCTGCTACTCCGTCTTTTTATTTCTGGGACACCCTGTATATTGTCGGTTGCCCGTCCTTCCTATCTCTATGTGCAGCTTGTTGTTCGTCTAATTTATAATCTCACATCTTGTTAATTAAATAAAATATCTGACCAAATGATGTACGCATTTTTTACTGTGTTTTTTAAGTTTAGTTAATTTGGGCCTTCGTTTAAATTTATCAATTGGAATACTAGACATGCATTTTAATCCGAATTGAAAATGATTTTAGCAATAAGCGAGTTTCGAAATTCCACTTATTATTGCATCAAATCAAACTCAAGTGTGTTCTTACAGTAAACAAGCAGCGTCTGGTTGGATATATATTTTGATTAAACATATTTATTTATAGAGTAATCGTTTATTTGTTTTGAACGTTTGAATTGTCAAAATAACTACAACCAACAGATCTAGGGTACAAGCAGTGGCGGCCCGTGTTTTTTTGGGACGGGAGGGCACCGGGGGTCTAAGTGTTTAATATCAAAAATTAAGTACAGACAAAAAATAAACTCAATATGCTATGTAATTAACTTGTTTGAAAATAAAATCCATCCGCCGTTCCTTACGATCAGCAAAATGATTAATAACTCATTCATTGATGTTTGGTGTTGATGTCAGTAATTGTTTTTCAATGGAACACATTGCTAAGGCACATAGTCTGCTTTCCCGCATGGTATTTCTAGAAAATGTTTTTATTCTCTTCAAAGTAGTAAAACACCGTTCACTTGATTTTTTCTATTTTGCACGCTCCCAGAGATTCGCAAAATAGCAGAAGACAATTTACAAAATCTTTCGCCAACATAGTCTCGACATATTATCAAAAACAAACTTTTATAACAGTTGTACTATTCAACCTTGGAAGTAAATTACATTAGTAGCATCAGAAAACTTATCATCCAACTCTGCTTAACAATTTATATTGTTAATTAGTAAATAAAATGTTAGCATGTGTGCTATTTATTCTTTGTACAACTTCTATTGCACATGTTTGTTACATTAAAGGCTTACATTTTGACATTTAAATATAATTTGGTTCCATTTTTTTTTGTGACGAACGTCAAAACGACAAAATTAGCGTGCGATAAAGAAATACTTTTGAAATCAAAACAAATGTCGGAAAGTGAACTTTATAGCACCGAAATAGAAAAAAGCATTTTGCACATTACACCCACACAACCCGTCTGATAAACTGTAAGAGTTTCTGTTGAATCTTCTCGTCACGGTTTTATTAGTTTTCAAATTGTTATCTTCTAGTTTAATCAATAAATCTGGTCTAGGGAGACCTAGAATTTTTAATTCTGTCTTAATGTTACTAACGCAATTCATAGTTGCATTTGCACCGATAGAAATTACAACATACACTCACCGTTGTATATTACATACTGGACTGCCACCCGGACCCGGCACCATAGAGTAGTGCCCCGCCGCCTACATATATACGCGCGCTACCCGCGCCAGTTTCATTGCTCGATTTCTAATGCAGACGGGGCAGTCGCGCGAGATGCCCCGGAAAAGACGGACTGTTACTTCCGAAAACATATTATTTGTTATCAAACAAAACAGAAAAATTACATACAAATTAGGTATTTATAATTAATTTATCTGTTAAAAGAAATTTGTTACGGGGAAATTTGTCACGGGGGGGGGGGGGGAATGCCCCGTTGCCCTCCCTGCAGCAGCCGCCACTGGGTACAAGTACGAGCTTGTGTCAAAATTCAAATTCAAATAATTTCCCATAATTTAACACAATCTTATGAAATCGAATGGAATTTTAATTACATTCTATAGAATTTATTAACAATGAGTAGTTTGCATTAAAACTAATAAAAACTGTATGCATCCCAAAGAAAAAAATTAACTATGTCATAATATAATAACAACTCCCTTTATATTATCAGAAAACCCTCAAATTAAGTAGACAAAAAAAATTATAATTGTGGAATAGTTTACAGCAGAGCAAAGTTCAAGGTATTAGTTAGTGTGTGATTGGAACATATTAAAAACATAGAACTTTATAATAATTATTTGTTTTGCTTTTAGAAATGTATTATATATAGTAGTTAAATAATTTTAATAAATTTGTTGTATAATGTAAAGCATTACAACAATGCAGTCTGCTAAGCCTAAATTGCTATTCTTTTACTTTTGTTATCTTTTTCTATATTTTTTTGACATTTAATATTTATAACACTATTGTAACAAATAAATGCACAAATTTACTTTACCTAATTTGTGAAAAGAGTCAAGGAAAAATACTCTCTATTTTATGAATATAAAATTAGAAATGATCACAGGATTTCTACAATGCATTTCTCTCTAGCTCTATTAGTATTGCAAATATATTCTTTACTTTATAAATTATTTTCAAATATACAGTTTGTTCAATTTCGTTTGTGCTGTATGTAACTTTAGATTAGGTATTAAATATATAGCACCTGTATATTTTGTTTAGAATTTCACCACATATTGTATGTGTGTTTCGTCGTTATTTTACTTTTTCTCAATCAATTGACGTTCGTACAGTTTTTGAAATTGTAGAATATTCTGACAACCACTAAATGATTACATTAAAAAATTCTATTTTCTTTCAATATTCAATTTTTAGGTTATTTGTTGTAAAATTCAATATTCTGTTGATTTCCTTAAATAAGCTTTGTGTATTCATCAGCAAATTTTTTAAATGTCGTTGACCCTACGAAGTAGGAATTCTCTATGATTATTTGTCATTATCGCATAGTGATTGAACAATATAACAAATATATTATTATAGAAAAGTAATTATTCGAAATTTGAAAACAGTGATGCAAAATATGTTTATTGAAATCGAAATTATAAACATTTATATACTATTTACTCAAATGAGAAATTATTAAGTATTTTTGAATGAGAAAATAATATTCTTTATGTCGAACCAATCAGATAAAACCACAGCTTCATATCTCGGGTAATGCAAAAGTCAGTTTTTTGAATCAACTTAAATAATCACATAGACTAAATGTTTGGTTAAGAATTCGACCTTTAAATTTAATAAAGAAATTGAAAAATATGAATATATCTATAAAAACTAACGTGACTCCTAGGCATATTTATACTTTTTATAATTAAGTACCTACTACCACTAGTACTGACGTTATTAGCAGCAAGTATTAAGCCTAAAAAGAGCAGGCATACTGATTGCTAATTTACGTAAGGCATGTGCATATGTTCAAACAAAAAAACTCGAACGCTTCTGGTGTTTGAAAGAAGTTATATAATTTAGAGGCGAATTCAAACGAACATTAGCGATAACTTTTGCATGATATGTAAAAAATCGAGAGATTCGGTATAACGTCCAGAAACATTTTTTTTGTTTATTCGCACCGGATATTATGAAATCTTACTATATATAAAATTGAATTCATAGTACGTTAAACAAAAACAATAATTCATGAAGCGCAGATAATACTCTAGTTTTAAGATTCTACACCATGCCTACCTAAGTTCCAAACCACTAATAAATGTCTTTCGTCCCCTGGAGCAGCACTTAGTAATTTATATAGAAATTTTAATATTTTTTAGTTTCCTAAAACCAATCATTATGCTGGTAACCCTGTTCGCAACATGCCGAAATCTAGCAGAAATATTCTGTGCTGAAGTGTTTTGTTTATATGATCATTTTATTTTCGAGCTTTGTGTGTCAGTGTCAATATTTGAACTGTTTGTATTTTGCGAAAATGGTGGAGTGTATTGTAACTGGGAGTAATAATTACCGGAAAAATGCAATTCTGCATATTGTTTCCAATAAACCTGAGGGTAGGTAAGCACATTATTTTGAGTTTCTTCATGCTAAATTTTCTTTTTAGCTTTTCAATACATAAAAAATAGTCATGCAATGAAATTTCGACCATATTCGATCAAATATTTACCTACTATATTATTTTTTTGTCTCTTATATTGTAATTTTTGTACTAATATATGTCAGCATTGCGCGCGCATATTATGTTCTATTATTAACTATACTTTGACAATAACTGTATTTTAAATGCAAAATAAATGTGTTACTAAAAAAATAGACTATTATTAACCTGTACTAGCTCCTTTAATCATAAAATAAAAACATATCAATTATAAAACTAAAAAATTTAAAGGCCTCTACATATGTCAAAATTGCCGCTGGTGCACATAGTGCTGCTGGCGGCAAAAACAATTACTATTCTAAGTCGTCTATTATTAGTGAACTTAGCTATCTAGAGTATATATATTTTATCTATGCTCTACACTAACAAAGTGTCGAAATTGAACAAATTATCATTATTTAATACCTCTATCCATTCAATCTATCTAACCAAATTTTTCTCTGGGATTTTTCAATAGGACAACAAGGAACACCACTTTATATATCTCATGACTAATGTAATTTGGGAGTGGATGACACTAATAACAATAACATTATTAATCACAAATACGATATCTTAATTTACTGTAAACTCTAAAAAATTGTAAACACCCTACCGTCTGCTTTACAGTAGATAATGAGCACCCCTTTTTATCTACAGGACGTAACAAAACTAAAGGCCAACTGTATCTAATAAACGCTGCGCGATATAAGGCCGTCACATAACGAGATTTTTCTGATTCTTATAACCTCAAAATATTGATCCTTATCTGGCGCCATCTATCCAAAGCACAATAAAATGCTTGGTAATCGTTGGGCATTTTTAAAATCACGTGATAAAAATATGCAATATGATTGGATTATATCAAATCTACTGTTATTGACATTTGACTGATATGACATTTATTTTGTCTATTCGATATTCTTCTCTACTTAAATTATTCTAATACAACACATATTCAGTCGTTTCATTTAAAGTGTGCTATATATAATATATTTTGGATGTTACGTCGAGTACCAATAGAAAACTATATATCTAGTTTTCTCACGGAAAAAGACGTAGTGGCAGTCCTGGGTCATTTAGTTCTTAACAAAATAGTCTGCGATAAAAGGCAAGTAATTCGCAAGGTACTTCGGAAAATGAGCATTGAATATTCGAAATGTAGTATAAGGAAAATTCCTGGTAAATAGCTATAATTTTTTGCATTTTTAGGTTAAATTTATATCTTAGTATTTGTAGATATACCGTTTGACTGAAATAAAAGTGGATATAGGGAAACACAGACACGCACACATGTGCATGCAAACATGAAATGGAGGGGTACGATAATAGGGGAATACAGATGAGTTCATATCGGGGGGACACCGGGTACCGAGACCGAGGCTTCAGTGCAAAACGTTGAAAGCTAGTATGCAGACGTTTGCTTTAAGAAATTGCTCCGCTATTTTGGTAATTGATGTATAATGTATTAACATTGAACTGAAATAAAACTATAAAAATTGTAACTAAAATAAAATTCTCACATTTAAAACGAAACAAAATATAATAATGAACTATACAAATAAATTTTGCACGTCTTTGTACGAATTATCCTTCGCATACCATAACACAATCTGTATTTTTTCCTCGACAGCTAAGGGCATTTTATTTTAATATTTGCGAGTTTACTCAGACAAAATGTAAGTTCACGCTCTAAAGATACGGAACGAATGCCATGTGCGCATGGTGTTCGCGCTCTCGGTTTACCCACACCACCATAAGACCGGTGGTGTGGGGGGCCACATTCTTGAACTGTTGTATACATACATACATAGGTACATGTTTATGTGTGTGTATTTGAAGATGCATATTAACTTTTAAATACGACAATCTGTATAAAATTCTAATGGAAAAATTGCCGGGCTGAAGTGAAGTCATTAATATTAACATTAAGTCTGAATAAAGTGAACTGTAAGGTATTTGAGGGCTGATTTAGAACAATTTTAAATGGGGTACAAGTGGATTTATTATGATTATTGGAACATTGTCAATTTTTGTTCTGTAATTAGACTTGCGCCTGTTGAATAAATAAAGATGCTATAGTAATTTTAAAATGCTCTAATTATTACCAATAATGCTCCTTGTTATCATCGTAAGGTTGAGAAGTGCCAACAAGAAACTGATTAGTGTTATAAGCAAATTGTAATAGTGCCAAACTGGAAAAGCGTACATCAAATATGTACCGAAATACACACAAAAAAAGAGTTTACTGAATATTATCTTTTTAACCAGTGTCATTTAGAAATATTCTATATTTCTTTTAATAAGTGCATATGCATGTATATCAGTTTATTGTAATATTTGACTATACTGTACAACGAAGTTATTTTGTCTTAACAAGATCACTTAGTTGCGAATCTGTAGACCACATGTTAGGCTTGCAGGAGGTGCAAATTATACTACCGATGCCTGAAGAAGTGGCTGAATATTGCGATGTGGAATAGTAAAACTTCAAAATCTTCCAATACAATTGAAAGCGGCAATTTCGTTAAACAAACACTTTACAACGTAATTGAACCCTAATTAGTGTTTCCCTTTGACTTGTTATAAAAAATTAGAAACAAGTAAAATTGTAATTCTTGACACTACCCAACAACTTTATTATCAGCAACACTTTTAAAATTATTAATATTAATTATCCATTGTAAAATTAATATTTACAGTGTTATTTTAAAGTTTATTTCAATAAACATTCAAAAATTATTCTATATACTAGATGGCGCCACATAAGGTTCAATATTTTGAGGTTACAAGAATCAAAATCATCAATGTAAATCGAAGTTATGTGACGGCCTTATATCGCGCAGCGATATCAGATACAGTTGGCCTTGCAAAACTCTAATAATGGCTCCATCTATTATTTGAAGAAGCAAACTATCCTAGTACCAAACTATGGTTCAGTTTGGGTGCATTTAAGTCAAACAATTATTAGTGCAAGTGATCGGTGAGCGACATTGACTTATCTAGGAATGACAGTTTATTAGTTGAGTCGTTAATGGCTCGTTATTTTCTGCACTGTTTTGAATTATACTTCAAGAAAATTTAAATATTTTCTAATTCAAGTTGTTCTAGTTGAAAAAAAATGGGTATAGAATTACATTACTAGCCCAATGTGTATTTCTGTTTTTCGTGTTCTTGTTGTGCAATCTGTAATTAATAGAATTCGTTTAAGGGTTCTATATATTGGATATGTGAATAGTTGAAAAATAGAAGATTTTTGATGCAAGATATTTTTGTTGATTTTAAATTTGGAGAAAACCTTTCAACGTCAACTTATGAAGAATTTAGTAATCTACCCCGCTGAATAATCAAATTTAGAAGTTTTCTCAAAAATCCTTTGTAGCAGATTTGTTTGCTTTAGTTCACGTTTTAAATTGAATAAAAAGCTACCCCGCTCTACACTTATTTTTCGTTCAACTATTCTTTACTTTGTTTTAAATGAATATAAAATAAATTAAAATTAGGCAACCCACATTACAATAAATTGTTATTCTGGTAAAAATCTTTCCCGCGGTTACAAATGTGTAAATATTTGGTCATAAATGAATTTTTATTCGCTTAGATATTGAGTTATTATTTCAAATATTCTTGGCTTATTAAATTATGTGCTATGCAACCAATATTACATTTCCGATCCACTATATAGGACCCTTAAGTTCTTATTTGAAACATTTTTATATAGTTGGAGATTTATGAAAGTGTGCATCCTGTTTTTTGTTTTTGTTTTTGTAAAATACTTCCATTAAGGTACTTTAACATAAAAAAGAACAAAAATCAATAAAACTGTTACATACCTCTCCTTTAATGATGTTGCCTGCGTATATTGGTGCCAGAAGTCCGGCAAGATTAGCCAGACAATTCGTGAAGGACATCAAAATACCCGCAAATCGTGGAGAAATATCGAGATGGTTTATTTTGAAACCGGAATAGATACCACCATTGAGTCCTACACCTACGGTCAGTAGGGCTACAGTCAACCAACGATCACAACCAGTAAATGAGGCAGCCGTGAGGGCGATAGCCGGACCATATTGACCTGAAATTATGATAGTAAATATTAAGTTATTCTCAACATTTTAAACTTAAAATACGTACCTATTCCGTTGATAATTTTCCTCACAGCTGTATGAGTGAAGTGACCACTTATTAACATCCAGTCGGCAACGTGACTGATGGCCATTGAGAAAAGCCACATAGCCAGATACGGCAGAGCAGACAGAATACCATTCTATAGTAAGAATACATTATCAATAGTAAATTTGTTTATTAATGGAAAATATATTAAAATACCGTGCCTTCAATTAAACTCCTAAATGATAATTTTGATAGAAAGTTGATGGTAAGATATATTTGAAGTAAAATTTTGACAGTTGTCTGTTGTATTACAGAATAACCAGAATAACGTTTATAATTCAAGAATATTACTCTAACTTGTGGCTTCATTTTTAACAGCCAAATATTGAAGTGTTACACTAATAGAATCTTTTACGTTACACGTAATTTATTAACACAGGCACGGTTCTTGATAGTCAGTAATTCATATGTGATTAAAAGATTAGAAAATTAATGATGAAATTTCTGCATATAAAAAATAATTTCTTATCAAAATCGTGTGTGTGACCACGATAGCGGTGAAAACGCTGTAGATATCAATTCCAAATTTTGCATTTACGTGTGTAATCTGCCTCTTGAGATCTGATTAATTTTCAGTAAATTCGGCGGACCGGAAGTAGAAGTTTACTTCAGTGAAAAAATCGAATTTCGCCAATATTTCGTCAACTACTAAGTTTAAACAAATTTATGAAGAATTCATATGTACTCAGAATTAAATTTGAGAAAAAATTTATTATGAAAGTTTTTTGAAATTCCTACCGGAAGTAGGTCTTTTACTCTAATCGAAAATCAGTTTTTTGCAAATATTTCGCACGTCATGCTTTTGAGACGGGTACATTACGAATATAAAAGTATTTAGAACTTAATTTTCAATATCTCGTGTATAAAAAACATT